>OU696593.1:2600000-3200000 GCA_916048095.2 Sacculina carcini | reverse complement strand
AAAGACGCAAGCGTAACGCACTCAATAGACCGGGCGTCGCATAACGTGGTATCACGATACACTCACGTGTGACAGAAAACGTTGCTGGACGTTTCACCACAAGTACACCATCAATAGCAAGAGAACAGGTCTGTAAATAGCGTTTGACGTCACGAACATTGGTATGTTTCCGTGCTGGTCGTGTTCCTTGCGATACATTGGCTTTTGTTCGACGCAGATCAGGACATTCTTGTTGTGCTGCCTTCCACGTTTGTCGTGTGGCGGAAGACAAGCGTGATTTGCCCGAGAGGATGTCGTCAACTTGGATGAATCGCACTGTGGCGTCTTCCATGCGGGAAACAAAGGCAAACACTTGACACGAATGTTCGTCACACGTGGGGGCATTGCGGCTCGCAAAATCGGACGGAAGATTCACGGAACCTGCCAAGTGTAATACACGCACATGGTATTGACTGACTGCGGAAAGGAAGGTTGTCACGAATGGGCTTGCTGAAAATTCACTGCGTTTAATCCTCTCATAAGCCTGAACACATGGCTTGCTGTCGGTGAGGACCGTGCATTGCATATTGGACTGGATTATGAATGGTGCGAAGTGACGTGTGGCCGCCGAAATGCCGAGGGCCTCTATTTCGCATGGTAGCCATGTCACCTGGTGTACGCGAAGTTTTGCACTGAAAAAGCCTGCCAACAGTGTACGTTTGTTACGAGTGACGTATAGTGTAGCGCCAATGCCATGCTGTTTGCTTGATCCGTCAGTGACTATCAAAAGGTAGTCTGAAGGTCTTGGAATGACAATAGATTTATTGGACCGAAGGTGTTGTTGGGCCGCCTGAAACGCTGCTATGAGTTCGTTCGACCATTAAAGACTTTCCTCAGATTCGCGTCCTGCTCACATAGACTCTAGTGGAGTGAAGTATTGTGATGTGCTGTTCACTACACGACTCAAAACTTTATAAGCACCAAAGAAACTGCGCATTTGCTTCACAGTTTTCGGCGAATTACATGAGGCAAGTGTGGAGATTCGATGTGGACTTTCACTCAAAGACCCATCCGACCACACCTAACGACCACCCATCCGACCACACCATCCGAGAATAGAGGCCCTGCGAGAACAGATGATTGATTGTCTTGCTAGGCGACAATCGCAAGTTACATTTGTCAAGAGCTGCTAAAACCAAGCGCCATGTGGATAAAATCTCCTCGGGTGTGTTACCACCGCAAAACAGATCGTCTGCCAGCTTGAATACGTGGCCTTCCTGAATGAGATCTCCTAATTCTCTGCGCATGAGCTCCTCTAGAGCTGACTCTGAGCCTGGTAGCCCCATTGCGCATCGAGCATACACTCGAGTCCCTTTGAATGGCGGCCCGATGAAACACCGCAGTATTTCATCGAGTGTTGAGATAAGGGGATCTGAAAATACGCCTGAACACGATCTGTGGATATTATATACTTCCAACCTCCAATAATTCGCAAGGTCGAGTCAACATCCGACATAAGAGACGGCGGTGGCTTACAAGACGGCTACCTCCACTTGGCTTGTGCACTAGAAATGAGCGGTTCACATATTCAACATCTACTCCAACATCTTCGGGCTTTTCGAACACTCCTGCTGATTCCAATTCGTCAAATTTGGTTAAAAGATCGGTTAGGCGCGAGCGGTTATATTGAGGTAAACGACCCTTTAGCTGTGGGAGCTGTACAAAACCAATCTTTACGAAATCACAGATATTTCCTGCTGCATTGTTATAACCAGGGAGGTCACTGTCAAACACTTTACCGTACTCAGAAGGTGTGTGGTGGACTTGAGTGCGAATTTCCGATGGAAGGACATTATCTGGATCAACTTTAATCGTGCTCAAAACAGAAACCGGCAAAGAACGACGTGTGACTGAAGCAATGCGTGAATGCACTGTGTCTCGCGGTGACGCAACCTTGTGCTCAGATGATACGGATAACAATGTACACACAAGGTCACATGAACGTATATGAAGCGGAAGATCGCCGTGATTAGGTACCCGAATTCGTCCAGCTACGATCTGTGTGATTGATGGAAGTGGCCACAATTCACTGCCTTGGCACCTGAAAAGTTTGTGCTAGGCTCGATGGACACCAGCTCATCAGAAGCAAAGTTTGGAATCTCAAATTCAACAAAGTCCCCCGGCCAAACAGTTAGTGGCTCTCCGGGAGAGCGTACCGTGCAATATGTTCGTCGCGCCACTGGTGGAATGGACGGAGAAGATTCCCCTGTGGATGAATATCGAAAAATGATATATTTTCCAAGCGACACTGATAAATTGGCTGGTCGGACGGAAACGTCGTTTACACACATAAATGGAGTCCCTGCCAAAGCCTCTACTTCAAGAAACTCCACAGCGAGAGCGTCAAAAATCATGGTGTGGGAACCCCGGCACAAACGCAAATGAACTTCTCCAACTACACTGAGGCGCGATTGACCGTCTCCTTGAACGGCAGTTTGACAAGATTTACTTAGTTTAGCTCCCAAGTGCATTGCTGTGGAAGCACGAATTAAATTAACTTCGGCACCAGTGTCAAGTGTGAGACGTCAAGGAGTATGATGGAGAAAAACAAGCAAATGAGGGGAAGGATTCGTTTGAACACGCCGAGTTATAACAGTAGAAGTTGCGACATTACACACATTTTCATTAGTAAAAGTGTCGAATTCACCAACCTGTGTCTCGTCCTCATCAGCAATCAGGGGGACACCCGCCAAGAAACGACGGTCTTCCTCCGGGAGGAACCGGCAGTTACTGAGAAAATTTGTCTCACTACCCGGCCGGCAAGCGGCTTTGCACAGGGCACATGAACGCTTTGGAGCCCTTTGTCGGACGAACTTCGCAACTGCTGGTCGGATGACACGCTGAGTTGAACCTTGTAGCTGCAAGCTGCCTGTGGCGGCGCGCATAATTTTTTAATCTTCTGAGGACCTGATCTCTGACAGTAGAGAATCCATGGCTTGACTAATTTCAGGTTTCAGCGAAGCCAGTGTTCTACTTCGTAATTCAGGACCATATCTTTGCTTGACTAGACCTGGCAGTGACAGTGGATCAGCTGCAGCCATGTGAGCGTTACGAAATTCTCCATTGAAGGCGAAAGCTCTTCGTCCTCGACCGGGATGACTCCGTGGTGACTGATTTCCCCGTCAGGCTGGAGCAAGTTATCTTCAACAAAAGCCATCAGACGCTGATACAAATCCTCTGGGCGTTCATTCGACTCCAGCTTGATGTTCGCAAAGTCCAGCAAGTGAGACCCTGAAGATTGTAACCCGTAGTGGAGTATGGCTCGCGAGATACCAGAATTTGATGGCCAGAGTGACGTTGTGGAATGCTGGACTCGCACGGAGATGATGTGTCAGCTCAAAGGCGTGTGTATATATGTGTGTATGTGCGTGTGTGTCGTATATGTCACATACAGCAACAACTGAGGCCAACACTAAACAATCTAGCCAAACTGCTGGCAATGTGCCAACATGGAAAACACGGAAAGCAGTAGCTCTCAGCAGTACCAAGTGACGCGATCCATTAGCAAAGCGCACTTTCACGCGGCAAGCTGGCTCCCGAATGCAAGAAAACGGACCAGCGTTGAAGGATTGACAAGAAATATATGCGCGCCATCCCGGGTATCTGGGAAAAGTAGTGTCATCAACAAGACACGAAAATGCAAGATACTTCCGCATCCCTTTTGCGAATTGGGCAATGTGGACGTGTGGTAATTCCATCAAGTATAAAAAGCCGCAACACCGCTATCAAAAGCAGGTTCTTCAGCAGATTGTTGCCTATAGAAAAGGCAACTCTCTCAAAAATCAACCACAGGCAACTTTCGGTCTATAACCAGATCGAAGACGGCAGCAGACCAGTAGAAATCAGCGTGAGTCCATGACATCGGATTGAATAACGTCCTGCACAATAATTTTTGGACAAGATGCTGGGTGCTGGATCCTTACTATCTAAGAACATCGTAGATATCTAAAAAAATCGTGACAGTCGGTGACTGTATATGAGGGAGGCGTTGGTAGTGGTCCAAGGGGAGGTTTGGTGGACCACAAGCAAAGGCAACAGGTAAACCACAACCATATGAATCATATGTTGCTGTGTGATAATATATGCTACAATTTGTGTGTGTGTGTGTTAGCATGGAATTGAGTGACGAAAGGGTTAATCATTATACCGGTGAATGTATGGCTTAGAAAACGCTAACATGTATTGATATGTTGTAAAAAATGTATAAGTCTAATATAGGAGGGGACTCCTCGCACGGTTTTAGAGGGAGGGTAAGGACAACACTTAGCTGCGGAACTGTAGTGAGGAGGAACAGCAATAGATTCAATACTTAATGAAAAAGTATAAAAGACAAATAATATGCTAGTATAAAAGACAAATAATATGTATCAAACGTGTCACCCACAGAATAGGGTATATTTATCCCCTGCGTTCTGTGTTGTCATCTGATGCCTCATCGAAAAATAAATGCAACACAAAATAAACGCACAAACATGGTACAGTTTTGATGATTGTATTATATTACTCCACTGGATAAACATAATTACATATCCACAAAAAATAGAGCCCTATAGGAGCAAGACCAACTCTTCAATTATTCAACACCATAGTGTTATTAGTTGAATCCACATAGACACATGCGACTAGATATTGTACAAGAACGAACGTCACACAACCGTCATGAGATTCACAATGAAACCAATCTACAATGATGATAACTCCTGCCAATTAGAATCCGCGTCAAACCAAACCACCACCATCACAACAAAACTGACACATACACACAACGCTCATGAGTCAGTGAAGGCAAACGAAATATTGCACCCAATGTCAGCTGCATCGGGACGATCCAAAACACACATCCTCAAGCAAACTTCAGCAGAGGATCATGTCCCATCAACCCTTACATCCTTCCTAGTACAAGTGTGCAAGGTATAGCGGCGACAAGCTGAAAAAAGACACAAGATGCTAAACGAAGTAAGAATAACACGTTGAAAATTAAATGTCGATTAAACTGCTACAAATCAATAAATTAAGAACTCTACGACCAAAAAAGACAAATTCACGATACTTACGCAATGAGTAAAAACGCCGATGCATGATCGCACGAATTCCAGAACATTAAGATTGTGCATAAATACACACACACACACACACACACACACACACACACACATACACACACACATATATGTATACATAGGAATAAATTGGCAAGCTACAATCGAGATGTAAAAATGTAGACAGAATACACTTGAAGACGCATTGGAACCAAACAAATACAATCGAAACACCTACCACGTGCTACGTCACATTGTACTGCAGCATATAAATTCCAAATATCCAGTAACGTTGAGATTTCAAGCCGACAAACAGAGAAAGGATAGAACAGGGAAAGGATGGGACACACACACACATGAATTCACCAAAAACACTATAACGGCTGAAAAGTCGCAATTTCATAGCCCCATCCACGACTCAATTTTCCAGTCGCAAGTAAATAAAATGCTGTCGGAATATACCAAAGCTGCCGTTGGTTAGTTGTGATTGTCGTGGCCGGTGTGCGAGTGAGCGGCAGCCGGCAGCTCGTCTTCCGTTAGCATTTCAAAGTCGGACTCGTCGTAAGCCTGCCCCAACTGTTGATGACCAGATACGGGACGAGGGGACGGGGGTGGAGGGGTCGAGCCACCGTACAGCCGCTCGCGCACAAACCCGGCAACCAGCTGCGCCGACCAGCTGACCGACGAGTAGACGGACTCCAGCTGTGGCAGCTGCAATAGCGAGCTGGCGCCAGACAATCCGTCACCGCTGATGGTAGTAGTAGGCTGCGACACTCCGTCAACCACTAGCGCCCCCTGTGACGGTCGCCGACGCAACTGCTGTTTGTTGTTTTCGCCGTCAGATAGCTCCGGTGAGCTGTCTGTCCACGACAATGTCGATTCAATTGACGGCGGCGCGTCAAGGCCAGAAGTGAATGCACTCAGATCCAGCAATTCTGAACGCACACACATACACTACATTAAACATTGTGGAACCACTCCGTTAGTATGGACAAGGAAATCTCCCGTCCACTTGCGTTCACCATTATGCAAGAATAGAAATTAGCACGAACAAAACGGATGATATGACCCAGCATACGAGGGGTAAAAAGTTCTGAGTCCCCTGCACAAAATTTGTATGTGAAGGCTTATTACAAAAACTTTATTTGTGACTTTGAATATATTCTCCATTCTTAAATGTGACGGCTTCCCAGCGCTGAGAAAGTTTGGGAACACCATTTCCGAAGCCTTCACGTTGGATGGTCTTCAGGCGGTTGGAAACGGTGGAATTTATCTCATCTTCATCCTGAAATCGTTGACCACGCAGCGGCTCTTTGAGGGTTGCAAACAAGTGAAAGCCATATGGAGACAAATTTAGGGAGTATGGATGATGTCAAAGAACTTCTCAATCCTCGTTGTCAAGCTGATTAGACCACAGAAGCCGTCCGGTGTGGACCTGCACCGCGCACACTTCTTCCGCTTATGTAGTTTGTTGTGGAGGATACCCCAAACAATTCCTTCAGATATCCTAGCCTCCAAGCTGATCTCCTGAACTGTCAGATCTGCTGATCTTCTGCTAAGAGCTCCTGCACCAGCGCCACATTGCCGCCTGTGGTCGCTTTTCTTGGTCGTCCACTTCTGGGGGCATCCGATACTTCTGAGTCTCCTTCACGAAACTTTACCACCCAACGTTTAACAGCGGAAATGCCAGGTGCAGATTCTTCACCAACAACTTGGCAAGTTCTGCGTGGATGTCAGAGGCAGATTTGCCCAGAAGAACCGAAAATTTGATTATCATTCGCACTTCTTCCTTTGAGAAGCTCATATTTCTGAAATGGAATATAACGTGTTAATCAAGGTCGTCTTTATACCAGTAAATGATGAGTATTTTAACGAATTCCAACTCAATGTTACATGACGCATATACAATCAGGACCTAGAAGTTTGATCGCGTTTTGTTCACTATGGCCAATTTTATGGAGGGGGCCTTAGAACGTTATGAATAACCCTCGTATATTACAATATTATGTAACATTAAAAAATTATTCAGCAATGCAATAATGAGAACAAATAAATAAATTTATTATTCCCTTTCATTAATTGCGCGTGTTATTGTATACCACACATACACACGGTTGCCGCAAAGTCCGAAAAAACTACCGGAATTAAATTAGGTTAACAGACGGACACACGTTCAAAGACTAACAGACAGATTCACAAACAGACAGAAAGACAGGCAGACAGACGCACCGATAACACCGGCAGACAGACGCACCGACACACGCTCAAATCGCCGGCACACAGGCACACCGGCACATTAATGTAGCAATGTTAATATTTCATGTGGTGTTATACATAAATTTTACTCTTAGTACTCATTGTTTTGTGAATTGTATATTGTGTGTTGCGCATTGTGTGAATGTATGAGTTAGGATAGCATGTGGAGTGTAGGTCGTGCACACAAATAAACACATACATCACTGTCACCAGAGTAGGTTAGAATAGAAAACACAGCATAGGTTGCACACACATACACACACACACACACACTTGTGTTTTGGTCTTGGTCGAGCGTGGACGTGTGTGTTTTGGTATTGGTTGAGTATGGATGCGTTAAGTTTGTGGTGACCTTGGGTTTGATTTGTGCGTCTGCGTACTCGGTGGTTGCGATTTGAATTGTGATGGCTCCTATTACAAATAATCAGTTACAGCTTATGCTGGAAACTCAAACTGGGACGTTCAAGGCTGTATTGGAGGTATTCACTGCCAATACAAACGCTAAATATGATGAAATGAAACAACACATCCATGAACTACAAAAAACCTGGGATTTGCTCAGGCAAAGATGGAGGACATGATGGAGAAAAAGGAAAGTGATCAGCGAGAACGAGAAATAATGAAGAAAATTTCTGAATATGAGATCAGAATCAACCAGCTGGAAGCGAGACAGAATTACGAGGAAGATCAGTCTCGCCGTCAAAATGTACTGATTGGTGACATTGTTGAGGATGGAAATGAAGCATCGGAGGAGGTGGAAGCAAAAGTGCAGACAATTCTCAATGACAAATTACAAGTGACGCCGGCTAAAATAAACACTGCTCATCGCGTTGGAAAAAACGGGAACATGGTACGAGACCAGTGCTGGTCAAATTTCAGAATGTGAGCGACAAAGACATGGTGATGAGAAATGCACACAAACTGAAGGGCACAAACATGTTTATCAACGAAGATCTCCGTCCGGCTTCGCGTGAGAAGAAAAGAAAACAGATGCCTCTTCTCCAACAAGCCAAGAGGGAGGGAAAAATAGCATATTTCCGTGGTGCCAAGCTAATCGTCAAATAAAGATGGTATCAAGTTGAGGACAAGGATCGATTCGAACACCAGCGGGTGCCCGTGCCGACGGCAACAGGTGCGACACTGTCCAGGACGAGGAGCCAATTGGGACGGAACACCGATAAGTGATAATATTCTTACTTTGGTAGATCAACTCTTGTCAAATACTATGTTGAACTTTCTTGTCTTATATTATCAAAAACTCACTGATGCTGATACCTCGCCAGGTTATTACTTGACTGATGCAGTCTGTGATATAAAAACTGAGTATAAAAGTAATGTTACATAACTTTGTCCCCCAAACTTAGCATCTGTACTATAATAAATTTCAATATAAGGTCAATTTCGAGAAATATGCTGGAATTCGTCGATGAGGTAATTGACAATGAAAAATATTGCTTTAATGTGATAGGATTAACTGAAACCAGGTTGATTTCTGAACATTGTACGTTATACAAACTATCTGAGTTTAATATGCATTCTAACTGCCGCAATGTTCATGGAGGAGGTGTGGCGGTATAAAAGTAAGCGGTATAAAAGCACATACATTTTACCATTCGAGGTTCAGAGGTGGAGAGGTTCAGAGATTCAGAATTAGGAGAATAGAAACTATGAAATTGAACAAGAGTTAGGAGCACTAGGAGACTAGAAGACAAAACAGAATAGATCATATAACATAGAATAGGAGAAATAACATCAGAATACAGAACTCTGCAATACCCGATAACGACGAAATACAGTTTAAAATCATCTAATTTGTTTGAATCGGCAGGAAGCGTTATCGCGGCGTACAACATCAAGAGGTCACAAGAGCTATCACGACAACAGAAAACAACACCGTCACATTTCGTGCAGATAAAACAACTCTGTTACAATTCAGCACAGAAAATGCAAGAAAAGAATGAAGTGGAAGGAAAAAATGAAAGAGAAAAAAAGAGAAAAAGTGAAGGACAGTGACAAATACAGAGAAATTGACTAAACAACCGATAAGCAGACGGACAGACACGTTACTCAGACAGACTGATATCACACACACACACACACACACACACACACACACACACACACACACACACACACACACACACACACACACACACACCTGGCGACGGCTCACGACCGTTAACAATACCGGCGGCCACTTCCAGCAGAGTGGTGGTCTGTGACGAACTCTCCGGCAGAAACTCGTCACCAATGTTGTCACCCCCCGACAACACGCCTTCAAACACCAACACATCCGAATGTTTACGGCGTGTCTCATTGCTGTGGTATAGACTCTATCATAACAATACTATAGAGCGACGATCTATACTATACAGCAGGAGTTCTTAACTTTTTGATGATCCCATGCCCCCAATGGATTGCCGAATATGGTCCCATACCCCCTTTATTTGACTGTTAGAATATTTTCTCACCAATCCTACTATTTTCCAGTATGTATTCTAAATCCACGAGTGTTTTAATTGCTTGAATTTATTTTACTTTACATACGGATTACTAGTAAAACTTTACCATTGATAATTTCATTATTGATAAGCCATTAATAATGTATGCCAGTACCCAGAAATCGAGTCCCATCCCCGCTTTGGGTTCCCATACCCCGGTTAAGAACCCCTGCTATAGGGTAAATATTGCTCTATACTATAGAACAATGTTCCGTAACCATATATTTGATTCGTAATTCCAATAAATTCAGTTCATCCACAAAATTTAATGTCAGGAAAAAATCAGAAATATAAATAAACTAATTATGATTAATAAAGACGCATATTTGTCCTGTTTGACCATTAATTCCTCACTTGGTACAGAGAAAACGGTTGTAACCGTCATACGCAATTGCTGAATGTGAAAAATATCTAACGTATATGTATCTACTTTTATATTCGCTGGTTTCTGCATGAGCATGACATGCTGCTGAAATGTATTGTTGGTGCTACAGGTCTCTTAGAAATTCTACATTCTCTTGTAAGTTCCTCTGTGCCATTGATTAACAATGATAATAATAAGGAAGTTATTACTGATCAGCACTTCTATTTCAAAATATCAATTGCAAAAGATTGTCTTGCACAGAATTAATGGATATTTATTAATGAATTTAGAACATTTTGATGTGCTAAATTAAATATAAAAACGGTTCAGATCTGATGGTACCTGCATGATTATAAAAATATAAAATTTAACGAAATAAAATCATAAAAATTATTTGGGGGAAAGCTTCAAATTGTGGTATTTAATATATTTACACCATTTTGTAATTTTGATTTATTTCCCAGTTATATTAAAGTTTATATAACATGTATAGACTGTATTTCATGAAAGACTACGACGTCAATGCGATGGGGACAAAATGTTGCGAATTCCAAATATCTTGAATGCAATTAAATAAGGTATTGAGAAGAAACAATCTTCAGTCTGAAGCCAGGGCGAATTTTTTTATAATACCAAGTGCTTGACATGAATGCAACAAAAATTGTGGATCAATGTAATTAACCAATCGATAGGCCAGCGCAAGGGTCGGTAAACTTTTTTGCTGAGGGGAGGATAAAATAAAAAACATGAGCGCGGACCACATATTTTCAATACTTGCAAGCCAGAAGTAAAGTTCTGGGAATTAAGACAGAAAAACTAAGCTCAACATTACATGAAAGAGTTTCGTGCAATGAACAAAAACCAAAAATAACTGACATGTTTATTTACTTAAAAGTTATCAAAGAAGATACGTGCATAAATTTTATCAAGCCAATTTCGTGGACTCTGTGGTGTAGTGGTTAGCACACCCGCCTCACAAGCGGAAGGTCCGTAGTTCGAAACCCGTCGGAGCAGAATTTCATTGAGTAAAATATATAATAAAACAGTCCCTGTCCACCCAGCAGTAAATGATGGTACCAGATATCAGTTATGTGTTGTGTCATGCATTCTGGGGAGGTGGCCCTCTCTAATACGTATTTCGCCCTTGTGGCGCCATAGCGTGGAGAGGGTCGGTTCTGCGGTGGCCTCGAGCTGCACGGGGCACACCTGTGTGGTCATAAGCTTCGACTTCTTCCCGTGTAGCAGCTGTCACTTAGACCTTAGACCAACTCAAATATCATTGGCGGATCGGATCCAGCCAGGATGGTGGGCCAGTGCGTCCGGACTGTGCGGGGACTAACCCATTCTGGCGAGAACACGTGCGTGATGCTCGAGCCACGCCTGCGCTACGCCGTAGACATGCGGGGGCACACAGTGAATCAACACACCGGGAAGGGTGAGAGAGCACACGGCCAGTAGGTAGAGCAGATGAGCGGCCGACACACAACGGCCCAGCCATACCATTGGCAGCCACACACACGCCGACAGCAGCACAAACTGACAAGCACACCCACACACACAAACGCACAGACACACACATGCTCACACACACACATATATATACACGCTCACACACACATAGTAAAGAAAGCTGACAAGATAGCAAACATAAAACAGCATTTTCATATACTGATGAAGAGACACTGTGGAGTCTGTGCGAATGTGCGAATGTCGCCAACATTTGCGTATACACCACAAACAAACATCCTACCAGCGCTCCTGTGATACGTGTCCTGAAGGTGAACACCAGCCAGTGCACACCAACCTCTACAACTTCACCAACCGGTGTGCTGCGGAACAAAGGGATACCTCAGACATTTTAAGAGTGCCGCCAAAATTCAGGGGAAAATTGCATATTTGTATTATAATACCATTTTTGTAATAGCAGGATCAATGAAAAGAAAATTTTCCTAACTATGTATAAGGTGCATTTACACCGATACAAAATGTCGAAATTAAAAAATAAATGATAAAAATAAAGGAGATTTAAAATATGTATTCTTTATATGGGTGCCGCGAGCTTTTGAAAGGCTTGCCAAGGGTGCCGCAAACTAGAAAAGGTTGGGAATAACTGTTCTACAGTGTCAGCGCTAACAATTGTTTCGCATACGACTGACTTCAGTTTCAACCAGAGATGAAGCAGCCATCGAGGGCAACAACTGGTCTACATCCATGTACCCCGAACATCCGGAGATGCAGCACCAAAGCGAGCATACACACACGTTTTCAACCACACACACCAGCAAAGTATATAACACCCTCAAACACTCTACCACGGACAGTGAACATAACTCATTCTGCTGCTGGTTCGTTTCTGTTCGTCCATTCGTGTGTTCTTCATTTTTGCTGGTTGACGTGCGCATCACTGGACTTGTACCGCCGTCCGCAGATCCCAATCACATTCACTGTTTTAATTCCGCGATTGTTTTACGTTTGTGCATAACTGTGTAACCGACTTTTAATTGTGCGATCGCCCGTAAATAGTTGTTTTGTGTTGATGTCCCTTCTTGCGTCGTTCACAGCGTATGGATTATGGATAGGGATGTATCAATACTAGCGAAACTGATAACATCACCATGCCAATGTTGGAATACGCTGCAATTTTCTGGAGAACACATTTGCAAAAACATACTAAGAAATTTGACAAAATACAATAATCGGCTACAAAAATATTAGGAAGCCTCACATTTGACATATTTCGACAGAGTAAATAAGTTAGGGTTGCCAACACTATACCATTTCAATTTAAAATGAGAATAATCAACTTCAAAATGGGAACAGTCAACTTCAAAATGAGAACAATCAACTTCAAAATGGGATAATCAACTTCAAAATGGGACTAATCAACTTCAAAATGAGACTGAAACATTGCGTTGAACTGAAAATAATAAGCTGAAGACATTTTCGAATAATTTATTATGATTTTAATGGTTTTTCACGAAATAAAACCACCGAATAAATCACCCAACACTTGATTATTTTAAAAAAAATTGTCTAATAAGTGATATATTTGTGAAAAGTTCTTGAGTTTCTGCTTCAGGCCGGTTATAGGTTGGAAGATTGAAGGCTGACGCTGTGTTTTCGTTTCCCGCATCACATATTTGCATTGCGTGTTTTGATATCACAGTTGTTTTTGAGCCAATTATAATGATCGGGCGTACCGTGAATTATATAAAAAATCCGACTCCAAAGACAAAAAATTCAAATAGTGGCTGCACATTCGGCGGGCGGTGACTGGAGGCAGCTGGATAGAATGTTGGGAGTCGCCAAATCAACTGCTTATCGCTGGATATCTAATGAAGACCATGAAGAATCTCGTGGAGGCTCAAGGCAAAGGAAAATACATGAGGACCACATACAGTTTATAGAAGATGGTGTGGAGGAAAACCCGCATATTACGCTAAAAGAAATAACGGAGAAAATTCGCCAGCAATTCAACGTACAGGTTTCTAAGGAGTGTATTCGCCGTCAGCTTGAAAAGATGCTTGTCACAATCAAGCAAATACGGTTCGAACCTGAAAGGGCAAACTCAATACAAAACAAGCAGAAACGAGCAGAATATGCAAGGAGATTATTGGAACTGCAATCCAACATGCTGCCCGTCATATATATGGACGAAACCAACTTCAATATGTTTATTTCGCGCAATTACGGTCGATCAAGAGCCGGGTCACGATGCACGACCGTCGCAACTGGTAGTCGTGCAGCAAATGTGCATGTTATTGGCTGCATAACCAATCAAGGGCTTCTTCATCATCAAATCCGCCGAGGATCGCACAAAATCAACGATGCGAACTAGTTTGTGCGCCAATGTCTCCAGGCGGCAAAAATAACTTTTGGCGGACCCGTGGTGCTTGTGGTTGATAATACACCATGCCACAATCAAATTAAGCTAGTGTTCGCCGAGGACGAGTACAAATCATTTGCTACGTCTGGCTCCATACAGCCCGATGATGAATACCATCGAGATGGTGTGGTCCCAATTGAAGAGCGAGGTGAAAAGAAAACTAGCCGACCAGCTGCCAACAATTTTGACTAGCAGAAAATATGCCATTTAGCAAGCTGAACAAAGATTATCGGCATTGGAGGCGATAATTTCGGAGAGTTTAGGAAATGTGATCGCACAGAATTGCGCCCGCTGTATTGCACACGTTCAACAACATCTCTCGTCTGCACTGGAGATGTGAAATGTGTTGTTTTAATGTCACCATGTACATAGATAAACTGAAGTTTGTTGTGTTTGTTTGAATAAATGAAAAAATGTATCTTAATTTGTCTCTCGTAATGATTTACAGAAAACAATCGCAGTATTAGTCAGAGCTGCAACTGCAAAGACTTAAAGTCTTGAATGCAGTGACTATTAATTTCTACTTATAATTTCAACTTGCATATTCTTACTTTGTTCCCTTTCATATATCATTCAACATGGAGTTAGCTCGCAAAAGAGAGGAAATTTCAACTTAACATGCTCATAGTTAAGTATATAGTTAAAGATATAATTGCTTTGTCAACAAATATCCGTATACATGTAGTGTTATGGGTTATTTATTCTTATACTTTTGTTTAGTCTTATATTACGATTTATTCTTATGCAGTTATTGCTATTTGAATGAATTTTTGAAGTATATAAAATATTCCTCTACCACACAATACAATTATTTGCTAATAAGTGCGCCAAATTGTAATCCAGATACTTAATACTGAACACTTAAGGTTATTCTACTGGAGCTCAATTAGCTAATTCAAATTACTGTAATTTCATTGCTAAATGTAAAAAATAACACACAGATTTGTCATGATTATTGTATTTATTAGTTTTTATGTTTTAATACATTTTTGTTGTTAATTAAATACAATAATGCAAGTAAAGTGATAAAGAACACGGTCTCATTTTGAAGTTGACTGTTCCCATTAAGTTGACTGTTCCCAAAAGGAGGATAAAAGGACTTTCATAAATATAATTTCCAAATAGATTAATAGAGACCTGGAATATATTACCAAGAGGCATTGGTCGCCAAACAACGAAAACATGTTTAAGAGGAAATACGACATCTGGGAGACGAGACTCACGGGCATCTGAGTCATTTCTGCCTATACAACTAGTAAGAACAACTACACACACACACACAGTCTCGTTCAGTCCTTCGCCGGAGAAGATTGTGTCTGTGGTTAGCTCCCGCATTTCCTCAGTGGTGTATATTTAAAAGTGGCCGCGCGATATTGTCAGCGTGCTCGGTCGCGTGTTTACAAGTTTGCCGTGACACCTGTCATCATTAATCATCGCCGTAGCCGTTACGCAGGACGACTGCGCGTGTAAATACCCCAGTGTGTCAGTGTGTCTAAAGTTGTTGTTCTGGGGACGTTCCGTTTTAGTTCAACGCTCCACGTCCCCTACGATCACTTCATCAACATGAATATTGTATGTTGACGTCTTGATTGAATAGATCATACGATTTCTTGAATTGAAACGTTTTCAGTCTCTTTTTGAAAATATTCACATTCCGTGACATCTTGACAGTCGTCGGCAGCATGTTGAGAAGTTTCGGTGTACTCCTGTCAAATGCTCTTTTTCCTTGTTCTTTGCAATATCGTTCTTCACTTAGTCGGTGATATTGTTCACTAATTCGAAGAACTAAATCTGTGTTCACTTGAAAATAGTCCAGCATGTTTTTGACATACACTAGTTTTCCGAATTTCAAAGCTTGATACACAAGCACGCATTGTTTAAACTCTATTCAAGCTTTCACCGGTAACCAGTGCAATTTGATCAGCACAGGCGTGATGTGATCTCTCAATTTTGTTCCATGAATTAGTCTAGCTGCTCTGTTCATGATCAACTGTAATTTTTTCATTTCACAGTTTGGAAGACCATAATGCAGACAGTTTCAATAATCAATTTTACCGATGACATGGTTATGAATCAACATTTTTGTTGTGTCCTTATCTATATGCCTTCTCACAAAAACGATATTACGCGGGTGATACGCAGCCATTCGTGCTGTTTTATTAATTTGATTTTTTAAAGTCAATGCACTATCCAGTTAAATTTCTAGATCTCTTGCCGAGTTTTTGATATTGTTCACTCTGAATGTCCTAGTTTAATGTTTTTCTAAATCCAGTTGTCTACCAATGAATAAACATTCATTCAACGTTTTTCCTTCATTCAATTTAAGCTGACGCAGCAACATCCACTCCGTAATGATCAAAATAACTGCTGATAACTTATCTTCTGTTTCTTAGATATTATTCAATGATATGTAAAATTGCGTATCATCTGCAAAAAACTTGAACTTTACTCCGTGCTCTTCCAATACGTTCGAAAGATCAGCTGTATATATACTAAACAATATAGGTCCCAGTACACTCCCCTGTGGTACTCCTGTCGACAATGGCCATATATTAGAGAAGTGGTCTCCAATCTGTACACAATAAGTCAATATGTACACAATCTATTAAGCCATTATAAAGTCATCATCCAAAAGTCCACGTAGATCACTCACTATCGAACACAATGCCGTCTCGGTTGAATATAAACTCCTGTACGCCGACTGACTATCCGGAATCCGGTTTTCATTCTGGATATGTTCATTCAATTGCTGCAGCATAACCGACTCTATATTTTATATATATAAAAGTAAGCTTGGATACCGGACGATACGAAGCCAACACTAGTGGATCAAGGCCATTTTTAAGCACGGGTCTTATGATAGACCTTTTTTCAGATGTAGGAAACACACAATCAGTTATACTCATATTCAGCAGTTTGGTAATTAATTGTATCATTTTTCCAAAGTTTTCACATTCATTTAGCATACTCATTGGCATTGGATCATTTGCAAAATATGTAACGTTTGTTTGTTTATTGTCTTTTTTGGGGTGCACCGGCCTCTAGGACCATATGGCACCCCCCAGTCCGTTAATAGCTAGTATAAATTAAACAATGTATATGGACGTAATGGAGCGTTGAAATAAATAGGAATGAGGGTGAGTGATATGAATATGAATGTCAGAAAAATAAAACTCAATAAATAATTATAAAAGGAAAAAGACCTAAACACTAAAAAAGGCGACCATCCATGACCGCCGACTGTTTCTCTCCAAGAACATCGGCAATAGCCTGAACCAAGACAACGTTGACGCGCCTCTGATAATGATGGACATTCCACCAGGATGTTGCACGGAGAGACGTGCATTACATACGCTGCACGTGGGTTTGGGTTGTACGAGTAGAAGATGTTGATGCGTGTCGTACGTATGTCCCACACGCAGACGACAGAGCGCCACATCCTCGGACCTCTTCCGGCGATAGGAGCGCATCCAATGTCCGATTTCGGGCTTCACCGCTTTCAGTTTATTAACACCACATTTGTTCCAGGAGAGCTGCCAACGAGAACTGATAAAACGATGGATGATAGGATAAAAGTACGAATACGGAATGGTAAAGTTGAAATAAAATGAATAAAAGTCTCGTTCAGCAGCTCTATTTGCGGCTTTGTCACCTCGCTCGTTGCCCAAAATACCAATATGGGCCGGAATCCAGCATAACTTTACACGCTTGCCCTGGTGGTGGATGTTGTCAAGCGAGATAAAATATATGAGATATATATGTCTCTGTCTGTATAAGAGAATGTAGGGAGATCGACGATAATGAAATTAAAGCACTAAGGCATTCCGATAAAACTAAAAACAATGAAAAGGAAGATGAGCGAATAAAATCAGGGCCAGCAGGATGGCGTGAAGTTCAGCCGTATAAATGGAGTCGCTCGGTGGCAGCGTGCTCGAGCGGCACGTACCTCCACTTACAAACGCAAAACCCACACCACTGGCCGACTTAGATCCATCAGTGTACACGGCAGTATACCGTCCGTAAGGATGAATTCGCTACAATGTGTTTAAGCGAAGCACACTGGGCACTGTACGGTGTTTCGGCCGAGCTGCTAGCGAGACGTCAACCTCGGGTGTGACCAATACCCAGGGTGACTCCGCCGTGTATTCTTGTCTAAGGACGTCGCTAGCACCCATCCCGCATAACTCCAGCACTGCCTTCATTTTGCTGCAAAACAACACAGAATATTGAGGCCCTGGAAGGTGTTGCTGCTCAGGCACATGCTGGGAGAATACCACAGTAGAAGGCTTCAACACTTTGTTACATTTGTTTACATTATCCCCCTTGCCCCTCCCCCCTCTGACGTCACCCCCTCTGACGTCACACTTAACCTAACTTTTTTTAGTTTTTTTACCCAACTTTTTTAACCTAACCTAACTTTTTTTCTATTTTAACCTAACTTTTTTTGTGTGTGTGTGTACAACCCGGTGTGTCACTGGTGTAAACAGTAGCATACGGCACCTTGATTTAATTAGACTGTTCGTGAATACTTATATCACAACTTGTCAGAGGCGACAATAATATTGAAAATCTGCAACACACCCCGGTAAGCTTCGTTTCAATGTATCAATGTGAAAATTTCATTAATGCTAGTGACTACCCTGATTTTGTAATCAACAATGTCGTGATGGCGATTGAGCTATCAGCAAATTAGTCATCGACGTCGTCCGCATAGCTAATTCAGAAATGGTATAATTAACCGACAGGGTTTTGTGGTGTGTGTAAACTTTAGCAAAAATATTTTCGTGCGCACTTCGTGTATTTCTAAGTTTTAGGCTAGGTTAGGTTATTTTTTCCAAATATATTTTGTTGTTTGTTTCCTGTTTGTATATAAGGTTGACAGACGTATAAATATACTTAGTGCACTGGTCGATATGAACGAGTTTTATGTAACGCTGCCGAGCGTCGCCAGTAGTCAGACATTCACACGTAACACCACTGCCAAATTCTCGGTGAATCTCGCTCAGCCTTTATGTCTAGATACACAACAATGACAAGTGGCCTTACACACTGTTTTTCTGCCCACCAACTGGCTGACCCTCAACAAAGATATAATATTTTCAGAGTACAGTCCGAATGCGGGCGATCTCAATAAATCCTCAACAGTGTATGCTGGCAAGTATACTACCGATACGTTCATTTCGGCGCTACAAACGCATGTGAATAGCGATCATGTGAAAGTAAAAGTATCACGAGACATTCATTTATGGCTGGAGGCTACAAACATTGTGTTGCACATAAGCGAACAATTTTCCCGACTATTGCATGTCAACGGATCGATAGCACACTCGACATGACGATATCGCTATGCACATTATGGTGTGTTTGACGCCAGCGATATCACTATGCTCATGTCCACACCGTTTCCATTGGACCCGGCCTCGACACAATTGTTGACTATCGAAACAGATCTTGCAGCTGCGCAAATTGTCAATCGTTCACTGCAACCACAACTCCGTCAAATACATGTGTGTGACACCTCTCCGATTCAAGAATTGGTATTTAATCAAATGTATTATAAACCTTTGTCACATTCCAATATATCTACTGTTCAGGTGAGAATCCTTGACGAATCTCGTAAAAAATTCCCTTTCACTGCCGGCCCGGGGCTAATTTTGACGCTGCATTTTCTAAAAATGTCCAGCCAATGCTTCTATGTGTCGTTGGACAGTTCGAGCTGTCTACACCTTTATCCTGGAAACTCTGCATCTCAATTTCGTGTTCAGCTACCGGCGCCACTGAATCTAGACCGTTCGTGGACTGTTGGACTGGCCGAAATCACATTTTCCACTCGCTGGTTGAATGTGGAAAACAGTATGAATGAATTCGAGATTGATGGTGAGACATTCCAGCTCATCACAGGGCACTACATGTCCAATCAGGCGCTGCTGGAAACTTTCCACTATGTTTGCGGTAGACAAGTGCTCACTCTGGATACCGGTGGACATGTATGGTGTGGGGACACTGACGTATCAGTAAACACCAAAATAGCTAGGGCTCTTGGGTTCACCAGCCACGTAGTGTCAGATAGTCGCGTTGTTATTGAAAAACATACACGTTCGTCGAATGTGATGGATATAAGTCGACTCAACCCAACATTTTTGTATATCTACATGGACAAGTTACAGGCGCAGATGGTTGGTGATACTATGGCTCCGGTATTACGTGTTGTCAGTCCGTACACGAACGATATAAAATCACCTCAAATTCACCGAACATTCAATCAAATTCATTATGTACCGCTGGAAGATGAGTTCATCACCGATCTGGGAGTGCATATAAGACAGAGCAATGGGCAATTGGTTCCATTTCACCACGGCCGTTCGTACCTGACACTACATTTTATGCAAAAACAACAATGACAAATTCTCAGTTGATATTTCGAGGTCCAATGATACAGCGTGGCAGCGGACTTGGGAGTATTTTCAGAGGCTTAATGAGAGTGGTGATACCCGCCGTCAAAACTGTGGCCAAACAACCTCTGACAAAACATCTGGCTAAATCCGCCTTGAAGACGGGCGTACGCACACTGCAAGATGCTCTCGACGGCGAAACTGCAAGTCAAGCCGTCCGCAATCGCTCTCGACACGAAGCTAAACGTCTTCTTCGAACCAGTATAAATAGTTTAAATCGTGCGACGAGTCAATCAGTCTCTTGACGACCGACAAAACGAAAAGGTCAACGACGTCAACAGGAACGCGACATCTTTGACAATGCAAAACGTAGACGAATGCACTTGTGAAATAACCGAGGTATTCTCTCGACCAGTGCTTGAAACCAGTGTGAAATCGTCCAAAACACATGTATATTACCCGGTGAGTCGACTAAGCAGCGAAGGTCCGTTTGAATTTCACTTACCTGCGCTCGGTAAATCGTCTACGCGTCCATCAAAAACCAAGCTCTATGGCAAAGCACGTGTTGTCAATCGTGACGGTAGCGAACTCGTCGACGACGCCAACGTGAGCGTTGTCAACCTGCTACCACATGCTCTCTTCAAACAGATTGACTACCAGATTGGTGATACTATTGTATCGGATTCCAGCGCACTCTATGGCTATCGTGCCTATCTTGAGACGTTGTTGTCGTATAACCAGAACGCTAAAAACGGTCATTTACGGTCGGGTTTTTGGCGTAAAGATACTGCTGGGCACTTGCATGATGTTAAACTTTTGAACATTGGTTTTAACGAACGCAAACAATGGGTGGCTGGAAGCAAAGTTTTTGATTTTTGTATATCGCTACAGCTGGATACCAACCATCAATGTCGTATATTGCCCGGTACAGTTTCGGAGAAACTCAAACTGATTCGAAACTCTGATCAGTTTGCTCTACTCGGTGCCGAGGGAGAATACAAGATTGAAATTGTCGACCTGTGTGTGCATGTCGAGAAAATAACGCTTTCCGACTCGATGTGGGTGAATTTTCACAAACAGTTGGCGAAAACACCAGCCCGATATCCTATTCCACGAGTTCTACTGAAAACATATACTCTCCCCAAAGGAAACATGAGTGGAACTTTGAATAATATTTTCACCTCACAAGTGCCGCGACAAATTCTGCTGGGACTCGTAAGCACTGAAGCGTACCACGGATCGCTACAGAAAAACCCATGGAATTTTCACCACTACCATCTAAACAGTCTTCAGTTCTATATAAATGGCGAGCCGTACCCCACGCACCCCTATCGCCCCGATTTCACAAAAGGTCTATATATGAGATCGTATCTGTCACTGTTTGACGGTACCGGTCTCGATACGGAAAACCAGGGCCTGGATATCACACATGATGATTATGCGGCTGGTTATACTTTGTTTATTGTAGATCTGACTCCGGATCAGTGTGGTGGTGATCATTTGCATCCGCGTGAACAAGGTAATGTGAGGTGTGAGCTGGCATTCACTTACGCTCTACCCGAGACAATTAACGTTCTAATCTACGCCACGTTTGAAAACGAAATCACAATTGACAGTGCGGGACGTGTCAGCACAGATTTTCAACTATGAACGCGCTTGAATTGGAACGGCTGCTCGACACAGTCGCCACATTTCGGGGGGTTTGGGCGTGCGACCGGCTAAAACATTTCACATTTGCTCGCGGTGTGCGCACATCAATTATTGTGAGTATACAACCGCGCTGGCAATCGGGTCTGCATTGGGTCGTGTTTGCCTGGGACGGTGAAAATCTCCAATATTTCGACTCGTCTGGCAACTCACCCGTCTGGCATCCCTCGTTTGTGAATTTTATAAACAAACATGTAAACTATAATCAGTGTGTGCTGAACACGCGCGTCATTCAGGTGCCGGACTCGGACGTGTGTGGACAGTACTGTGCCCTATTTGT
This sequence comes from Sacculina carcini, assembly GCA_916048095.2. Lineage (NCBI taxonomy): Eukaryota > Metazoa > Arthropoda > Thecostraca > Sacculinidae > Sacculina > Sacculina carcini. The sequence continues at coordinate 3,177,536 of OU696593.1, read as the reverse complement.
TGCATTGTTTGACGCCGGCTGGGATCTGCAAGATTTCGTTTCGTGCCTATCCACCGACCCTGCTATCAACAATCAGCTTTTAGCGCTGGTATGGTCATACTTGTAGACTGTGACGGTTTCCAGCACAAGGATTCGCCTTTTGTTGTCAAGGAATTGGTTGTGCATGACCTGTGCTCGGGATACTTGTGGCACACCATCCTACCGCCACCACAATTGAAACTCAACGCTGAGCGACGCAAGCATTTTCTATTTTTGACGGCGACCCTACACGGCTTGGAATATAATTACAATCCTTACAACACGCACAAGTATGAACAAAAGCTGCGCGACGCAAGTTACCTCATTCAAAGTCTGGCACCCGACCACATCTACGCCAAAGGTATCGACAAGGCTCGTCGACTTTCACACCTACTTGAACTAAATATTGAAAATCTCGAAGACATCCTACCCGACTATTTATCAATGAACGCACGCGACATACATGTACTACCCAACATCACACCGTGTCCATATACTCATGTCATTCCTACAAACTGCTGTATTTTACGTTGTCAACATTTCGCTAAATTGCTGTATGCAATGAATCTGTGTACACCGCGCATGCTACCATTTTAATAAATTGAACGATAACAAAGTGTGTTTTTGTTCGCGCGCAATAATCAAACTCTTGTAACACATCACGAAATGTATTGGTAAACCGTACATATAGAATAATTCAACAAATTTTGTTCCGTTTACTTTGTGGTTCACCTTGAACCTCTTTGTGCACAACCATCTTCATTTTGTCGGCTTTAAATTCACGATAAATCTTGGTTTCGGTCAAGTACTGTTTTCGCGACTCATAGTAGCTCATAACAATGGTCTTCATCCACTCCATAGTGTTGCAGGTCGCATCGGGCGGCCGGTAAATCTGAGTCTCGTCACTTCGCACCAACGCCACCGACAACACTTTAAATGATACAGCGGCTGCAACGGCTCCAAGAACAGCATCTCTCATCGGTCGACTCATAACTGTATCGATCACAATCTGTAGTGCACGCTCCTCGTTGGTGAACATTCTCACCGCGCCGCGATGAATTTTCCAAAAGGGGTCAAAATATCGCTCCAGTTGCATAATATTAGTAAGCTGTTTTTGTAAGTGTTCGAAATCCGTCTGACTATGTTTTTCCAGTCGTCCGAAAATAATCCAAATCCTCTGCTCCAGTGGGTGTCCACAGATGAACGGTGTATCGGCAACAAACTTGACCGCATGATGTTCCAGTGGCAGGATCCGCTTGGTCGTATCAACGTTTGTATTCACCTGACTCATGTTGACAATTCCCCGATAAAAGCTACACAACCTCACCCACAAGCGTCTCGAGCTCAACTGCGTATCACGGCTGAGACTAATTGCACTACTTATCGGAGCATGCGTCATAATTATCGCCAACATCACTCCGTGTCTGATAATTTCGCTCTTACAGTCAATGTTTATCTTTCTTTGTATAAACACCATGAGCTGTGTTTCTCCTGCTACACTGGTGCCTAATTATAACTATCGCTATGTTGGTGGTAGTTCGTCAGATAGCAAACACATCATCAGCGAATCGTACAAAGAGTACACATCGTTTGACGTGTGTCTTTCGGAAGCTCTACAAGAAGGTGTTTCTGTTCCTGATACATGGTCGGCTGAACTGGAAATTGTGTATGAGACACACGATATGATTTACATCATCAAAATTGATCGAAAAATCAACAAACATTTGTGTTCACGATGTGTTCGCTGAATCGTATGGCCAATATGATTCTACATGATTTCCGCTTGTATATTTGCCATAGTTGTGTATCAAGTGAAAATACACAAAGATCATTTCGTTGCAAGTCATTTTTGTGTCAATTCCGACACAGTCGAATAGCGTTTTAATTACCGATTTAGTCAAACCATTTTGTATAAACCCATTTCGGCTATAATACACTACTCACGTGTCTGCCAAACATCGACTTGGCGATCCCGATATATCGTGACGCAAACAAATGCGGCGCAAACAAATATGTCTAGCTCCACCAGCATATTCCCGCTGTGACTGAACTCTGCGAGGACCCCGGTTCGAAACCTGTCAGGTATGCATATTTAAATTAAATATTAAAAATAAAAGTTAGGTTAGGTTAGGTTAGGTATAGAATAAATATTAAAAATAAAAGTTAGGTTAGGTTAGGTTAGGTATAGAATATATATTAAAAATAAAAGTTAGGTCGGGTTGGGTTAGGTTAGGTTAGGTTAGGTATAGAATAAAGAAATAAAGAAAATAAGTTAGGTGCAGTGTAAGTAGGGTGTGCAATAAGTAAGTAGTACAATACAATAAGTAGGGTGTGCAGACTGACACCATCCCGCAGCTGCCCCCTCTGATGCGAATTCCACCACTGCAGGCACAAACTAATACACAAGAACACCAGTCAGTATCCAACACACAAGTGGTGGGAAAGACCACCACTTGTTACTCAGACTCAAACCAGCACTGAAAAAAATTCAGAACACAACCACAACAGCGTCACCAAAAATACCGGCTCAGGCGAGTTCTTCGCGAACCGCCACATGTCCCGCGGACCATACCTACATTGGGCCAAAAAAGATGGCGTCGAAGCGGATATGGCATGGGATAGGATAGAAGTTAGGAGAGATATCAGTGGTCGCACGCTCACACACACATAAACACATACATCACTGTCAACAAAGTAGGTTAGAATACAGAACACAGCATTGGTTGCACACACGTAGACACACACACATACACTGCAAGACATTAAGAGACAGCAGGGCAGCACGTTCACACGTATATATCACTCACACCAGTGTGTAAGGCTAAGTGCGTGTTGCCGGGCGTGTAGCATTGTGGTGACCTTGTGGTTCGTAACTGATGAGGTCGTGCACAACTTGGAGCTGCAGAATGAAGTAGGCGGCGCTAGCTAGCACTATATAAGCACACTGTTTTCACCATTCGAGGGATAGAGAGGTTTGTCAGGTTGGAATTGTCAGGATTATTGGATCCTTCTCATGTACGAACGAAACGTTCTTCCGTCTTGCCTTTTGTTGGAGACGTGATGTCCTCGTTATTTAGTACCGCTACAAATACCGAAGTAGAACAGATTGTCCACCGACTGGCTGACATGGAGCCAAGACAGCGTCACGTATTACATTTATCTGATCAATCGTTAACGATTCTAGGAAACGTATCCATCCACACAAAGAGGAATAGGGAAACAATCAATAAACTAATTAACAACGCCAATCACATGAGAGACGCAATACACGAATTAAATAACTCACAGACTGATCGAGTAGAATTCATATTTAAATCCCAACAAATTCACAGTGCTTTTATGCATTTTCTTAGCTCTATTAAGGACCTTCGCCTCATTATTCGACAGCTTAAATAAGAAATTAGTTTTGCTCAAACAGGTATATTATCTCAATCATTAATGCCGTTACACGCCTACCGAAACACTTTAAAATCCATCAACGATAAATTACCAAAGACAGTTAGCTTACCTTTTGACATAAATGATACTCCAAATTTATATTCGTTGGTTCATTGCTCACTAACACCAACAAGAGAAAGAAATCGTGCTACAGGATTCGTCTTACACATCAACATCCCTCTTTCAAACTATGCCACAGCTTACGACGTCTACTAAATCATTAATGTGCCCAGTCCATTTTACTCTAATAATCAATTAATACAAATCTCGACTCAAATCAACAAACATACATTTCTAGCTATTTCTTCCGATTTATCCTCCTATGCGTTCATAGAAGACCCATCCATCCCTCGATTTTTAACAAATAAAATACCTTTTTATCCTTTTCAACAACCATTTTATAGCACTGCTCATTCACAACCTTGTCTTCTCACCATTTTCTTGAATCAAACACATGATATTCACCACAGATGTACCCATTTCATTCAAAATATTACAGATATGCGAGCATCCGCACACCACATTAATGACGGTCAATGACGGATACTTATCCATTTTGCAAACGTAACCTTAAAAGTAGATTGTGAAAATAAATCTTACATACTAAGATTACCTGATGAAACTATATCTCACATTAATTTAGAAGAAGGATGTTCGGCAAATACAGCCGATATTCGACTACCTAGGTACTATGAACGGTCTACTGCTATTCAAAGTCGAAATGCTACTCCACATATCGTTAATCATATAAACACTAAGGATTTAATCTTTATACACATAGGGACGAACAGAGAGGAACTGACCGAACATTTGAAATTACTTTCACATATACCGGATGCAGGAATTACCATTAAAGACATGAAACAACAAGTAAAAAATTTACAAGATTACACCTTTACAAATCTCTATACACATACTGGTTTTCCCGTAACTTTTTTTCTTATACTCACATTAATTGCGGCTGTTGTTTATTTCTGCTACAACAGGCGTAAGCAACGTTCACCCTCTCCTATTCCCCAGGTTTTAGTGCATTCCTTATCCCCTACTTCCATTCCCCTCCTAGAAACCACACGACCAAGAACACCGCTGAAGATCGACCGCTCGTTCCGGACGCCGCTGCACACCACAAAATCAACGACACGATATGACGAGTAAGCCTACACGACCACGACACGAAGAATCTACCTACACGACTACGACACGAAGAATCAACCTACACGACCACGACACGAATAATCAACCTACACGACACAGCGCGACAATGACCAACCCCGGTGCAAATGCAATCATACCCGAGATAATAATTACACGCATGCCACGCCACAACTTTGGGATTTCTCAGTTAATGGGTAGAAGGCATTCCCAAGGTATATTAGAATTACTCGTTGAATGGGAAAATTCAACTATAGACAGCGCAACTTGGGAACCCCTTTACAATCTCCCCATAGGAATTTTATTACGGTACCAGCTACAAATATATGAGATGGCTACACAGGATACCATCATCCGGACTTGGGGAAGCCAAGGACCTCCAGGACCTCGAACCACAAAAGGCCCACATTATCGCCATTCCCTCAACACGAAAAAAATCAACGACCGACGCGACGACGAGCCTCTTCATTACCGATGGGGAAGAATACCGTTACAGGACGGCCGCTTGGCACTATATGACGCCAATAAAAGGTTACCGGCAGCCTTCGCCCACGAAGACGATCAACACGACATCCGCGGTGACGTACATCGGGGACAGAATCCCGAACACGTTTACCCACTTGGGATACCCATAACACCGATATTACACACCCTACACAATCTATAATAATAAAGCTCAACGTACATGTGTGAGTGAGTGAGTGAGTGAGTGTGTGTGCAGAACGGCACATTGGTGTATATTGGTGTGTGTGTCTGTGTGTCGATATGCCATGACTCACGTGCATTGCAGCGAGCGTTTGCAGCGAGCGTTTCCAAATGCCCAGTGGCGTGCAGAGTGCGTAGTAAAACGGAGTGTTTTTTTTTTTTTTTCTACTGGTGTTTGTTTTTCACCATTATTCTACACACTGCGCCATTCAGTTGAGCGATTGCTAGAAACACCCATGCGAGATTGCCACCTCAGGCACACACACTCACATACACACTGACATACATGCACACACACACACACATACACACTGACATAGATGCACACACACACACATACACATACAGGTACACGTACACACACACACACACATACATACACAGTGTACAGAACGGCACACTGATGTATATATCTGTGTGTCGATATACCATGACTCACGTGCATTGCAGCGAGCGTTTGCAAATGCACAGTGGCGTGCAGAGTGCGTAGTAAAACGGAGTGTTTAATTAAGTACATCGTCGTGCATGTGCGTGTTCCAGAAGCGTTTTTCAAGTGTATATGTGTAGCTTACCAATATTGTAATTGTAATTATCATATATTTTTCTATTGGTGTTTGTTTTTTACCTTTATTCTACACACTTTTGTCATTCAGTTGAGCGATTGCTAGAAACTTCCCTGCCAGATTGCCACCACATCTTTTCTGCGAACTGTTCTTGCATAATTTTGCAATTCTTCCCAGGAATTGCACACACGATACCGTTTTGCATTTTGTATTGGTATGTGTGTCCGTGTGCCGAAATTCTATGAACGAACACGTGTGCAGCCAGTGTTTGTATGCGTGTGCGTCTGTATGTGCGATGCGAACTTATATAATGTCGTGCACACGGATTGTGCAACATTTTCATGATCAGACGGCGATTCTGTCGCAGGCTGGTTAAACATACCAGAACCATAATACCAATATTCGCGTGCCTTTGGCACTAATAGTTGAAGCGCGTATCCGACTCAATGTGAGTATGAACACTTGAATTTTATATGCCTACACTACTTATTGAATTATATGTGGTTACACTTGTTATTTTCTAATTTTGTATGTACATATATGTTATATTTTCAGATATAATATGCATCCGGGAAAAATTTCTCGGACTCAAGTGGAGGACAACGACGCAGGGCCGTCTACTTCTGCCGCGGCTGAAAATCGGCGCCGCTTGGATGCAGCACGCAAAGCCTCAACAGTCTCGGCCCGGCGGGCCGAGACTGATGAGCAGTCCCAACTGCGGCGGCGTCGAAACGCCGAAAGAGCGGCTGCCGCTCGCCTGGCTGAGACACCCGATATGTCTCAGCTGCGGCGACAATTACATGCCGAGCGTGTGGCAGCAACTCGCCAGGCTGATTCAGAGGAAGCGTCTCAGCAGCGGCGACAATTACATGCCGAGCGTGTGGCAGCTACTCGCCAGGCTGAGTCAGAGGAAGCGTCTCAGCAGCGGCGACAATTACATGCCGAGCGTGTGGCAGCTACTCGCCAGGCTGATTCAGAGGAGGCGTCTCAGCAGCGGCGACAATTACATGCCGAGCGTGTGGCAGCTACTCGCCAGGCTGAGTCAGAGGAAGCGTCTCAGCAGCGGCGACAATTACATGCCGAGCGTGTGGCAGCAACTCGCCAGGCTGAGTCTCCCGAGGCGTCTCAGCAGCGGCGACAGGCGAATGCTCGGAGAGAAGCAGCTGCACGCGCGGCGACATTTGATGCGGCTACAGTTGCGCAAAAAAGGAGGGAGGAGGCTGTGCGACTTCGCGACTTTCGAGTGCGACCGTTTCTTCCTTCTGAGTGGAGGTTAGCTGCTTTTAATTATATACCTAATCACACTTTTGAAGCACAACCGTTTCTTTCCATAGGGCGCATGTCTGTCGTGTGTGAATATTGTGATGCCAAAAAATGGAGGGATGAACCATCATCTATGTGTTGTTCCAATGGGAAAGTAAGATTACCTCTTTTCTCTGAACCGCCGCAACCGCTAAGAGGTTTACTGTCGGGGGGCAATGCTCAATCTAGACATTTCTTGTCTAACATTCAAAGGTATAATAGCTGTTTTCAGATGACTTCGTTTGGTGCAAATATTATTCGCGAGGGAAACTATATGCCTACTTTTAAAGTTCGAGGTCAAATACACCATCGGATTGGATCGTTGTTGCCCGCTAACAATGTAAACGCTCAATACTTGCAAGTGTATTTTATTGGAGGACAACAGGAGCAAGCACAAACCCGGTGTAGCCTGAATCAAGGAATAAGACAACATATAGTATTAGACCTTCAGGAAATGTTACATGAGCACAATTCGTACATTAGGAGTTTCAAATCTGCTATTGAACAAGCTCCATCGCCTGATTTCAGTATCGTTATTGATCCAAGTAAACGCCCAACCGCTGAACACGCCAGGAGATTCAATCTTCCTCAGTGTAATGAAGTGACCATTATAATGAGGGATGAGCAGTTCGGTAGGAGAGATATTGTACTGCATTCAAGGGACTCCACATTGCGGCGCGTATGTGAGACTCATCGATCATACGACACACTTCAGTATCCATTGCTATTCGTGCGCGGTGAAGATGGCTATCATTTTGAAATTCGCCAACACGGAAGCAACAAGAAAGTTTCGTGTATGGATTTTTATGCATTTCATTTCATGCTGCGAGACATTCCATTCAACACGTTGCATAAAAGTCAGAACCTTTGTCATCAGTTTGCTGTTGACATGTTTGCTAAAGTCGAATCAGAAAGATTACTCTATATTAGAACCCACCAGAGGAAGCTTAGAGTGGACTCTTACATTCACCTTAGAGACCATATCAACAATGACGGCCAAGCCAGCGATATTGGACAGATGTGTATTCTACCGTCCTCATTCACCGGTAGCCCCCGATATATGCATGAGCGGACACAGGACGCTATGACCTATGTACGTAACTATGGTAAACCTGATTTGTTCATAACGTTCACTTCTAACCCAAAGTGGCGTGAGATCCAAGACGAGCTCCTAACTGGCCAAACATACTCTAACAGACAGGATCTCATTGCACGAGCATTCCGCCTTAAATTAATCAAACTCATGGGCCTCATCAACAAGTCTCAAATTTTTGGTCCCGTTAAATGCCACATGTTCACTATTGAGTGGCAAAAACGAGGTTTACCTCATTCGCACATTTTGCTATGGTTAACCATTAAAATTAATCCAAATCACATCGATTCTGTTATATCAGCGGAATTGCCGGACCCCGACAATGATCCGGCTTTGTTTGATATTGTTTGGCGACATATGGTTCATGGACCATGTGGCAGTTTCAATCGTAATTCGCCTTGTATGATTAATGGCAAGTGCGCCAAAAATTATCCTAAACCGTTGCAGTCCTGCACACATTTCAGCGACGATGGTTATCCTTCATACATGAGAAGGTCTTCTGCCAACGGAGGGTTCCAAGCCACTGTAGGTCTACATACGGTTGACAACAGATGGGTTGTTCCCTACTGCCCATTGCTCTCACGATTGTTCGACGCTCACATCAATCTCGAGTTTTGCAATTCCGTTAAATGAATAAAATATGTTTGCAAATACATAAACAAGGGTTCCGATGCTGCCATGTTTGCTTTGCGAGAAGACAACGCCCGTGAGGAAATTTCCCAGTATCAACTTGGCCGGTATTTGAGCACAAACGAAGCCTTCTGGCGCATTTTTGGGTTTGCTATACATCATAAACATCCTGCTATCCAACAGCTTGCCGTTCATCTTGAAAATGGTCAAAGAGTATCATTCACTCCAGACACTGCTGAGCAAACCGTCCAGAATCCACGACATACAACTCTCACGGCGTTTTTCGAATTGTGTCAGCACGATGAATTTGCGGGAACTCTTTTTTACCACCAGGTACCATCATATTACACATGGCACAACAATCAATGGCAACGACGAAAGAGGGGTGCCGATGTTGCTGAGTACCCCGGCATCAAATTTGACACCACTATCGGCAGGGTGTACTCTGTGCATCCAAACCACCGAGAATGATTCTTTTTGAGGATGCTTTTACACGAAATTCGGGGCCCAATTTCCTTTGTTCGCCTGCGAACCATCGATAGTCAAGAGTTCCCCACTTATACAGACACATGTAGAGGTGCGTGTCTACAGTTGAACTTGCTTGAGGACGACGTGCAGTGGGATCACACTCTGTCTGAGGCCGCCTTGTCACGAACCCCGTACTCGCTTAGGAAACTTTTCGCTGTCATGCTGCACATTTGCGAAATTAGCGACCCACTGACACTATGGCACAACTATAAAGACGAGTTATCAGCAGATTACCTCCATCAAGCACAGGCTGTCCTGCCCCTAACCGAGAACATGTATAATTCAGCTTTGGTTGCCATTGAAAACGACTTAGCGGCTATGGGAGGACCATCCCTCGTCAGTTTGGGTCTCCCCCAGGCCCAAAGACACGGAAACATCTTGATGATGTTATGAGAGAAACGTCTTACGATTTAAACCAGCTCACCATTTTCCTCAGTGAGAGTGAACCTCAACTTCTACGCGATCAGCGACTTGCTTACGAAGCCATCATGGACGATATCACTCATCAAAGAGGAGGACTCTACTTCATTGACGATCCGGGAGGCACAGGAAAGACCTTTGTCTTGAAAACTTTACTAGCCAAAGTTCGTCAGACCAGCCGCATTGCTTTGGCAGTGGCAAGTTCAGGTATTGCTGCTACGCTCCTGCCAGGAGGTCAAACAGCTCACTCGGCGTTTAAAATTCCCCTGAATCTCAATACGACCGACGAGCCCGTGTGCAGCCTTTCCAAAAACTCGGGCATGGCAGACGTACTGAAAAGATGCGCATTAATTATCTGGGATGAGGCCACTATGTCTCACAGAAAGTCCCTTGAAGCTGTTAATCGAACGCTTCAGGATATACGCGGCACACACACATTAATGGGCGGCGTCACCCTAGTGTTGGCTGGCGATTTCAGACAAACTTTGCCTGTCATTCCTCGAGGCACTAAGGCCGATGAAATCGCAGCATGTTTGAAATCTTCTTTGCTTTGGAGGCATGCCAACGTTTACACATTCACCACAAACATGCGGGCGCATTTGTATGGCGATCATATGGCCGAAACGTTTTCTCGTATTCTTTTGAGCCTCGGCGAGGGAGTCCTCGCAATGGATTCCCAAGGATGCGTTAATACCTCAGAATTTGGCACTGTTGTCCATTCAGATGACCAACTAATTGCCAGTGTTTTCCCCAATTTCACCACCCATTACCTGAATGCCGATTGGCTATGCGAACGAGCTATTTTGGCACCAAAAAATGCGTCCGTCGACAACATCAATGCTAAACTCTTGACCTCCTTACCTGGCTCTGAGCACACTTATAACTCCATTGACGCTGTTGTTAATGAATCAGAAGCTGTTAATTATCCTGTTGAGTTTTTGAACTCATTGAATCTGCCAGGAGTCCCTCCTCATTGTCTGCGCCTAAAAGTGGGCGTGCCACTTATGCTTATGCGAAACTTGAGCCAGCCAGAACTTTGCAATGGAACAAGACTTGTTGTGAAACACTTGACCAGAAATGTCGTTGAAGCCACTATCATTTCCGGCCCGGGGAGAGGCAATTGCGTTTTCATTCCCCGAATTCCATTTATACCCACCAATTCGCCATTTGAATTCAAACGCATTCAGTTTCCAGTTCGACTTTCTTATGCAATGTCAATAAATAAATCACAAGGTCAAACTTTGAAAGTGTGTGGCTTGCATTTAATAGATGGCTGTTTTTCTCATGGCCAGCTATACGTTGCCGCTTCGCGAGTTGGTAACCCGAACAATCTATATATCTACGCGCCACAAGGCACAACCCCTAACGTAGTCCATACGGAAATTTTGCGAGAAACCTGAGTACCTCTTGCACATCAAATTGTTTAGCCTTTAGTTCACCATATATCCTTTCCTAAAATTAACGTTACCAAATCGCACTTCAATTTACCCCTTTAGCAGTCAAATAGTTGACACTGCACTGGGATTCAGATTTCGCTTACATTTGGCAATCCTTTTAATTTATGCCAATCCTTAGTTTTTAATTAATTCTTTATGGTTTTTGCACACATATATACGTATTAATTTTATTAATTAAATATACATCATTCAAATTTATATATTTAACATTTACATATTACTATTTTACATACAGCCTATGAGAAACACGCGTACACAAATAAACCTAATGGTTTCGTTTTCACGTTCGTCAAGCAATTGTCCACAGCACTATACCAGGGGTTCTTAACTGGGGGCAGTGACTGCGCCAGGATTTTTCCGCATAGGGGGGCTGAGGGGTGGCTAAGAAATAAGTTGCGGGGGCTAAAGAAAAACTTGAGGGGCTTGGCTAAGCATGAAGAGCTACACTCGAACGCTGATAACATAATACATTAAGGGACTGGGGCGCACTGAGTCATCGAACTTGAACCAAAATTACGGGAATATATTTACATTGGTGTAAACCTTTAATGTCCATGATCCTGATTTTTGTGGGGGGCTTAGAGGGGCCTTGACATATTTCAAGGGGAGTATCAGAACCCTCCAAGCCCCCCCCCCCCTTGGTGCCGCCACTGACCTGGGGTATTCATACTCCTTAGGCGTGTGGGAAACAAAAGCGGGAGGAAGGGGTCACGATTTCTAGGTACTGGCGTAAATTATTAATAGTTTATTAATAATGGAATTATCAATGGTAAGGTTTTACTAGCAATCCGTATCTAAAGTACAATAAATTCAACCAATTAAAACACTCGTGGATTTAGAAAACCTCCTAGCAAATAATAGGATTGGTGATAATTAATTGAACAATCAAATAAAGGGGGTATGCGACCATATTCGGCAATCCATCGGGGGTATGGGATCATCAAAAGGTTAAGAACCCCCGCTCTATACTAAACCATTCGTTCAGACAGCGATTCAAGTTAGCCGCTCACGGTTAATATCTTCAGCACGCGAACACATTGTAATCAGCTAGACGGACTAGATGTACTTGCTGTGTGAACATCCCATATTGTTTGCACGACTGTCAATTATACATGTTAGAGCGGTAACAAACGCCCCAGTAAAGTAGTTGTCCCAAACATGGCGTCCTCGAGTGCTGCATCTACGTTCACGTACGATAATGACCATCAGCCTGTGCGTTTGGTTACCCTACGTCTGCTCCATCTAGCTGTATTGCAATTACATTGCGAGCTGTTGGTGGTGTTGATCGTTAGCGACCAATGTGAAAACGCCTTCTGAGCGCATAGTTGCGTATTCCGCTCTGGACAATTGCTTTGCTTTTTGATTTGAGCATTGCCCGGCAGAGTCACCCGAGCCGAAACAAATACAGTGCCCACAACATGCCACAGGCCGTTTAAGCGCCTCGGTGGTAATTCGATTACTGTGCATTATACCATTTGCAATTTGATTTGAAAAAAGTGAAAATAGATTCGAGAGAAGTGAATATAGATTTGATCAAGGTGAGAAAAAAAGATTACTAATACTTATAATTATAATTCTTAGTGCTTATACTTCTACTACTGCAGTTAATGTTACTACTATTTCAAATGATATTAATATTACCGCTTTTATTACTATTTATCATCAATTCTTATGCTCGACTATTGACCTTACTATTCTTACTCTTACTACCTATCATCACTATTACTCCTGTATATATTATACTCAGTTTCACTACTACCTACTACTATTATCCACTATTAGCGACCGATTGTTATGCCTTCTGCATTTACTCTTTTCTAGCGCTGTATTTGTTTCGGCTCCGACTGTGTGTTTCTTAGCGAGTGTTGCGAAACACGGTCAGAGTTGTCCACTTGTATCGCATAGACACATGGTTGATCTCTCCACATTGGCATAACAGTCGTCACATATCGCAGTCGTGTGTGCTATGTCCAGTGTTCATTTGTGCGATTGAGAGTGTGATTGATAGCAGCCCGCCTCCGTTTGGAAGGAGTTAACAGTCAACTGAGTCGTGTGGCTTCATTTCTCTATTTGTGCAGCCTGTTTGCCGCAACATTTGTTCGTGCGCGCACCTCCACTGCTCAGTCTGACTATGTTGATCCACTCTTCACTAGCTGGGTTGTCCATCACGTTGCTCGCCTCTCACACTCACACTTTGTTTGCAGCAATGTTGGTTTTACCCAGCGCGACAGTCCACCTCCCTGTCAAGGCGGTGATTATGCTTTCACAAAACAAATTACTCATTTTATGGTCACGCTGTAGTCCAGCGGCAAATACGCACGAGTTGTGTGCCATAGGTCCAGGGTACGACTCCCTGGCTAGGAGAACCGATTTGAACTTTTTCTCATAGGCACAGCCCTATTTCCGCATGGTGAGCTCTATTGCACGCGGCCGTGTATTTACTGTGCTGGTCTTGACTGCGAGATAACTCGTTGCGGCGGCTGAAACTGCCCTGTTACAGCCCAGGTTAATTTGGTTTTGCGCGGTGAGACAAAACCTCCCTGGCTCGCTTCCCCACATCCCTTTTCCGTATGGTGGGTTTCGTGGCGTGCAGCCGTGCAGTTTTCTGTACTGGATGTTACTGCGAAAATCCGTTACGGCGACTGGACCCACTGTGTTCAAGCCTTGGCAGATGGGTTTTGCCCGGTAAGACATAGATTAGGAACAATTAGGAAAGGTTGACTCCGTGAGTACGTCTTACAGTTATATTCCCTAGCTTGGGTTTCCACATTATTGTTTCTCATAGAAACACCCCTTTTCCGTATGGTGGGTTTCGTTGCGCACAGCCGTGCAGCTTTCTGTTCTGGATGTTACTGCGAAAGCCCGTTGCGGAGGCTGGACCTGCAGTGTTCCAGCCGGGGCCGTTAGGTTTTGTACAACCATGGGCACATGCTGATCATGCTTACCGCCCTGGCAGTAGTGTAAATGCTTAATTATGCGTTTGCGCCTGCGCATGTGTGAGCTTACGTTGCTGCATTTCACGTGGATTAGGCCTCCAGGGGAACCACGTAAAAAAAACGCGTCGAATGTTGATACCTCCTGGGTGACGTGGAAAGTCAACATCTTACAACACTTGATGCTACTCGCAGACAACGCCTATTGCTTCAGCATCTATCGCTATTCACCGCTTGCTGTGGTGTTGCAACATCCTTGCGACACCATTTGTTTGCATTGGCCTTGACGTTTGCTTCAAGTGCATTATCATCATATTTGCATTGCTATCCCAGACAAAACTCAAGGCGACCGCATCACTTACAATACTACAAACGAAGCTACGAGACGCACGTAGTGCGGATCTACTAGCGACCATAACCGCACGAAGTGCGGAACTTGTCGCTAGTAATATATATAATCCGTAAAGAAAACTATGTAACCGTTCACATATATGTGTCGGCCTATGATGTATATTGAAATATTTTTTTAAGAGTTCCCTGTGCTAGTTAATTAGTATTCAGTAGCATTTATAGTCTTTGTCATGCTTAGCATTTGTTAAATTTAGCGTAGTCATTTGCGTACTCTTTAATACATCCAACTGTCGAGTAATGACGGCTGAATGCTGAGTGCTAGAGCTGGCGCGTGTCATGATGACGATGGGACGTCCGCAACATCGCTGCTATCCATCGCCATTCAACATCAGGTGTGGCAAGAAACCTCATCATTTTGGCGATTTCTACCAACAATCAACACGGGACAGAACAACACAAATTTTGTAACCTGTTACGGATGACTACTGACAAACATCGCAGCCACGGCATTACGAACCACCACTCGTCGGATGCAGATCAGAAAAACTTCAGAGACAACAGAAATCATGGCCGTGTATAAGCTCTAGTGGCTCACATTCGCTCGAATGACCTCGCAGTTGTGATGTAACAATGTTAATAATTGATGCGGTGTTTTATATAACTTTTATTATTATATCTATATTTAGTAATCGTTTATAGTTTTGTACATTGTGTATTGCATGTTGTGCATTAAATATGGCATAGGATAGGATAGAAGTTAGGAGAGAAAGTAGTGATCGCACGCTCACACACACAACCACATACATCACCAGAATAGGTTAGGCAAAGAGAAGCATAGCAGTGGTCGCACGCTCACACACACACATAAACACATACATCACTGTCAACACAGTAGGTTAGAATACAGAGCACAGCATTGGTTGCAGACACGTAGACACACACACATACACTGCAAGACAATAAGAGACAGCAGGGCAGCACGTGCACACGTATACATCACTCACACCAGTGTGTAAGGCTAAGTGCGTGTTGCCGGGCGTATTGCATTGTGGTGACCTTGTGGTTCGTAACTAATGAGGTCATGCACAACTTGGAGCTGCAGAATGAAGTAGGCGGCGCTAGCTAGCACTATATAAGCACACTGTTTTCACCATTCGAGGTATAGAGAGGTTGAGGAGAGACAAGGGGCAGCAGCAGTAGAGGAGTAGAGGAGTGGAGTAGAGAAGTGGAGAGGTTCAGAGGGAGAATGGAACGGAACAGAGTATAGTAACACCAGAGGATATAACGGGAGACCAGATAGGATAGAAAACTGGATATAACGTTAGGACAGATAGATTTAGGAACAGCAACATTAGTTATCATCATTAATATCACGACGCAATACATTGTTTCTTCAACAATCAACTGTGTTTGGAATCGGCAATAAGAGTTATCGCGGCACACAACGACAAGAGGCCTGCTCCACTTGAACTATCACGAATATGACTGCACAATTGAGCATATCACTGGACTAAAGAATGTAGTTGCTGGTGCTTTATCTCGACTACCAATTAAGTCGGCCAAGGTCAATGTTATTGATTCTGATTCTAGGGCAGGCGCAAAATTGAATGCAGACATTGAACCATGTCCCAACTTTGAAAAAAATGAAGTAGAAAATTACGACCGAATTTTCAACGGAGAAATAGATATAAAGCAGCTACAACACGAGGATGAATATTGCAATTCCGTCATAACGACTCTAAATAATCAAGATATGACCAATAACAATTACAGTAAATTTAGTAAATCATTCGTCGTACAGGACGATTTACTCTACCATTTGGCGGATAACGACCATTGTAATAGGTATCCTGGGTTACAGTTATGTATTCCTATTGCATTACGTCAACAACTCATTGAGGAAGCACATGACGGATTCTCAGGAGGTCACTTTGGTATCGATAAAACATATCATAAAATCCGCTTCAGATACTACTGGCCAGGCATGTACAAGAATGTAATAGAATACGTCACTAAATGCGTGCCATGCAACCTTCGCAAGCTTCAGACACACAAACCGCCATTACAACATATGCCAATTCCCCACTATCCTTTCGAAATTATATAAATTGATTGTAGCGGACCGTTCCCCATGAGTCATGCAGAAAATCGATTTCTTATTAATATTGTCGGTCACTTTTCTGGTTTTCCCGAGTCGTTTCCTGTTCCTGACAAATCCGCTGACAGAGTGACCAGATTATGACCCTGTATCACAAGTGTGATGCCGCTTTTGACACGACCAAAATGGTCAAATGTTGTCTGTGCTCGCGGTATGCGCATACCAAGTGCATCTATATGAGCGGGCTAAAGACTGAGAACGTTTCTCAAGTTCGTTATTTGTGCGATATGTGCTTCGAAGAGGTTTCATCTTTGAAAAACCTCATCAGTGACATCGCAGAGTTAAAAAATCACCTGAAGAATGTCACCGCAAACACTGACAAAATGATAAAGGCCGTTGACGAAAAGGTCTCTCATTTTCATGACATCGAGGCTAAAGTTAGCGAAGCCACCTCAGAGTTGGTGTCTGCGGCAGAAGTGCTGACAGCTGATGAGCCAGCAACTACACACTGGACAGAGGTCGTGAAGAGGAAGAGAAGGATGCCGCGACGGACTGCAGCAGCGGCATCTCGCGACAATGAAGTGACGGCGATGGAAAACCACGCGGCGCCTGTCACCACGGCGCGTGAGGAAAATGCTCAGAAGCCGCAAGAAGTGAGTGAGACGAAGATCCTGACCAGGAAGACATCCGGTAAAAAGAAAATGCTAAGTGGGACGGCAAGAATTGAGAGTCTGCCAACTGTGTCGAGATTGAAGAATGCAAGCATTTTTGCCACACGCGTCGATAGGGATGTGACCACACAGAATGTCATATATCATCTCTCACAGACTCTGGATATCTGCCCGGATGACATCACGGTCGAAAAGTTGCATACAAAACATGAGTCGTACAGTAGTTTCCATATTAGTTGCTACTGTGCTGACCCGAGAGTGTTCTTCGATCCTGTTGTGTGGCCTGAGGGCTGTCTTTTTCGACGCTGGCGTTCGGCTGACCCGCGGCGAGCTCAGCAACAAACCACTGGCAGTGAGGAAACGTCAAAAAACGAGTGACCGCGCGAGTGGACAACGAACACCGTCATGGTCAACGATTCACTGTCGCCCAACTGAACGTACAATCGATGAAAAGCAAACTGCCCGAAATATGAATCCATACGACCACGACAAGACGATACGACGCTTTCTTACTGAGCGAAACGTGGCTCAATCAATTCCAAAGTACGCGGTTTGTCAGCGTTAATGGATACAATTTGAGACGACGAGACCGACCCGAGACATCATCACGACCTGCAAGGTATGGCGGCGTAGCAGTGCTTTTGAAAAACGATTATGACTACGAAATTCTGCCGATCAAAAGCGAACCCAATAGTGACTTGGAAATTCTATGGCTGAAATTAATCTTGAATATGTGCAATATCATAATGGCTAGTGTATATAAAGGTTAAATGTCTAAGTGGTAGCTGCTACACGGGAAGAAGGCGAAGCTTATGAACACACAGGCGTGCCCCGTGCAGCTCGCTGCCACCGCAGAACCGACCCTCTCCACGCTATGGCGCCACAAGGACGTAAGACGTATTAGAGAGGGCCACCTCCCCAGAATGCATGACACAACTCATGACTGATATCTGGTACCATCATTTTCTGCTGGGTGGACAGGGGCTGTGGGTTTGCAGAATTCGCCCAATGAAATTCTGCTCGGCCGGGTTACGAACCACGGAACTCCCGCTTGTGAGGCGGGTGTGCTAACAACTGCACCACGGAGTCCACAAAGTCCATATAGACCGCCTACTTATTTGATATCCCAGTTAAACTTCGACTTTGACGACTTCGAAAGCTAACTACAACATATTGTGTCGAGTGACCCAGTAAAGCCTATCATTATTGGAGGAGATTTTAATTGCTGTATTCTTAGACAAACGAACAATTCACCTGGACAAAAGCTATCAACAATGCTAGAGACATACAATTTTACCATATGCAACAGACACAAACCTCCATATCGGCCGGCCAACACTCTGATCGACGTTGTAGCCACCAACGCCCCTGATTCTCTCAAAAACACCAGCGTAGAGACTTGCGAATATGGAACACCACACGACTGGACGATCATCGAATTCGATTTAAATTTACGAACAAGAAGAGAACGAAACGAAGGCGAGTTAAAACGAAATCTCAACAATGTCGACGTAGGTCAAAGAGGTCCTCAAGGTCAAAGAGGTGGGCATGAATCACAAGCCCTTATTGCCCAAATATTGGCACAGATGAAATCCAATGTACAGTAATGAGTTCCACATTTAAATGTTGTAATTGTATGTTTGTTGTTCTATCGCACAGGTTAACGTAGTTAAGTGTTCTTCACTGTAACTGCCTAGGCAGTATATTGGAGTATATTTGTTTGCTTTAGTCTGCTTAGAGTTGATGATATATTTATTTAATTTGTGTAAGCCACAGATGACTAGGCAGCGCACTAGATACGAATGTGGCACGAAAGAGCGTGGTTGCTGGATTGAAAAGTTTGTGAGCGATTGAGTGGTTTGGAATATTCGCGCTTGGATTGGTCTCAATTTGGAATATTGGTAAAATTGGATGTTGGAATGTTTATGCTGTTTGTATGGTAATCGGATGTGAACAGTTTTTGGACAACAGGAGGCAAAAGGTGAGGATTTTGGTTACGATGTTGTTTACCCGTCCTAATTTGATGGATTTATATATTTTAGTATAATCGTTGGTTCAAATGTGTGTATGGTTTATATGTTTTGCCCGTTATACGCCATTGTTATATTCTCGCAGGTTTCACGGTGCGGTGTAAACATTTAGAGGAATACATTGAATCAGTCGTATCTTCCTGGTTTTGACGTTCGCGATCCGTTACAGGCATGACGAACATCCGCCAAGAGGCAATGCAAACCCACATTCTCGGAAACGGAAACAGAGCAATTGTTGTGAAAGAAACTGTTCAACTCTATTAATTACATTTCCAGTATAATTGAATCACACTATATAATACTGTGAAACCATTGCGTGCTGGAAATATAAACCAATGAATGAAAGACGAGTACATCAGAGAGCAGGCAACATCTACCAGCTCCCGTGGTAAAAATCAGTGTGGTCTTGAAGATTCCCGTCGCTTGGGACAAAATTGAACTTCTTCAGTTTCCAGCGACAGAGTCTTGGTAGCCAATAACAGAAATGTCCTGGCATGAGTGAAGCAAACTATACAAACCATGCCACTAACGAAACAACATGCCAGCAAACAATGCCAGTACTATGTTGGGATTAACCAATAAATCTGTCTATAAAGTGACGCAGGTTATTCAAAGCTCACAAAAGATGAGACCGGCGGTTGGCATAATGGCCAATGAATTGAAAACGATGCCGAAAGACACGACAAAGTGTGTGCCTACTAAGAGCGTAACATTCACGTCGGAAAATTAAAACAATTACAATTTCAATTACCCGTAAAGCTCGTGTGCATCCGACCAGAACGACAAGCTCGTTGACCGCACAACCAGCACCGTAAATCACCGTGGTACTCACCGACTCTGTCCAGGAAGAGGGGAAGTAGACCACTGTTCTACAGTGTCGAGCAAACTCATCTAATATGGACAACCACGCCTTGCTTTGCAGCCATTTTCTGCATGGACTATAGTGATTGGTGTCTTACACAAGCTGAAGCAGCCTTGCCTGATTTCTGATTTGGATTTGACAGAATATAGCAGTATTCCTGCGGAATTCCTAAATCCCAATTCTCTAATTCTCAAACCTCATCGACATGGAACTCTCAAGCGATACGACCACTCAATACGATGAACTCCCCATCATTGCCACCAGGGGTGAATTCTCGATCAGGGTTGGCCACGTGAGCAAATCTAAGATGCGCACAATAATAGTGGTAGACAACAAGGGACGCCTGCTAGGCTTCAAGATGCTGTCGGTGCACCCGCGTCCCAATATCGTCATAATTGGAGAGGAAATGGACACAACTCGAGCGCTGACCTTGATGGACTGGTTCAGTCAACAGCCCGGTGTGTCTCTATGGTCAGCTCAACACTGCGAATACAGTGCCGATGATATCAGTGTGCAGCGACTAAACGAGTTGTCTCAAAAGGCTGCACCGAGAACCGTCATACTGACGCCTGAGCCCGAGCAGAGGTATCTCATTGTATACCGCCCGGTGAATACAGGAACTGCAAATTTGGCCGCTGGACAACATTACTTATCAACCAACAGCCTGAGCGCCAACCAGGCCGTTTCAATATTCATGCAGAGCGCAGTGTGCGTCTTTCCTGGTTTCTTCGATCTCATAACCACAGCGCCGGAGCGGACAAAGATGATATTGGTGTCCTCTGACTCTACTAAATGGCTGGAGGCTTTGGATGTCAAGCCAATATCGATCCAATATGAACCTGCTATTTCTTATTACTCGAAACTATGTTTGTTGACAGTGGCTGCGAAGGGGTATCAGTCCGACGGATACAAAACGTCCCACAAATACAGATTTGATACGTTCTGCACGATGTCCGGCGTAAAATAGCTGGACGTGACTGTGACAAAATCCAACATTGAGCAGCTGGGGGACTGCATGACGCAGCTCCGACAACAACTCGCAGTCACCACCAGGTTCCCATTGGACCTCAATGAAGTCGACTCTGTGACAAGATCGTTACTTGACCAATGCAAGATGTGCCTCTCCTTCGGCGGATTGCAAGGGATGAAAATCGCACATGAGTTTGTTCAGAAGGACATATCGGCCGTCTGGACACTCGAGGGGTGCGTAGAGCAAGCCGATCCATTGGAGAAGGCATGACATGTGCCAATTACCCCGACATCTTGTATTGTGCCAAGCTATGAGTGACAGGACACACACGTACAATGGAGGGCTTTAACCTAGGCAGTTTAAGCACCATGTATACGCATGCACTTCTTGCTGAGAAACTTAAAGAAACACTCGAGCAGACCTCACAGGCTCAGAAACCCTCTGTGTCTGCGTTCTTGGCAAAGAAGGGCCTCAAGGTCAAAGAAGTGGGCTTGAATCACAAGCCCTTATTGCCCAAATATTGGCACAGATGAAATCCAATGTACAGTAGTGAGTTCCACATTTAAATGTTGTAATTGTATGTTTGTTGTTTTATCGCACAGGTTAACGTATTTAAGTGTTCTTCACTGTAACTGCCTAGGCAGTATATTGGAATATATTTGTTTGCTTTAGTCTGCTTAGAGTTGGTGATATAGTTATTTAATTTGTGTAAGCCACAGATGACTAGGCAGCGCACTAGATACGGATGTGGCAAGAAAGAGCGTGGCTGTTGGATTTAAACGTTTGTGAGCGATTGAGTGGTTTGGAATATTCGCGCTTGGATTGGTCTCAATTTGGAATATTGGTAAAATTGGATTTTGGAATGTTTATGCTGTTTGTATGGTAATCGGATGTGAACGGTTTTTGGACAACAGGAGGCAAGAGGTGAGGATTTTGGTTACGATGTTGTTTACCCATCCTAATTTGTTGGATTTATATATTTTAGTATAATCGTTGGTTCAAATGTGTGTATGGTTTATTTGTTTTGCCCGTGAAACGCCATTGTTATATTCTCGCAGGTTTCACGGTGCGGTGTAAACATTTAGAGGAATACATTGCATCAGTCGTATCTTCCTGGTTTTGACGTTTGCGATCCGTTACAGGCATGACGAACATCCGTCAAGAGGCAATGCAAACCCACATTCTCGAAAACCGAAACACCAAGCAATTTTTGTGAAAGAAACTGTTCAACTCTATTAATTACATTTCCAGTATAATTGAATCACACTATATAATACTGTGAAACCATTGCGTGCTGGAAATATAAACCAATGAATGAAAGACGAGTACATCAGAGAGCAGGCAACATCTACCAGCTCCCGTGGTAAAAATCAGTGTGGTCTTGAAGATTCCCGTCGCTTGGGACAAAATTGAACTTCTTCAGTTTCCAGCGACAGAGTCTCGGTAGCCAATAACAAAAATGTCCTGGCATGAGTGAAGCGAACTATACAAACCATGCCACTAACGAAACAACATGCCAGCAAACAATGCCAGTACTATGTTGGGATTAACCAATAAATCTGTCTAGAAAGTGACGCAGGTTATTCAAAGCTCACAAAAGATGAGACCGGCGGTTGGCATAATGGCCAATGAATTGAAAACGATGCCGAAAGACACGACAAAGTGTGTGCCTACTAAGAGCGTAACATTCACGTCGGAAAATTAAAACAATTACAATTTCAATTACCCGTAAAGCTCGTGTGCATCCGACCAGAACGACAAGCTCGTTGACCGCACAACCAGCACCGTAAATCACCGTGGTACTCACCGACTCTGTCCAGGAAGAGGGGAAGTAGACCACTGTTCTACAGTGTCGAGCAAACTCATCTAATATGGACAACCACGCCTTGCTTTGCAGCCATTTTCTGCATGGACTATAGTGATTGGTGTCTTACACAAGCTGAAGTAGCCTTGCCTGACTTCTGATTTGGATTTGACAGAATATAGCAGTATTCCTGCGGAATTCCTAAATCCAAATTCTCTAATTCTCAACCCTCATCGACATGGAACTCTCAAGCGAGACCACTCAATACGATGATGCAGCTGAGCAGCAGCACAAGCTGAAGCAGCCTTGCCTGATTTACGCGAACTGGAAGCTCTTTTTGGATTTGACAGAATATACCAGTATTCCTGCGGATTTCATAAATCCTGCGTGTACGTTTTCCAGGACCAGTTCAACCCTATTAGACACGATGTGGGCAGAAAACCAGAGGAAAGCTTGTATGTCGAAAGGAGACCCAACAAATGGCTCGAAAGCCTGGGACAAAGGGATGGGTCACTTCTTACTATCGTAATGATTACCTACGTAACCTCAATGCTTGACATCCATGCCACCATGCTCGGCCAGTGTGATAATCAGGTAGTTGTGTTACGTTTGTCAGGCGAAAAGGCCCTGAAAAACGAGGAGAATCAATAAACTCTTTCTGCGACCGATTTGTGGCGCTATCATATGACGTGTGCACGAAAATGGGTAGACCATCAAACCCGGCGAAACCTGGGTCTCGACGGCACTAGTTTAATAAGCCAAAATACACTGTTGGAAAGACATTGAGTTGTCCGTGGCCCATAAAATGATTGCGAAAGGACCAATGAATCTAGCTGAGATTTCAGTGCAATAAGTTCTGATGTATCTAATATAATTAAGCATTTGAACGCAACAGTGGAGAGGCTATGTTCGCGTGAATTTTACATGGGCAAAGCCTGACATCCCGCTGACACACCGCAGGTCCGGCAGACACACGGGTTATCGCAGTCACCGCCAGCACAGAAACTGGAGGGCAGCACGCACAGGAAACCCGCATTGCGGCAATTGGGCTATCCCTTTAAGAAACGACCCCAACCGTTTCACCTCGCCAGGGAATACAATCCTCGACCTCTCGTGCACAAATCGTGCGTCTTAGCCACTCGGCTACGAGGCGAAGGCTTCTGATGTATCTAGAATTATATCTCCTGTAGTTGTCGTATCGCGCTCCGACACCCACCCACAAAGTGAATACTTCGTGGCGTGTACGGAAGCTGTCATGTTGATCATGAGTGATAAATGACCATCGACTACTGCGGTCACTGCTCTTATCTTGTTATCCAAATGTCTGGGTGGACTCTCTCCCGTCAGTTGCAACTTTGTAATGATGAGAAGTATGAGCCCGATCATTGTAAGCCAGCGTAAAAAAATAAATTATATCATGGCATTCAGATATTATGGGTTTCCATTTGTTTGTGTGGTAATATTTATTCATCATGAGTGAACCCCCGCAGTGGTATTGCGCCTGGCCTACATATAATCACCTGAAATCTGCGTCCAAACCATAATCAAGACAAACAAGCGAGATGAACACCTTTACGCCCAGAAAAGATTCCAAGTGATCTGCTGGAAGGAGAAAAAAAACAAGGCCAAATGGGCTTGGGAGTTAGGTGACTACTTGCGACACAGGTATCTACCAAACTGCGACAGAGCAATTGCTGGCAGTGTCCTACCGTATCAAAGCCACCATTTGATGAACATAGGGGAGACACAATGGATAAAACGCTGGACAACATTCCACGACTATTTCAACCCTTGCTGCAAAATGATTACAGTACTTTCTGCATGGACTTCAGTTCGTGATGTCTGACGAAACAAACTGAAAAAGTCTTGTCTGATTTCCGCGAACTTGACGCTCTTTTTGGATATGACAGAGTATACCAGTATTTCTGCGAATTTCCGAAATACTGCATGTACGACGTCCAGGACCAGCACAACCCTCCTAGATGCGATGTGAACAAAAAACCAGAAGGCTTGTATGCCGTGGAGAGACCCAACAAATGCCTCGAAAGTCTCAGACAAAAGAGGTGGATACTGGTGACTACCGCCATGGCTGTTCACATAGCCTCAACGCTTGACATCCATGCCATCGTACTCGACCAGGGTAATGAGCAGGTTGTTGAGCACGTTGTATTTAGATTGCCAGATGAGAAGACACTGAATAAGCCAGACGAATAATTACATTCTTTTTGCACACGAATTGTAACGCCTTCACGAAAATTAGCATGACACTCGACACATGACACTCAGTGGAAATTTGCGAAATAATGAATACAAAATTTATAGGTTTTTTCTGAGGAGTTATTTTAGCAATGCACCTAAGGAAAGTGCGGATGGGATAACAAATATAAGTGTGGGGCTTGAATATATTATACATAGACTGGGAAAACTGGATAGCCGAAAATCAGTGGGTGCTGATGGGATTGCAGGAGGTATCTTGAAAGGCTGTAGTCAAAATTTGGCCTTGCCAATTCTAGATATAGTGCAATGTAGCTTGAAAGAGGGTAAGGTGCCGGAACAGTGAAAGCAGGGAAATGTCATACCCATATATAAGGCAGGGAATAAAGAAGAGCCTTTGAATTACAGGCCGGTATCCTTAACGAGTGTTAAGCAAATTGGTGGAAGGGATAATTAAGGATAGCTGGGTTCACTATTTGGAGGACAATAACAAAATTTGTGATGCTCAATATGGTTTTAGAAAAGGTAAATCATGTGTGTCAAATTTGTTGAGTTTTTACTCAAGGGTAGTGGATGATGTGCAACAAAGAGATGGTTGGGTGGAGGCAATAGATTTGGACCTGAAGAAAGCTTTTGACAAGGTACCACATAGGAGGTTCTTGTAGAAGTTTGAGCAGGAGGGAGGAATCAAAGGGAAGCTACTGGAGTGGATAAAGGATTGCCTGATCGACAGAAGAATGATAACTGTGGTTAAAGGAATATCTTCGTCATGGGGACCAGTGAAGAATGGAGTGCCACAAGGGTCTGTATTGGGACCCATCATGATCTTGGTATATATAAATAACATGGTTGAAGGGATTAAAAGTTATATTAGTTTGTGCGCTGATGATGCCAAGAAACAAAAAAGGGTTGTAAATTGTGATAGTTGCCAGGAACTTCAGAATGATTTAGATAGTATATTCAGATGGAGTATGAAATGGGAGATGTCATTCAATGTCAATAAATGTCATGTCATGGAAATAGGTAGAGGCGACAGAAGACCGTTCAGGGTGTATAAATTGGGAAACGAATAATGGAAAAGTGTATGCGAGGAAAAAGATTTGGGAATTGTTATTGAAGAAACACTTTCGGCTGGGAAACATATAGGAAGGATTGCTGCAGTAGCCTACGCGTCACTGAAAACACTGAGGTTGGCGTATGACTATTTGGATGCCGATATGCTAAAAAAGATTATTGTTTGTATTATAAGACCGAAGTTGGAGTATGCAGCTGTGGTGTGGTGTCCACATAAGGCCAAAGACACAAGGAAGCTTGAGAGAATCCAGAGAGTGGCGACAAGGATGGTGGAAGAGCTGAAGGAATTGAACTATGAGCAAAAATTAGCTAGACTTTGTCTGTCGACTCTGGAGAAGAGGAGATTGAGAGGTGACTTGATCAACGTGTATACAAATAAGATCCGAATGGAGAAGATTGACAGAGAGGATTGCTTAGTGTGGGATGGATCAGATAGAAGAGGACATGACAGTAAATTGAAAAAGACGAGGTGTGATAGAAATGTGAAATTGTTCAGCTTCCCTAGTAGGTGTGTGGACGCATGGAACGGCTTGAGTGCATAAGTAGTGAATGCAGAGTGTATTGGGAAATTCAAAGAGAGGCTGGATAAAGCAGGATATTGACAAGGAGGAAGGACAGCTCGAGCTTAACTCATTTCATGTAGCTACAAATATGTGAGTACAAATGTGTGAGTACAGCTTTATTTAATGAACAACGCTCCAACTGGCTGTGAATTATATCGTTTCACATCAGTGGTGTTTATCCGTTTGATTATTGCTTCTATCACTGTGCATTGCTTCCTATACACGATCGATTTATCATCTATATTATCTCTCCCTCCCATCAACCAGTATATTTTTCCTATCATTTTCCTTGATATTGGACGAAGTGAAAAGTGTTGAACTGTGTAGTCTAACTCCCGGAAAATGCGGAATCGTATCCTTAAGCATGAAATATGTCCTTCTTTACTATTTCCGTTGTTAGTTGGCATAGTGGAAAGTGTTGACGTGTGGAGTTTAACTCCCGGACAATGCGGACTCGTGTCATTTAGCATCGATTCCTTCTTTCACCATTTTGGTTTTCGGACTTTCCAGATGCAGTCGGGAGACCACAACTGGACGAACCTAATTATGCTGATGGAGGAAACTGAAGCCTGAGTCCGAGCTCTGAACTTGGCGAACAAATCCACAAATCGCTATGAGCCCGCCAAATTGTACTATCTTACCCTCTGCCTTATGGCGGTAGCATCCAAGGGCTACCAATCAGACACGTAGAAACAGTCGTTGCGTGCGCGGTTTGACACGTTCGGCGCCATGTCAGGCGCCAACAGCTGGAAATGTTGGTTGTGAAATCAAACATTGAGAAAATGGGGGATTTCACGACACATATGCGAGGTACCATGGTGGGAGTCACTCGCTCTCTTCACAACACCCCACGGATTGACTGTAATCGACGCTCTGGGCGATCAATGTCGGAAGTGACTGAGTTTCGGTGACTTGCAGGACCTGAAGCTCGCTTGGACTTAACAACAACCGATACCTCAGCGGTGTGGACCCTAGAAGGCTGCGTCGACCAGGCGCACAAAGTCGAGGAGGTGTGGAATGACTTGAAAGAAGCTGATGACTATCCGTGCATAGATTCTGACATGTCGATCATGAATGATAAGCGTTTGTCGACTACTGCAGACCCTGTTCTCTCTTCACCCAAATGCCTAAGTGGATTACTTGTCGCAGTCATATATTGTCACTGTAGTATTGAGGGGAACTATAGATCCGGTCATTATGAATCCGATTTTTGGTGAACGAATCGTTGAACGGCCGATTCATCTACGTCAACGGGTTGTCGCCAAATGCCAATAACTTCAGACCGTACGATATGTTGTTTGAGTACGTCGTGATCTAAAAAATCACCAAGAAGTGTCAGCCGCCTACGACGTTCCACGGTACCAGCGTATAGCGCTGCTTCCTAATAGTTGAGGCCAATCGTTTGACCAGGATGGTCCATCAGAACAAACCAACCAAACAACCTGAAGGTGGGGTTCAACCCTAATATCTGTCCCGCTCAGAGCACCGCTGCGAAAGCATGGACAACATGAGCCTGTGTAAGCCGTTAGCATACACATCACTCAGTGTTCGGTAAACGGGCCGGTGACCAACACGGCAATGCCTGGACTATGACAGGCGACTGTAACACCAGGCGTATGAACGGAGACAACAGTAAAGCTGGTGTACGCCGGCCAACACTTGGGCGAATATAGAAGCGTGTAGTTTTCGCTCTTGTAGATGCGTGCATATTCTATATCCTGGTATATGAATAATGCGGTTAATGCTGTATAGAGCTGGTGTAGCTATTTATGTGGTATTGCCAATCAGGAATTTCGGCTAGTCAAATATTAACTGCGCCACGGAATATATCATATTACGCTACACAAGGGACTATGCTACGATTTACAAGAGCTGCACGCCTATATCGTGACCAGTGGAACCGTTTGCTGATGGGATTGAACCAAGTGTCTGTTATAATTGAGGCAGTAGCCAAATCAATATCTACTCGAGAAATTTCGATCCGTGACACCTGGTTTCGGTGTATAGTTACGTGAGATCGATCCAAGAATGCCAGCCCAATTCCACCAGGAAAAGCCGCTGTATACACTGGCCGTCTATATCATTTACAAATCAATTTGGTAATTCTTACAACTAAGCTGGTAGACAATTTGTATTAATAAGTTGGCGAACACATGAATTTCACGATCGAATACGATTTATGAGTTCTTGTATCTCTGTTTTAGCCAGAGTTCAACGGGCACAATTGATATAGCAATATGGCAAGTGTGGCATAGTATATTATATAGCAAGTGTGGCAAAATTTATCAGCTGTTAATGTGAGTAAAGTCAGATATTTATTGTAATTCCATTCAATATCTATAACTTCAAGTTAAAATATAAAGAAGGTACAACTATATAATCGTGTACATCAATCCTCCTTATCTTACATTATATTATACCCATTTTTCTTGCTCTGATATTTTATTTGCTGTGAACAATGACATCAAGTCGTGCTGAAGAAGACTTGGGGTGGGGGACTTTTCTTACATATGCAGCTATTAGAAGAGCCTTCGCGAATGGAGTTGCACAGTCTCGCCTGTGGACTCCTCATATTGACTGACCCGATATTATCACCGCTAAAGATCCTGTAAGCGTTGCACGAGTATCGGCGTTCAATCGACTGAAAGCCAACATGGAATATCCGCAGGAGAGTCTCACTACAGAAAGTATAACTCAGACCGTGTCTCAGAAAAGCCGATGGATGCCGAAGGATGAGACACCCGCCTTATTTATACGAGTGGTACGAGACAGTATGTTCCCACTTGAAAGATCGGGTGTGAAGGAAGATGAACGAGTTGCAATCACTGCAGAGTTGGCGGCACGAGAAGCGAGATTGGAGGCAGTTTTCGATGGCATCGAGATAGTAGGGTTCGGTGACCTAGACCCGTTTGCTGTCGCTCTTCTGCTCTTTTCGTGACTCTTTAGACGAAGATACCCTGATCCTCAGGCGACAGTGGTAGAAGTCTACACTTCCTTGTTTGCAACCGTCGCTAAGCGAGGAACGATTACAACTGAATATGGACTGAATATCAATAATGGATTGGAGCCTGTAGTAGGATCCGGGAAGGACACGTTCGACGCTATCGCGGCTAGGAAAGTATGAACAAATGTTCTATGCAATTATGTGAATGAGAAACGTGTTGAGCGGCTAATGACAGCTGCTGCGAAGGCTGTTCCTCGATCGGCCCTACGCGTCTGGTTGACTGTAACGCAAACACCCGGTGATGGTTTGCTCGCCATATCGACTATTAAAAGAGCTATCTGTGACTACAAGGACTTCGGATGGGCGACACTTATGAAGACGTTACCGAATGAGGATGAACGCGTATGTGAAGCCTTACGTACTATTCACGAACGGCCGTTTTAGGGATTCAGGATTGACCTTGGACAAGCTCGTTCAACTCATTTTCCCAGGTTCAAGTTCGTAGCAGTGAGACTCTGTGCAGATGTTGGAAAAGATGTTAACCTTGGCAAAGCCCGGACCTTTGCACCTCTCGGATCTGTTCCATATCTCGTAACTTTGGAGTAACTGATCGCCAAGTACATCGACCAAGTTCGTGAAAATTCACGTTCGGCGGAATTGGCTCCCTTGTCTGCAGCGGAACAGGAGAAAATTGGAGGCTATCGTGTCGGGTTGGCGGCGTTCGAGGATGTCACTGATCCGCCTGCTACATCGGGTATGTAACTTGACTCTTGTATCCGACCATGTTTATACTAGAACAAGTACAAGCGACGGAACAACTCATAATACTAATGATTTTGGGTGTTTAATGATATTGGCTGGATAAAGTTAATAGATCTAAAGGATGTGAGGCCCTGCACACAGAATATGAACCGTACAGAAGTGAAGGAAACGAGGAAATTTTGAAACCATCAACTGTTTCAAGAACGTTCAGGTAGGAAGTACGCTCATATAAATGGACGAAACAATTCCAACTTGTTTTGTAGGCGTCGGGAGGGAAGATCAAGAATCGGCACAAGGGCAGGAGTGGTGGCCAGCTCAACCAAATGCTGCAATATCCACTGTATTGGAGCCATGACCAGCACTATCGTGTTGAGATTTGAGACACACAGGAGCTCTTTCAGAACAGCAGATATCAATGCCTGGTTCAGGCAAATGATTGATCAGTGTAGAGCCCAGGGTTAAAAAATAATTCGCTCAGACCATTACACTACTCCAGCCACTCAATTCAAACGGCATTTTCTCCACACATGGATTCCTAAATATCTCCCTCGGCCTATACGAGGACCTGGACGACATCATTGCAGGCAATTACACATATTATACTCTTGATATTTGATATTATTTATGCATCATATAAATTCTCCAGTGGCACATACCGAAACATCCAACAAAGTCACAATGGGTAACGCATTGGACCTTGACATTCTCAGGACTTTAACTAACAACGGGACATCCTACAATCGATACCACGCAGATCACGCGACTACGATTGGCAACATATCACCATGCTCCTTCACAAGCCATCCACTGGTGAAAAACACTTGCGGGTTACATTGCTTGCATTTGCCAGTCATGCGCCTGTAGCCATCGCTCTGTACCAGCCTGGACACACACCAGCATGCGACTATTTTCTCCGCAAATAGCAACCAGTTCGGCTCGCATCACATATAGGCATAATGATCGCATCCGACGCATCAACCACTGCTTTAAGCTTTGCAACAGTTCACAACACAGGCACTATGAAATGGCCCATGCCAACACATGAATAAGAACAACAAGTGAACGTTATGGACACTCAGTATGGCCCTGCATTCTGGCGCCCAGAATCCACTGTTCTACACCGACAAGGGAAACGATGCGGTGCATGGCGAAATGATAGGAACTACACTATCTTGCAGTCAAGCAATGTATAAAGTGCGTCATCTTTTCATTTGACCATGCGCATTGATTCTAATTAAAATAACCGACGTATGACACGTCGTTACTTTTTCAAACCAACCAATTACATTGTCGACATATTTGTGATTCCATTTACAAAACAAATGCAACCATAATATTCGCATATAAGCACAGGTACATATGCAGCGCGCAAACTGAAACGTGCTTGCAATGGCAAGCTGCAATGCTGGGTGCGACATGATTAAAAACAGGAAACGACCTACCGTCAGCGGTGACTGTTGTCTCAACGCTGAGAGACGCGCCAGCAGTGAGCGACACGAATCGGTGAGCGCGTGCAGATGACGAGACAACTCGGGAGCACTCATCACTCTGTACAACACACACACACACATACACACACACACACAGACATACACACAGACAAGCGTAGAAGACCTATCGGCAGTGTAGCTCTTTCCTAATAGGGAAAAGTCGGACGTCCAATGTTACATTCCAGGAGTGTGTGTTGAACTGTTGAATTTGTATTTATTCCCTGAATGATACTACCAAGGACTGCTGAATACTGTAAATTTTAAATAAAATATGTAAAAAAAATTATATATCTAATAGCTAATCATATTGTTTAAGTAGCATGGATCAAATTATTACCATTTCTAATTCAGACAACTGCATTTTGAATTCAGAAAAATTCAGAAACCTTGAAAAAAAACTTGTATTCACAAATATGGCGCGTTAAAAAAATGCCTCGATAATTATTTTGAAAGCTGCCAATATATACATGTATTTCATCCGATTTTAATCATAATAAATTGAAAGTATTGCAATAAAATCTGATTTTACACTTAAAATAAGTTATCCGACTATTTTCATTATAGTCGAAATTAGTTTGTCTAAATTCTACTTAAAAATATATATTTTCAATTTTCTCAAATCAAATCGCAAATGGAATATTACACGACAAACCCATGCTGAATGAAAAACCATTTTCTCCCGATTGACGTTGGTGGGGATGATTGTGTGTGTGTGGGGGGGGCACATACCGTGGACTGATGGCCGTCCACGAGTCAATACAGTCAGCGCTGGCGGGCGGCGTGGCGCGAATTTCCGGCCACACCGTGTCGCGCCACCACGTGTACACAACACGCCACAACAGCAGCGCGCCAAACACAAAATAGAACCGAGGCTGCAACAACAACACCAGCCTAACAACGCACAGACACAAACACACACAGATAAATTCCTATATTATTATTGATATTAATTGAAGGTAAGTCTAGTAGCATGGAAAGACTACAAGCACTATTACCACCTTGCGATGGTCTCATGTACCAGAAGTGTCCAAAAGATATATAGAGATATGAGAGATATTAGAATGTATAGAGAGAATGAATAATAAAAGTTGATTCAAGAATATAAAAGCTAATAAATAAATAAGCAAAAAACAAAATCAAATGAAATTATCAAATCAAAACGCAAAATAATATTGTATATTGTACAACCCTGAAACAGACTGAGCAAGATAACATAATAAATTAATGTCAAATAGAACCGCATACTGATGAGCAAAATAATAAAACTAATGAATAAACAAATGAAATTAAAAAACCTACCAATATAAATTACTGTTCTATTGAGTTCTTGTTTCTGCTACAAAACTGACCAAATTATTCCATTATTATCACAATGAACAAATAATATGAACAATAATCAAGTCACATGAACAATGAGCAAATCACATGAACAATGAACAAATCACGTGAACAATGAACAAATCACGTGAACAATGAACAAATCACGTGAACAAACCACGTGAACAATGAACAAATCACGTGAACAATGAACAAATCACGTTAACAATTAACAAATCACGTGAACAATGAACAAATCACGTGAACAATGAACAAATTCGCCTCACCAGTAGACGATATGCACCACCAGCACAGCCGTCACGCTCACAAGCCAGTCGTCCCACACTATCGCTCTCTGTACGTGAAACAGCAGCCACTCCAGCGAGCCGAGACGTCCCGACGATACCGCGGGCGCGCCGGCAACTGCCGCGTCTGCGCCGCCGTCGCCGCTGACGCTCCACAAACGCCATGCACGATCCATGATTGTCGACAAAAGGCGGCCGGATAATCTGCATTTCGGCATGACAAAACACAGGCATATAGATAAACAGTCTCATGAGGTACAACGAAAGCATATTGTGCACCAACATCTCTTAAAACGCTTAATATGGGAAAACCAAAGAACTAATTATGTTGATGTTCATAAGGTTTTCTGGCAGGGATAGCACGAATTTCTCAGAAAGACACATCACTAGCCGGGATACTGCACAGAATCTTGGTCTAGTCAGGCCCATTGGTATTGAATGTAGACCAAACTACCGAGTTGGACACTGTAATGTTCTTACCTGTGTTGTTTATGCGCCACTGTTTGTGTTCCGCTGTTCATTCTCGTAGCTTTGTTTATGTGTATACTGCTTCAGTTTTGTCTCTGGTTACGCTTTAGGAATTAACGTGTAATGACGTGGAGGTGTGTTGGCATTTTGTATTGTTCCTGGTAAGCACTGTTTCGTTGTACACAGACACACTGAGGCGGGGCATTCGGTATTGGGACGTCTAGGTGTCAGGTTGTTATCGGTGTTTAGTTCTGTTAAATATACGTTAGAGTTCTGGCTAAGGGCGTGTCATCTCGGGGCCACTCGGCACTACAATTGGCGACGAGTAAGTTTTCTACGTGCCTTTTTCAAATTTTTCGTTCTTTCTGAACGCTTGCAATGGAAGGGGTGTGCGCTCCGCAACCATTCTTGCAAAGCCCGGGTACGCCACAAACTCCGTGGTCTAACTGGATATATGATTTTGAAAATTACTTTCTGGCGATCGGCGCTCATTACTCCCCTAAAGTCAACGTGATCGTGGAACGCTTCACTTTTCGACAGCGCAGACAAGACGATTCTGAGTCGACAAGCGACTACGTATCAGTGCTTCGAGGTCTGGCGGGGAAGTGCAGTTTCGGCACCCTGACGGATGAACTCATACGAGACCAGGTTGTCGAACACACACGCCACCCACGGTTGCGGGAGAGGTTCTTACAGGATTCCAGGCTGACGCTGGACTCTCTCCTCGCCGTCGCCACCGCGTACGAACAGTCATTGAAACAGTCTGCTCAGATGACAGGGACAGCCAAGGACGACAGTTCGTTCAACGACGGTACACCGCACGCTGTGGCGAACAAGGTACGTTTCAGGGGCAAACCCAACGCCACTAGCACACCAGCGCGTCATCCGCCTGCGCGCTCGTCAACATCCTGTACACACTGTGGTCGACGGCACAACCATCCCCGACAACAGCACTGTCCAGCAAAAGACTCGACCTGCAACAAATGTGGTCGCAAGGGCCACTGGGCGGCTGTCTGTCAGTCGTCAGACTCCACCGACGACAGGCGAGCAACCAACGTGAGACGTTATGGACCGGTGAAAGGCGTCACGATCCTGTCCTGCAGCGCCGACAAGACCAAGCGTCTTTCCTGTGATGCCAGACTGACGGTGGATTCTGGTCGCTCCGCTGAGGTGCAGCTGCAAATCGACACCGGAGCGAGTGTGTGTGTGCTGAGCCTGCCACTGGCGCGTCAGCATTTTAAGGGTACGCCGGTGCATTCAACCTCAACTAGACTATTTGGCGTTGGCCGCCAACCGCTAAAAGTGGTCGGGGTTTTGCCTACACAGGTGTCCGTCGGCTCCCACACGGCTTCGGTCGAGTTTTACATCGTCGACACCAACGCGTCCGAGGGACTGCTGGGACTTGACGCACTCTCGATGCTAGGTCTCACCATACATCCGGACCGTGGGCTGATCGCTGCAGTCTCGACAACAAAATCGTCGAAAACAGAGGAGCTACCTTCGATCGTCGGCTACCGACACCGGATCCGGCTGAAATCATCAGCTGTGCCTACGCGAATTCCACTCCGTAGACTGCCGCTCTCCATACAGAGTGATGTTTCGGCAGAGTTGAGAAAACTGCTTGCTCAGGGCATCATAGAGCGCGTGGACGCCTCACCCTGGGTGAGTCCGATTGTCGTCGCGCGGAAACGTTCCGGCGAGATCAGACTGTGCGTGGACCTCAGAGGGCCCAACAGTCAGATTGTGGACGAGGTGCACCCTCTACCGACGCTGGAGGAGCTGCAATCACAATTGAACGGACGGTATTTCTCCCATCTCGACGTACGCTGCGCATACCACCAGATGAAGCTGGACCCACAATCGAAGAACATTACGGCGTTCATAACACAGGACGGCCTTTTTCAATTCCGGCGAGTGCCGTTTGGGCTCGTCTCAGCTGGAGCAGCGTTCCAACGCTTGTTGGACCGTCTGCTGGAAGGCATTCCTGGCTGTTGCCACTATTTAGACGACATCGTCGTATGTGGACCTAGTCGACAACTGCATGATGAACGCCTGTCCCTGGTCAAGAAACGACTGCAGGAGGCCAACGTAACGCTTAACACAGCAAAATCTACCGAGGCGCAGACCCGCATAAAATTCTGCGGATTTTTTCTGTCGGGAGAAGGAGTCTCTCCGTCAGACGATCACCTTCTTGCCATTCGCGACGCTCCGGCTCCCGAGAACGTCAAGGAACTACGGAGTTTTCTGGGACTCTGCGGCTGGGTGGCTAAATTCGTGCCGGGGTACGCCGAGGTGACGTCCCCTCTGTTCGAGCTGCTGCGGAAGAACATGAGTTTCGTATGGGGTGAACGTCAGATCACCGCCTTCGAGCTGCTAAAAAAACGTATCGAGGCCGCTCAACCGTTACAACCGTTCGACTTGAAAAAGACCACATTCGTCACCACGGACGCCAGCGAGAAGGGTGCCGGTGCTGTGTTATCGCAGGCCGACGCCCAGGGTGTAGAGCGCGTCGTGGCGATGTGGAGTCGTCGGTTCACGGCCAGCGAAGCCAACTACTCCGTGACGGAACGTGAGGCTCTGGCGGCGATACAAGCAGTCGAGAAGTGGCGTAATTTTTTGTGGGGACGGCATTTTACGCTCAGAACTGATCACTCAGCGTTGCAGTCGGTGCTGTCTGCCCGGTTCACTGGACGTGCTGGTGCCCGAGTTGCCCGTTGGCAGGCGCGACTGATGCCTTTTTCGTATACCGTCCAGTACGTGCCAGGCGATCGGTTGCCAGGTGCCGACGCGCTATCCCGACTTCCACTGGATGCTGCTGCCGAGGACGTAGTAACAGCCGCGGATGACGACTTCGAGGTAATCGCGCTGTTGTCCGAGGAAGAGAACTGTGTGTCCAGGGAGAAGCTGCGTGAGTCATCTTTGAAGGACTCGCAGTTGATAGCAGTGCGTCACTGGTTACGGCACGGGTTCCCCAAATCGGCAAAAGACTGCGAGCCAGCTGTCAAACCGTTTTTCCCGATGCGACACGAGCTCTCTACCGACGGCGAACTCGTGATCAGGGCGGCTACTCAGGTGGTGGTGCCATACAGTCTACGGCAAAAGTATCTGCAGCACGCACACTCGTCACACGACGGCATTGTGCGGTGCAAACAACTGCTGCGCGCAGTAGCTTGGTGGCCTGGCCTGGACGCAGACGTCACACGGGTCGTCTCGGAGTGTGAGAAGTGCTGTTCTAGCGACAAAACTCTCAGCAGCCGCGTCCGAACAGAGCCTCTACAGCCGGTCGACTTTCCGGGACAACCATGGATGAAGCTCGGAGTCGACATCGTCGGCCCAATACGGTCTGCGCCGGCTGACTGCAGGTATGCTGTGACGCTGATTGATTATTACTCCAAGTGGGCCGAGGTCGGGCTGATGGCTTCTACCGAATCAACTAATATTATCTGCTTCTTGGACAGCGTTTGGTCTCGGGAAGGGTACCCCGAGTCCCTAGTGACTGACAACGGTACTCCGTTCACCAGTGAGCAGTTCGAAACCTACCTCACTGAACGCGATATCACTCATCACCGATCGTCAGCTTACTGGCCTCAAGGTAACGGAGCCGTAGAACGGTTTAACCGAACCTTTAAATCATGGCTACAGGACCACCACGACGGCGGGGTCGTAGAACGTGTTCGCCGTCTGTTGGCCAGCTATCGAGCGACACCGCACTGCTCCACTGGGTACTCACCGTCGGTGATGCTGCACGGAAGAGTCATGCGGCTCAAGTTGCCTGTGGTCCAGCAACAGAGGTCTCCGGACGAAGACAGAGCGCGAGAGCGGGTGGAGAATCAGCAACGTCGAAACAAGTTGCACTACGACCGACGTCACGCTGTAAAACCGTCGCAACTGAAGCCTGGTGACCGGGTGTTCGCCCGCATCCCGGGCCATGTGCCCAAAACTGCTAGGAAATTTCGAGGGCCTTTACAGATTATAGGTCGCCAAGGTTCCGCCTTCCGGCTATCAGACGGGTCTTCTCGGAATTCGCACCACCTGGTCCCGACTCGTGCTGCCCGACCGTCGTCGACCTCCGAGCCTCAATGTGTAGTGGAACCAGCGCCGGCCGATACTACAGAAGTTGGTATCGACGCGGACCGTGCAGACGCGGCAGACACGTCGCCTTCAGACGCGGTGGCTCCGGAGTCTATTACGCCAGAGGCGGTCCCCGAAGAGTTACCACCTTCGTCGAGAGGTCGTCGTAGACGACGCCCTGCTCGGTTTAGAGACTATGTCACGTAATTCTTAAGTGTGGGGGTGTGTAATGTTCTTACCTGTGTTGTTTATGCGCCACTGTTTGTGTTCCGCTGTTCATTCTCGTAGCTTTGTTTATGTGTATACTGCTTCAGTTTTGTCTCTGGTTACGCTTTAGGAATTAACGTGTAATGACGTGGAGGTGTGTTGGCATTTTGTATTGTTCCTGGTAAGCACTGTTTCGTTGTACACAGACACACTGAGGCGGGGCATTCGGTATTGGGACGTCTAGGTGTCAGGTTGTTATCGGTGTTTAGTTCTGTTAAATATACGTTAGAGTTCTGGCTAAGGGCGTGTCATCTCGGGGCCACTCGGCACTACAGACACGATTGAGAAGTTTCGAGAATTTTCTGGAGTCAGCTGTAAGCCTCGTGAAAATTTAAAACCACCCGAAAATCATATCGAAATGTGGATAAAAACACAAAAACAAAAACTTTCATCATCAACATGTTGAAAAAGTTTAAAAGACATAATATAGCCATAACGGGATGACAACTGCATTCTGCGTAAACAATATCATGGCAGAAAGTTCTCGAGCAGCCCAATGGCTTAGACCAGTAATTCCTCATTGGTGGGGAAATGAAGAATTGATAAGTGGGAAGCTAAAGGTTGGACAGAAGGACAAATGTGTTTCTATGGATTAAAGTTCGTATATTTTTGTTTATAATAATCTCTTGATATTTACTTTGATGTAGCCGCTGAAATTATCGAATATATCAGCGCTGTTGTGGAAAATGAAGAGATGACTCATTAAGAAGTGGGGAATCGGAGAAAAAGATTAAGAACTACTGGCTTAGACACTGAAGCAGAACATTGCTTTGAATACCACATGTCATCGAGCACCAAAGTAGAAGTACCGAATGCATTATAGACAAAACAAGTAAATTTTCTCGCAACGCACGAACTGGAATATTTTCAAATTATCAAAGACCTCAATAACCTTTACAATATCACAACAGACAACATCCAGCACTCAAATCACAAGAACAAACCAAGAACAAACGCAAAACCATAACAAACGCAATTGACTGTCAGTGAATCATAAGGAAAATTATTGTGTTTCTCTGCGAGCTTGAAATATTATTTAAAATTTTCTGATTGAGAACAAAATTATTCAGCAAAATAGACATATTATATAACTAATTATAAACACGAATTGGTAATCTAACTATACGCAGGAACTACAAAAATCGATGCTCTCGCCATAAATAGTTATTCAGGTTTTTGCGGTCTATCTGGTATGTCTGATTTTTTAATATTTCGAACTGATCGAGAAAACGTCGATTTATGTGATGCGTATTTTTCAATAGATGCGGTGTAATTTTTGCCTGCTTCAAAAGGAGCGCTATTTTTTTAGCGTAGTTCTTGCTAAACTCATTCAAAATGGTTCGCTGAGCTACCACATCACGTAAATATGGTTTAGCGTTTGGTTCGCCACGGAACGACAAAATGCGTCTGAACCGATTGTATTTGACACAACAGGACAACCAGGACACACGTACAAACAAGCCAACACACTCATGGTCTGACCGCACACACTCGCAGTGACACAGACAGATACGACTCACTGTCATACAAACGGAAAGGTGTGCAGATAAACTCGGCGAGATGGTACGTGGTGTAATTCCACGTGGCGCTCTACAATGGCTCAACATGGGACGATAAATTATATGTTTAAATTATCTCCCGAGTAGCTCAGTGGTTAGGCGCTGAACTGTCGTGTCAGAGGTTCGTGGTTCGAATCCTGGCCCTCGTTCGTTCATCAACACCTCCGCTTGAGTCTACCGGGAGTCACCACTATGGATTGACGCATAGTGGGGCGCGCGATATAGTTTCAACAGTCTGGTGTGTGCTTAAAACGTGAATAATAATGGAAAAGTAATACGAAATAATTTCTAGATAAGCAACCTCTTCGTGAAAAATTAACTCAACATAAATATACACACAAACACACACACACATTTTTGCAATCATGCACAATTGTGCAATATTCATGTGCATGCAACCACATAACCACACAGTCATTCACACACCTACGTATTGATGCAAATATTAGCATTTTCACATATCACATATCTCGTATGTGCTTTCAAGTATGCAGCATAATTTAATACACTTTTGGATCACTTAATCAGCCGGCAACTACACGACTCATTTCTTCAACATCATCTTTAAACATCATCAATCTCGTGGTTAACGAAATCATATGGTTCATTGAAAAAATATATTCGTGAGTATTTTCTTAAAATTCCTGATCTTGGAGTTGCTTCCAAGGCTCTCAAGCAATTTATTGTATAGCTTTGGTGCGCAGTTTCTAAATGTCCTAGATCCCATGTGTAACTGGCGTGTTTGTTGTCTCGGCTTATTGCATTCTGAGGTGCGCCTTATATTCAATCAGATATCTGGAGAATATATTTTAATTTAATTGTGCAAATATCCAGTTTTTCTGCCTGGATGACTTGATGTGTTAGTGTCTAAATTTGGAAAATTATCCAGTTTTTGACTGGTTGCAGTCCCAATAGAGTATGTATCGTGAGTAATAGCAATGTAGTTCTTATCAAGGTAGTGTTTCATCAGCCTTGCTGCTTTGTTTATGATTTTCTGTCATTTTTTACAACAAACAGTGCGAAACCCCATTAAGCAAGCACAATTACAGTAAATTACAAGTTGAATTACAATTATCGGGTGTAATATTACTGGAAACAAGACGCATTTCGATATCATCATGATATTCGCTTTGAGGCTGTATAAACATGTTTTGAATTGAACTGTTTTGTACACATGAATGAAACCCCGTTTGTATATAACTGAATGCATGTGCAAATCTATGATACGATATATGGTATGATCCCAGCTTAGGATTGTCTTCAATAGAGAATACATGCATAATTCGATTAGCTTTTGTACGCTCTTTTGTCTTTTTTATTGTTTGTTGTTTATTTATTGTTTCTTAATTGCTATTTTTATTATTATTTTTTGTCATTATTCTTTATTATTGTTGTATTGTTTCTTTATTGTTGTATTGTATTGTTTTCTCGATAGTAATGTACTAATTTCGCTCTTGTGTTTCACAGACTGAATGATCCTGTGTTGCCGTCATGAACATCAGCGAACTCTTGTCGTTCAAGGTAATATTAATTTCACTTATGCTGAGTGTCTCACAAAATACTGTGCCGGTGCTTATTCCAATTATTATTACAATATTATGTGTCGTCTTTCAATTTTTCCACTACTCAAATTCCTACACTCATTCTTAAGTACATTTTGCAGGACTAATCTATTTAATATGTTCAGTGCTTTGAATTACCTAGTCTTGTTGGCCTATTTAAATATTATTGTTGTGTGTGTGTGTGTGTGTGTGTGTGTGTGTGTGTGTGTGTGTGTGTGTGTGTGTGTGTGTGTGTGTGTGTGTGTGTGTGTGTGTGTGTGTGTGTGTGTGTGTGTGTGTGTGTGTGTGTGTGTTCTGGTGACATGCCACATGGTTTTTATTATTGAAATTGTAATTACTTATCAGTAATCACCCTGTATTTGTGATTTTTGTTAAATTTATATACATGCATTACCTGGTTCATCTATACAATCTACTGTATCTTCACAAAATTCTGACCAGCTAGTGGAAAAATAGAGCGACACCCTCTAATTGAACGACACTACGGGGGAAGGTTTGAAAAATAGAACAGCAGACCGCTCAAATATAGCCTTTACGGTATGTGCGTCCGTGTGTGTACACGTGTATGTGTGTGTGTGTGTGTGTGTGTGTGTGTGTGTGTGTGTGCGTCCGTGTGTGTGTGTGTGTGTGTCTGCTGTCTAGCCCGACCAGACACCCAAGAGAAGTCTGGACGCCTCGAGTGATGACCCGCCGGCCAAGCGAGCATCGTCCAATGTGACAGCAGGCGGTCAATCACTGCCCACCTCAGCCGAGGATATTCTGCGGCTGGTTGAACAAGAGCCTGAGGTCATTGTCCAATTTGTCTCCTCTCTCTCTCTCTCTTTCTCTGTTTCTCTTGTTCTGCTCGTTTCTCCTTCATCTGTCTCTCTCTCTTCTTCTCTTTTGTTTTCTCATGTTTTCCATTTTCGCTTGTTTCTTTCTTTACGTTTTCTTCTTTTCTATTTTGCTCTCTTTTTTCTTGCTTCAACTTCCATCTTTTTCTCTCTTTTCTCTTTTCTCTTTTTTCTTCTCTCCGCACGAGTATTTTGCAAATATTACCACTTTTTAACTTGACACATACTTGGCTATTTCGCTTTGGTTATATTCGTTTTCGCTTTGGTTATGTTCATTTTTATTTTTGGACTCCGTGGTGTAGTGGTAGCACACCCCCTCACAAACGGAGGTGTGTGGTTCTAAACCCGGAGGAGCAGAATTTCATTGGGTGAATTATACAATCCCACAGCCCCTGTTCACCCAGCAGTAAATGATGGTACTATATATCAGTCATGAGTTGTGTCATGCATTCTGGGGAGGTGGCCATCTCTAATACGTCTTCCGTCCTTGTGGCGCCATAGCGTGGAGAGGGTCGGTTCTGCGGTGGCAGCGAGCTGCACGGGACACACCTGTGTGTGTTCATAAGCTTCGACTTCTTCCCGTGTAGCAGCTGCCACTTGAGGCATTTAAATCTTTTGAACCTTTGTGATGGTGGGTTTTGTGTTATTTATGTTAGCATATTTTGATTTTTCACTCATGGGCAATTTGGCGAATATTTCCGTTTTCAAAGTTGTCTTGCTCGTTGGTTGCAAACGAAGTCGTAATTCAGCCCAATTTCGCCGTGGTGCTTGCGATGTGGCTGAGAATTGGGTCTCGCTTGCACGGTTAGCTTATCATCAGAGGTGTTTGACTGATACCGTAGAAAATGCGCTTCGTTTTGATGCGTGTGTGTGCGTGTTTGTGCGTGTTTGTGCGTGTTTGTGCATGTGTGTTTGTGCGTGTGTGTGCCTGTGTTTGTTGCCTTCATTTCAAGTGTATTGCACGCACCAAAAAAGAAATATGCACACACACGCACTAATATTGCAATGAAAAGTGCGTCTGTGATTGCAGTAAACAAATATATTCAGTGGTTGCCGCGTGTGATAAACATGAGCGATAAACGATAATTATCACTGAGGTCAAACATTTTATTGTTTATAGTTTACCACAAATTTTTCTACAATTATCGCTCATTCACTTTCCGCTAGTCCCAAAAAATGAGGAACGATATACGATACGTTCAAGACTTTTGTAAAACTTAAAAAATGTGCACGGCGGCAATAGTCACAACAGCCCGTCTGACGTTTTCAGACCAGTTCAAGCTGAAAGTATATATATAGGTTCGAGACTAAAGGGAGCAACACTCGCTTGCAAGTTAACCCTGAAAAACCTCATATGAGAGATGCCAAGTGTGTGTGTAGCTGGCCAATCACATTATTATTCACAGCTGCAGTGCGCCAGTCTCGCTGGAGTTCTCGAGTTAGGAGGGTGTTTGCCGCTCTTTTCCATGCGCATTGACCCACCCCAACCATGGCTCCTTCATGTTGAAGCATGTGGCCCCTGCCCTTGAAGAAGATATCAAGGAGAGGTTCATCAGGAAGATCGTCACCTCCATCACATTCACACCTAACAGTGGCGGATCCAGAGTCAATTTTGGGAGGGGCTGAAATAATTTTGGGGGGCTGGAATTTGGGGGTGATCAGTCATGTACATGCATCATTATGGAACGTATTTGTGACTATGTTTATATCAACAAAATTTGCAGAAAAATATTTCTCTTGACCTCTTTTAGTGAGCCTCTAGGTTATGAGGAGTTGGTAGAAACATTTTTGGGGTCTTCAGCCCCCTGAGCCGTCCCTCTCGATCCGTCAGTGACACCCGACCCTCTCCCCCAGCCAAACCAGGAAATGGTGACAGAAATGCCTAAATAAGCCAGCGACGACCCATTTGCCCTTCTGGAGAGCCCACTGTCATGGCGGAGGATGTGTCCAACATTGAGGAGCTGATCAAAAAGTAGTTGGACACCTGGGGCAAGGTGGCAGAGGGGAAGCCTGGGCAATTTCCCAG
The DNA here is from genome assembly GCA_916048095.2 of Sacculina carcini. Classification (NCBI taxonomy): domain Eukaryota; kingdom Metazoa; phylum Arthropoda; class Thecostraca; family Sacculinidae; genus Sacculina; species Sacculina carcini. The sequence goes on along the minus strand of OU696593.1, from coordinate 3,133,056 downwards.
CATGTACAGGGAGAAGTGATCTCGCTGTTTATCAAGTACAACACGGCCTTGCCCAGCTCTGCTGTCGTGGAGCGCATGTTCAGCACTGCTGGTGATGTCCTCAGGTCCAAGCGTGCATGCATGACCAGCGACAGGTTTGAGAAGCTGGTCTTCACCAAGGGAAACATGTAGCTGCTGGATGCTGTCTTGAGGAGGGAGAGTCTGAGTCAGAGAGAATGATATGGAATAGAACTTGTAGGCCATAGACTGGTTGCAGTGACTGTTTTTGTCTAGTTTAATCAAATTTTCACTGTGGAGAAATAGTTTGTATGTTTTTTTATTATTTCAACTAAATAAAGGTACTTATCATTTATCGCTTTTGTTCTCACAAGTTTACATTTTTATCTCTATCGTTTTATCGTTTTTCGGTTACCGCAGGTTGGGTTTTGAATTTTTTTATCGTTTATCGCAGGCTGCGGAGAAAAAAATTCGTTTGATTGTTATCGCAAGTTGAAGAAAATGTTATCGCAGGAACCACCGCATATATTATTATTATTATTATTATTATTATTATTATTATTTCTTCACACTCGTACATGGTCAAGCTGATACGAGGTTTATTCGAGTGTGTCTGTGTATTTGTGTCAATGCATCTGTTTATTGTTTTGTGAAGTGTAATTATACTATATGTAATTCTTGTAAATTATACTGCACTTTATTGTACTACTGTGCATGTACACCACACACACACACACACACACACACACACACACACACACACACACACACACACACACACACACACACACACACAAACACACACACACACACACACACACACACCTGAACCCGGCGGAGCAGAATTTTATTGGGTGAATTCTACAATCCCACAGCCCCTGTTCACCCAGCAGAAAATGATGGTACCAGATATCAGTCATGTGTTGTGTCATGCATTTTGGGGAGGTGGTCCTCTCTAATACGTCTTACGTCCTTGTGGAGTCATAGCGTGGAGAGGGTTGGTTCTGCGGTGGCAGCGAGCTGCACGGGGCACACCTGTGTGTGTTCATAAGCTTCGGCTTCTTCCCGTGTAGCAGCTGCCACTTGAGCAGCCTTTAAACCTTTTGAACCTTTGTGATGGTGGGTTTTGTGTTAGTTATGTTTGCATGTTTGTATTTTTCACTCATGTGCAATTTGGCGAATATTTCCGTTTTCAAAGTTGTCTTGCTCGTTGGCTGCAAACGAAGTCGTAATTCAGCCCAATTTCGCCGTGGTGCATGCGATGTGGCTGAGAATTGGGTCTCGCTTGCACGGTTAGCTTATCACCAGAGATGTTTGACTGATACGGTAGAAAATGCGCTTCGTTTTGATGTGTGTGTGTGCGTGTTTGTGCGTGTGTGTGCCTGTGTTTGTTGTCTTCATTTCAAGTGTATTGCACGCACCAAAAAGTAAATAAGCACAACACGCACACACACACACACTCCTGTTCGCCGCCGTGTGATATCAGGTGGAGCCGGTGGACGCGGTGCTGGTGAAGCGACTGCTGCTCAACCTGGAGAAACGCTCGCTCAACAACCAGCAGCTGCGCACCAAACACGCCGGCCAGCCGCGCCGCTTTCTCGACTCGGAGCTGCAGCTGCACGACGCCATCCAGCAGCTGCAGCTGTTGGCCACGGCGCCGCCGCTCTACGGCCACCTGCTGCGCCTGGGCGCGCTCAACACACTGGTCACACTGCTGGCGCACGACAACTGCGACATTGTCATAGCCGTCATCGGCCTGCTACAGGTGCCTGCTTTTTTCACACATGCTTTTTTATCATTGAAACCGTCATACAAAACAGTGTCTGTGTGTGTGTGTGTGTGTGTCTGTGTGTGTGTGTGTGTGTGTATATGTGTGTCTGTGTATATGTGTATGTGTGTGTATGTGTGTGTGTGTGTGTCTGTGTGTGTGTGTATAAATATTTACCTAATGTAATGTAAATGTGTATGTGTGTGTGTGTGTGTGTGTGTGTTACAATGTATGTAAATCTGTGTTTGTCACAATATACTCACCTATTTGTGCTAACGCATAACCCCACCTACTATGTGTATTGCTGTGATTGGCCGCGCGGCAGGAGCTGCTCGACACGGAGACCGACGACGACGCTGAGACCGACCGGCCGTCCGACGCCGAGAGTGAGGCTGACAGCGACGACGATGATGAACTGGCGCGACAGGAGCGCGCCGCTCTCGCCGCACGACCGCTGAGTCAGCGCTGCGCCGCCCGACTCGCCAGCAGCTGGGTGCGCATCGACGGCGTGGCGGCTGTGGTGGCGGCCATGGAGCGACTGGACGAGACGAGAGCTGACGAGGCGGCCGGCGTGCACAACGCGCTCGCCGTGCTCGAGCAGGCCGTCGAGCTGTGCCCGCGCCACTGTCGCGCCGCCGCCGATCAGGGACTGCTCGCCTGGCTGTTGCGACGACTGCAGCAGAGACAGTTTGATGCCAACAAGCTGTACGCGTCCGAGATGCTGTCGGTTCTGGTGCAGAGCGATGAGCACAACAAGTGAGCACCAGAGTGCGCTGCAGCACGCACATTTTCCCTCTCTCTCTCTCTCTCATACATGTCAGAAAATACTCCCCTAGTCAGGCGTCACCACAGATCTTCAGATTCATTAAAGACCTGTCGAGTAATCCGATTAGTGTCGTGGCTTTCCACAGCAGCTCGGGGCCAGTAGCGGCACTGGGATGTTTCCCATGGGAAGCTGAGAGGAGGGAATAGGTTATGAGGAGGTAGGTTATGCTTAGCGGATCATGCTTGCGTCAGCATGAGCAACTAGACTCAAAATGTACATGGTCAGGAGTTTTGGGGGATGGGGGGCTTGGTATATTTTGGAGGGGTTTTAGCTCCGCCCAACTGCTCCCTGGTGCCGCCACTGTGAGGGAGGTTCGGTTGACATCTGAATTAAACGGTTGTGTTTGGTCCAAGGCAGTGATCGGCAAACGTTTTTGTTGAGGTCCGTTGAACCGAAAAACACGAGCGCGGGCCGCATAATTTTGTCAATACTTGCAACGAAAGCTGTGGGCATCAGGAACAAAAAACTAATTTTGGCATTCAGTGTAAATCATGGCTGAGATTCGTGCAATGAGCAAAAACCAAAATTCACTCGCATGTTTATTTACTTAAAATATGTTCAAAATGTTCATTTTTTAAGTTCATACATTTGTTATTAAGTTTATACATTTTGTTAAGCAAACTCAGGTATCGTCGGCGGGTCTTCATAAACCAATTTCAGAGCTGATTTCAACATTCTGCGTAGGCTGGGATTGGCTGGCAATTGTGTGTCGGATTGTGACAGTTTTTGATAATATCTGGTTTACTTTATCTGATACTAGCATTAAAACCCGCCCGTTGTGCGGAAGAATTCATAAAATGGAATTAATATTCATAAAAATTCATATTCATAAAAAATATTCCAAATTAAAAAAGAAAATGAAAACTGAAAGAAATGAAACTGAAAATTAAAATGAAAATGAAAATAAGTGTCTTACTCAATAGAAAAGTACAAGTGTGAATATTTTTATTTATATTTTTTACATAATATTTTCCCTCAACCCGCCTCATATATAAACCCACCCATTGTGCGGAATAATTCAGAACACAAACACGTAACAAACAATGAAAATTCTAGCATGTAAACCCGCCCGTCGTGCGAAACAGTGCATACTATTAAATTTGTATTCAATTCATAAGAGAAAAGGAATATGAATTAAAAAAGAGTGGAGTAAACCCATAAAAAAGTCTAAATTTCTATATTTTCATATTTATTTTCACAAAATAGTTTGCCTAAACCGCCTCATATTTATACATGCCCGTCGTGCTGAATAATTCAGAACTCAGACACGAAACAATGAAAAATGACTACACTTTTTCATCATAATGTTTCCAAAATATTTTTATAACTTAACATCACCGTCTAGCATTGAAACCCGCCAGTTGTGTGGAGCAATTCATAAAATGAAATTCATATTTAATTCATAAACATATTGCAAATTAAAAAAGAAAACAGATATACTCATTAAAATCTTACTCAATTGAAAAGTCTAAATTTAAATATTTTTATTTTTACAACATATTTTCCTTGAAACGCCTTCCTTGAAACCCGCCCGTCGTGCTCAACAACTCATAAAATAAAATGCATATTCAATCCATAGAATAAACTGTATAAAAATTAAAAAGCAAAAAATGTAACCTGTAAATACGTTCACCAATAAAAACTCTAAATGTGAATATTTTTATTATAAATTTGACAAAATATTATCCTTAATCCACCTCATATTTAAACCTACCCGTCGTGCGGAATAATTCAGAACACTAACACGTACAAAACAATGAAAATTCTAGCATGTAAACCCGCCCAATCGTGCGAAACAGTTCATACTATTAAATTTGTATTCAATTCATGAGAGAAAATAAATATGAATTAATAAAGAAAAGAGTAAACCCAAAAAACAAATCCTATTTAAATCTGCCCGTCGTGCTGAATAATTCAGATCTCTGACACAAAACAATGAAAAATGACTAATTTTTTATCATAATGTTTTCAAAATATATTTATAACTCAACATCACCATCTAGCATTAAAACATGCCCTTTGTGCAGAACAATAAATAAAGTAAAATGAATATTGAATTATTATATAATGATTAGAAATCAAAAAAGAAAAAGTAAACCCATAAATAGTCTTAACCAATAGAAAAGTCTAAATGTGAATGTTTATATTTTAGATGTGGCAAAATATTTTCCCTCGAACTGCCTCGTATTTAAACCCGCCCGTCGTGCGGAACTATAAATAGAATATAATGAATCAAAAATCAAAAAGCTTATCCAATAGAAAAATATATATTTGTAAATTCTTGTTTTAATTATTGACGAAGTTTTTTCCTCAACACTGCTCAAGTTCACACCCATCCTTCGTGTGTAGTAACTCAGAAGTGTAACACTATCAAACAATGAAACCTTCTGTCATCTCTATAATTCCAGATTTATGCTTCCGCTAAAACAGCATATTCATATAGTTGGCATTGCATGATATTACAATCCATATCCTTATGCAACTTAAGCTTATGCAACTTGAAATTAAACCAATTGAATTATACAGTAAAATTCAGTAGTTTACTTTGTTCCCAGTAGTATTTTACCCGCCCGTCGGGCGGAACAATTCATGTGTACATATTGAGGACAATAAAGCCTTTCTATTCAGTATAGTGTAGCATTAAGTAAACTGTACCCAATAAAACCACACCATCCATGCTTGGAGTTAATATGACGCATTCTTAATTGTGATTGTGCTTCAGTGAAATTTAATCGGTGTATATTCCTGTTTAATCGCAAGTGCGCATAATAGCTGTCAAATTGGCAGTATGTCCTTTTGACTTTACACCGCTGTAAACTCCTTCAGATATACTTTGGAAAATTACAAATTATACCGTATTGTAGAAAACAAGATTTATAGCACGATGGTATAATTTATTTTTATGTATAACAAAGAGTTACTGAGAAATAGTAGAAAAATGAATTAATTTTAGTCGCCCGGTGTTCAAGTGTAATTTTGGATGCATTTGAGAATTTTGCCAATTTTACACGTTTTTTTGTATCATTTGTGGGTATAAATTATAACTTTTCTTGTAGAACACAAAATTATCTACACAATAGTATAATTTTTATAGCTGTTTCATTGTTGGTTTATGAGAAATAGATAGCGGAATATTTACCAAAATATTCACGTTTTTTTGTGCTAATTTTGCCTTTTTGACTTTGTCATTTACACTTCACACCGCCGTAACTTTTTTAATACACTTTGGAAAATTAAAAACTATACCGTGTTGTAGAAAACGAAATTCCCAGCATGATGGTATTATTTATTTAGATGTGTTATAATTAGTTTTTGAGAAATAGAGAAAAAAGTATAGAAAATCGGACGCGTGGAGTTTAAATATAATTTTGAATGTAGATTGAATTTTTTTCCATTTAACATGTTTTATATTGAATTTTTGGGTATGAATTGTAGTGTGTTGAGTATAGCAGAAAATTTTATACACAGTGATATAATTTTTATAGTTGTACCATTGCTGGTTTAGGAAGAGTAGTCTTCAGAAAATTGACCAAAATTTTCCCATTTTTAAGGGTTCATTTTGTCTTTTCACCGCTATAACTTTTTTGGGTTTTATTTTTAAAATTTGAAATTTAGCATATCGTGTAGACAACAACATTTTGAACGTAATGGTATAAATTGTTAGCAAATACGCCAAGTGGTGGCCGAGTAATAGCTGATAGAAAATGGACCAAGGAGGGTTGGACAGACAGACAGACACACAGACACACACACACAGAGGATCTCTTTTATATATATAGACTAGTATCTAATATGACACCTATCATATATCCCCTAGCATTTAAACCCTCCCTGCATTCCATATTTCAACATTACACCTATATTTACCGATAAAATAGATTAATGATTATGCTAGATTGAGCCCAAACAGTTCATTTTGTTGTTTAAATACTATATAAGACATGTACATACACAAATGGTATGTTTTAATGAGTATAATGAGTAATTCCAGTATTTATGTCTATATTATATAGTGATTGTCTGTATTGTGTCTATATGTGTGTCCGTATGCGGTGCTATGCACACGCAGGATGTCTAGCACCACACACGAACACAATGTTCACACGTCTTCCAGATACAGGTTTATCGAGTTTATTTTGACAATGCAATATGAACATTTGCTGCATTGTACACCTTTACAACTAACAATTATTCTGGATAGTGTGAAATAATTGTTCTAAAAGTTCAAAATTGTCCTAATTCTAAACAGTTGATCTTAATAATGAAAAAGCTGCGCTAAAAACAAAAAGTTGCATTTATAACTTATTTAGTACTTATTTCAGATAAATAAAATATTGATTTTGGGCTCCTTATGACAAACAGATTCTATGATACAAAAGTTGCATTTGCAACAAAAGGTCACCCTAATTTTTAATATTAACTGAGCTGCGTGTGTTTATGTGTGCGAGTATGCTTGTGTGAATACGTGCTGGTGTGTATGTGTATGCAAATGTGTGTGTATGTGTCGGAGAGTTTCTACATGACTGGTTTATCAGACGGCAGGTGTGAGCCACAAAGACCACAAATACTTGGGCAAATTGAGTTTTGTTCTCAGAATCGCAGCGCACCTCAAATGGCCAGTGTGCGCGATATAGCTGAATTTATCATGGTCATGTGGGTTTTCCAGTTGAACAGCGTATATGCATGCTTTCTACCCGAATGTGACCCTGAGTAACAGTCGTAAATCATATTTTACAACGTGATACAAGAATGATGTGTGCTGCTGAATGTAGATATATTGTTTTCTATTAGCATGAAATGCCGCCCTTTGTGAGGAGCAATTCATGTAATAAAATTCATACTTTATTCATAAAAAATATTGCAAATTAAAAAAAGTAAACTCATAAAAATCTGAACCAAATGAAAAGTCCAAATTTAGTCATTTTTGTTCTAATTTTGACAAAATATTTCCCCTCAACCCGCCTCATATTCAAACACCGTCGTGCGGAATAATTCAGAAATACAACAAGAAACAAACACAATTAGCAATGGTGAAAACTTTTCATCAGAATGTTTCCCAAACATATTTAGAACTTAACATCATTCCCCAACATCATTTGCTCGAGTACTATTCTACTTTTACCGCTACCTCAACTTTAACCGCTATCATATATTTCGGTATCATTTAAACCCAATATAACTTGACCCAAAACTACCAAACCCAACCCAACCACCCCATCTTGACCTAACCCAGCCTAATCTAAGGTGATCCAACTTATTAGTTTGTTATCACAAAATGAACCGATTCAATCATAATTTCTAATCAGAAGTTTGAGATTATCTACGCCAGGGATCTCAAACACGCGGCCCACCAATACTTTTCTCGCAGCTCGCCATTATAGTATAGAAAAGCAAATTGTAAGACTGAGGGTGGGACAGACAGACACACAGCCCAAACAGTTCATTTTGTTGTTTAAATACTATATAAGACATGTACATACACAAATGGTATGTTTTAATGAGTATAGTGATTAATTCCAGTATTTGTGTCGATATTATATTGTGTATGTCTTTATTGTGGCTATATGTGTGTCCGTATGCAGTGCTATGCACACGCAGGATGTCTAGCACCACACACGGACACAATGTTCACACGTCTTCCAGATACAGGCTTATCGAGTTTATGTTGACATTAATGAACATTTGATGCATTGTACACCTTTACAACTAACAATTATTCTGGATAGTGTGAAATAATTGTTCTAAAAGTTCAAAATTGTCCCAATTCTAAATAGTCGATCTTAAAAATGAAAAAGTTGCGCTAAGAACAAAAAGTTGCATTTATTACTTATTTAATACTTATTTCAGATAAATAAAATATTGATTTTGGGCTCCTTATGACAAACAGATTCTATGATACAAAAGTTGCATTTGCAACAAAAGGTCACCCTAACTTTTTATATTAACTGAGCTGGGTGTGTTTATGTGTGCGAGTGTGTTTGTGTGAATACGTGCTGGTGTGTATGTGTATGCAAATGTGTGTGTATGTGTCGGTGAGTTTCTACATGACTGGTTTATCAGACGGCAGGTGTGAGCCACAAAGACCACAAATACTTCGACAAATTGAGTTTTGTTCTCAGAATCGCAGCGCACCTCAAATGGCCAGTGTACGCGATATAGCTGAATTTATCATGGTCATGTGGGTTTTCCAGTTGAACAGCGTATATGCATGCTTTCTACCCGAATATGACCCTGAGTAACAGTCGTAAATCATATTTTTCAACGTGATACCAGAATGATGTGTGCTGCTGAATGTAGATATATTGTTTTCTATTAGCATGAAAAACCGCCCTTTGTGCGGAGCAATTCATGTAATAAAATTCATCGTTTTTTCATGACAAATATTGCAAAAAAAGTAAACTCGTAAAAATCTGAACCAAATGAAAAGTCCAAATTTAATCATTTTTGTTCTAATTTTGACAAAATATTTCCCCTCAACCCGCCTCATATTCAAACCCGTCGTGCGGAATAATTCAGAAATAAAACACGAAACAAACACAATTAAAAATGGTGAAAACTTTTCATCAGAATGTTTCCCAAACATATTTAGAACTTAACATCATTCCCCAACATCATTTGCTCAAGTACTATTCTACTTTTACCGCTACCGCAACTTTAACCGCTATCATATATTTCGATATCATTTAAACCCAATATATCTTGACCCAAAACTACCAAACTCAACCCAACCACCCCATCTTGACCTAACCCAGCCTAATCTGAGGTTATCCAACTTATTAGTTTGTGATCACAAAATGAACCGATTCAATCATAATTTCTAATCAGAAGTTTGAGATTATCTACGCCAGGGGTCTCAAACACGCGGCCCACCAATAGTCTTCTCGCAGCTCGCCATTATAGTATAGAAACCAAATTGTAAAACTGGTTAAACCACATTTATTGTATAATGTGATTTAATTATACACCATTTAATTCACATTTTCATTGGTGAGTCTGGATCTTGAAGTCAAGCCCGTGAGTTTTGTATATGAACTCATTCTACACGGTAACATTTAATATTTAAACCCGCCCGTCGTGCGGAACAATTAATGAAATAAAAGTAATACATATTTAAAAGCAAAAAGTCAGTGTAATAGAAAACTCTAAATTGTAAAATCTAAACCAATAGAAAATTCCTGTTCTGAATTTGCATATTCTTATTCTTATAATTCAAGTATAATATATTATGTTAATTGTTATAAGTGACATATTATTCTGTCAACCCGCCTCATACTTAAGCCCGCCCGTCGTCAGGAATAATTTCGAAATGTAAACACAAAATAATAATGAATTTTGTTAGTATATAAATGAATTTTTTCCATAATATTATCTCATAATTCCCGGTTAATGCTTCCACTAATGCATCATATTCATACAGTTTGTTTTTTTCATTACACCGATATCACATCTCTTTATATTACAGCCGATATTATATTATGCAAATTGTCAAAGAAAAACAAACTCATAGGAAAGTTTTAGCTAATATAAATGTCTAAATGTGAAGCTTATGTTTCAATTTAGAAAACATGTTTTTCCACAACCCGCCTATATTTAAAGCTGCCCGTCGTGCGGAATAATTCAGAACTCAAACACGAAACAAACACAAAGAAAATTGATGAAAAACGACCAGTAGAAAAAGTCAAATTTGTAAATTCTTGTTTTAATTATTGTCGAAGTTTTTTCCCTCAACACTGCTCAAATTCTCACCCGTCCTTCGTGTGTAGTAATTCAGAAGTGTAACACTATCAAAACAATGAAACCTTCTGTCATCTCTATAATTCCAGATTTATGCTTCCGCTAAAACAGAATATGCATATATTTGGCATTGCTTGATATTACAACCCATATCCTTATGCAACTTAAGCATATGATACTTGAAATTAAACCAATTAAATTACACAGTAAAATTCAGTAGTTTATTTTGTTCCCAGTAGTATTTTACCCGCCCGTCGGGCGGAACAATTAATGTGTAAATATTGAGGACAATAATGACTTTCTATTCAGTATAGTGTAGCATTAATTAAACTGTACCCAATAAAATCACACCATCCATGCTTGGAGCTAATATGATGCATTCTTAATTGTGATTGGGCTTCAGTGAAATTGAAATTGAATTTCAGTGAAGTGTAATTTTGGATGTATTTGAGACTTTTGCGAATTTTACGTTTTTTGTATCATTTGTGGGTATAAATTATAGCTTATCTTGTAGAACACAAAATTCTCTACACAGTAGTATAATCCTGTGTAATCGCAAGTGCGTAAATTGTGATAGGACTTCAGTGAAATTAAATCAGTGTATATTCATGTGTAATCGTAAGTGCGCATAATAGCTGTCAAATTGGCAACATGACATTTTGACTTTACACCGCCGTAACTTCCTTCAGATACACTTTGGAAAATTAAAAATTATACCGTATTGTAGAAAACAAAATTCCTAGCACGATGGTATAACTTTAATTAATGTGTGACACTTTTAATGTGTGACAAATAGTTCCTGAGAAATAGGTAGAAAAATGAATTACTTTTAGTCACCCGGTGTTCAAGTGTAATTTTGCATGTATTTGAGAATTTTGTCAATTTTACACGTTTTTTTATCATTTGTGGATATGAATTATAAATTTTCTTGTAGAACACAAAATTATCTACACAATAGTATATTCCTGTGTAATCGCAAGTGCGCATAATAGCTGTCAAATTGGCAATATGTCCTTTTGACTTTACACCGCCGTAACTTTCTTCAGATACACTTTGGAAAATTACAATTTATACCGTATTGTAGAAAACAAGATTTCTAGCACGATGGTATAACTTATTTTTATGTATAACAAATAGTTCCTGAGAAATAGGTAGAAAAAGGAATTGCTTTTAGACGCCCGGTGTTCAAGTGTAATTTTGGATGTATTTGAGAATTTTGCCCATTTTACACGTTTTTTGTATCATTTGTGGGTATAAATTATAACTTTTCTTGTAGAAAACAAAATTATCTACACAATAGTATAATTTTTATAGCTGTACCATTGTTGGTTTATGAGGAATAGATAGCTGAATATTGACCAAAATATTCACGTTTTTGTGTGCTAATTTTGCCTTTTTGACTTTGTCATTTACACTTCACACCGCCGTAACTTTTTTTTAATACACTTTGAAAAATTAAAAATTATACCGTGTTGTAGCAAACGAAATTCCCAGCATGATGGTATTATTTATTGAGATGTGTGATAATTAATTTTGAGAAATAGAGAAAAAAATATAGAAAATCGGACGCGTGGAGTTTAAATAAAATTTTGAATGTAGATTGAATTTTTTTCCATTTTACATGTTTTATATTTAATTTTTGGGTATAAATTATAGTTCGTTGAGTAGAACAGAAAATTTTCTACACAGTGGTCAATTTGTATAGTTGTACCATTGCTGGTTTAGGAGGAGTAGTCTTCAGAAAATTGACCAAAATTTTCGCATTTTTCAGGGTTCATTTTGTGTTTTTACCGCTATAACTTTTTTTGGTTTCATTTTTAAAATTAAAAATTTAGTGTTAAGTGTAGACAAGAAAATTTTCAACGTGATGGTACTAATTTTTAGCAGGTACGCCAAGTGATGGCCAAGTAGCAGCTCATAGAAAATGGACCAAGAAGGCTGGGACAGACACACACACACACACACAGAGGATCTCTTTTATATATATAGATTTGTATTCTTTTGATCATAATTTTATTCAAGCATGGTCGGCTTCGATCAAATCAGGAGTTTAGTTCAGTCATGATCTACTAAGAATCCTAAGATTAGGCATCATGTATTCTCATTATCACATTAAATATTTACAATATACTTGTGTAGTAACATGTGATAGAACGCGCATGTGTGTGTGTGTGTTTGTAGTATTAATATTAGTAGTACGTTTATTGCCCATACACATACACACAAATTTAACATAGAACACTAGCAAAACAGTAGGCTATAATCTACCATGCAAGAAGATTGCAAGGCAGACATAGCATGTGTGTGTGTGTGTGTGTGCATGTGTGTGTGTGTGTGTTACAGGTCGTTGTTGGGTGATTTGGACGGCGTGGACGTGTTGTTACGCCAGTTGGCCTACTATAAACGTCGCGACCCGGCGGCCGCTGACGAGACCGAGTACGTGCACAACATGTTTGACACGCTGTGTTCCGTCCTGCTGCTGTCGGCCAACAAGGAGCGATTCCTGCGCGGCGAAGGTCTTCAGCTGATGAATCTTATGCTCAGGTATCATTCGGACACGACGAACTGCTAAATATAACCAATATGTTTAATGTATTTTATGTAGTGCATTGGTGTGTATATGAAAGTGTGGATGTGGGCATTTTTGGTGTTTGTTAATTGCTTTGTGAATGATTTGACTTGTATTATTGCGTGCATGCCCTTCTATATTTTTCTGTTTGCGTTTTTGGTTCCGCTTTGTATGTTTGGGCTCACGTACTAACTAAACTCGTATTTATCAAACTATATATATTTTGGGTGCTTCCGGTACAAGGGGCCACCGCATGGTGGTAATAATGCTTGCCCTCATCCCATGTCACTGGACTTGTCTGTAATTAATTATTATAATAATAAAAACGGGTCTGTATTTCGCTTCCTATTTACATAATCCCCGATCTGTTTTTTCCTGATTTCTCTTCTCGGTGTTTGGTCGATTTTTTCACCTACCTTCATCTCTATTTCTTCATAACTGTTTCATCTATTTTCCTGATTATTTGTTTTTTTGTCTGTATATTTTCTTCCATCTCTATTTCTTGTTTTTTATTTAAGTTTCTCTATACATCTCTCTCAGTTTTTCTATTCGTCTCTTTCCATCTCTCTTTTTGTCCACCATTTTTTCGTCTTTTTTCTAGCTGGCTATCTGTCAACATCATTTGTCTCTTGAAAACACCTCACTCCCGTGGCTGGTTGATTTAAGGCGGCCACTTTGTTCACTCAATCTCAACGCAGTTGTCACAGACATCACTGACTTTTGCACGCTAGTGAAAAGTGCAAGCTTGCAGTGAAATTCAACAACGTGAAATTGTATTGCTTTAATATGTGTGTGTGGGTATATTTGCATGTTCTCATCGTTTATTGTGTCGCTTTTCGTACACGCACACACCGACACAATGCACTGTCGCTCAGAGCCGTAGCAATCGCCCCTCGAAGCTCCCGGCCGGGGGGCCTGAGTGTTGAGGGGTCCCGTTGCATCACGCATGATATTAAAATGTATCATAAAGTAGCGCATAAAAGTACCGTAAGTCCCCAAGAGACCGAGGGGCTGCTCTTAATTGCATTTTCCCAAAGTCGGGCCTCTATTATACTGGTTCTCTATTTGTAATGCTGGCCCCCAGTATTGCCTTCAAGGAGACACTTAATAGCTCTTATAGGCTGCACTGACGCTGTGTGTTCGGTGGCGCCCTCTGTCGGTCAGAGAGAAGAAGCAGTCGCGCGCCGGCGCACTCAAGGTGCTCAACTACGCGACGGCAGGCGGCGCTGCGGTGGCGGCCGACAACTGCGTCAAGCTGGTCGACATTCTCGCACTGCGCACCATCTTCCCGCTCTTTATGCACACACCGAGTCGCGGCAAACGCAAGGGCATGTCGGCCGAGGAGCACGAAGGTCAGTCGCAGGTCACAAGCTGGTCACTACAAGGTCATACGTGTAGGTCACGTCAAGGTCACAACTAGATGACAAGGTCACATAGCTAGGGCACACAACTCGGTCACAAGGCCACGTAGCTATGCTACAAGGTCACATAGCTAGGTCACATAGCAAGGTCACGTAGCTACGCTACGACGAAGTCGCATGGTTGGGTTACATCAAAGTCACACAGCTATGTCAAGTCAAGATCATACAGCTAGGTCACGACAGGGTCACAAACTAGGCCACATATGTGACATCGACATCTATAAACTAATCAAGTCTCCTCGAACCCTCCTCCTATCTTCTATAGTGTTGTCAATCCCTGGTTTTCCAGTCTGTCAAAATAAGCCACCTGTTTTGGGCTTGCTAATATTTGTATTGCTAAATATTTAGTGTGTGTGTGTGTGTGTGTGTGTCTGTGTGTGTGTGTGTGTGTGTCAGAGCATGTGGTGTCAATCGTGGCGGCGTTGTTGCGGCACTGTCGCGGCAGTCAAGTGCGCGCGCGAGTTATCAACAAGTTTATCGAGGCCAACTGCGAGAAAATCGACCGTCTCATGGAGCTGCACTTCAAGTACTTGGACAAGGTACTCAAATACTCAAGTATCCGTCAGTCATGAGCTAGTTGTATGTCTCGCGTGTCGGAGCTGAACGGGATGTGCTTCAGATATGTCTCAAAATTGGAGTTTGGTTGTGACGTGTTGCAAGGTTGCTAGCCCATGCGGGGCTGGTATATTCTATGACAGACATGATGTATTGTTAGTATATAATGGTGGTTGTGTCTTTGTTGTGTCCGAAAGTTGTGTCTGAGAGTGTTTTCAGTGTGTTGAGGCGTGGGGTTTGAATGAGAGGTGTGTGTCGTATGTGACGCCTAGTGTTTTTTGGTGTGTGCGTGTGTGGGATGATCGTGTTGTTGATAGTGAATTGTGGTGTGTAGTTGTGTTCGGATGTCCACTTGGTGATGAGTGTGGCTGTGGATTTGGCAGGTGCAATGTTCAGTTTGTTTGTGGTGAACCATTGTTGTAGTGTGTTGATGTAAGGTTGTAGTGTGTGCACTGCTGTGTCGGCGTGTCTTTGTGTGTGCTTGTGATTGTGATGTCGTCTGTATATGATGATATCTGTATGGATGAAGTGTTGAGTGCTGGCATGTCATGTAGGTATAGGTTGAATAGTGTTGGTGCTAATACGGAGTCCTGGGGGACTCCGTTTGTTATGTTGCGTGTGTGAGATGATTGTACATTGTACCTCACATGGGCGCATCTGCCAGCGAGGTAATTGGCCAGCCATCTATCTGTGTCGTTGTGAAGTGATGTTATTGTTGTTGTTGTTGGCGTTCCTCAGGTTGTCTGGCCGAGCAACCTCGAGCTCCTGAGGAAAGACACGGCACCGACCGGGTTGTTCCACAGGTCCATGATGAAATTGATTTTGTGTTGGCGTCTGAGTTGTGTGTGTGTGCTGTGCAGTGTTCCATGATGTGTGTGATTGTGTGTGATGCCGAATGACAATCTGGACAGATGTCATCGATTGAGTCATTCACCTTCTTCTGATAGGACAGAAACTAGTATTATTATTGTTGTTGTTGTTGCTATGACAACGGCCGGCAGGTTCAACACACCGACGTTGAGCTGGAGCGCCGCGCGTCCTCCGACGGTGAACTGCCGCCTCCGCTGGCCTATATGCGGCGGCTGGACGGCGGGCTGTTTGTGCTGCAACTGGTCGACCTGGTGATTGTCGATCTGTGCGCCAGCTCGGGCCATGCGCCCATCAAGCAGCGCGTCACACAAACACTGGCCATGCACAACGCGTCCGTCAAGACGATTCGCTACATCGTGCGAGGTATGCGTGTGTCTGTGTGTGTGTGTGTGTGTGTGTGTGTGTGTTTTGCAAAGGCGTAGATTTGTATCGGGGCTCAGAAGATGACAGCCATCATGATTTGTGTTCAAACTTGGCTCAGTTGGCTAATTGAACGGCACTAAGTTTGAAAAATAGAACGGCATGTCGTTCAAATAGACTTATTACGGTGCATGTTTGTGTTTGTGCTAGAGTATGCCGGCAATCTTGGAGAGTCTGAGTCGGCTTCTGCCGGCTCCGAGTCGCAGACGTCCAACGGCGACGACGTCAGCACTCAGCTTGTTGTAGAACAACAGAGAATCCTTCAACTGGTCGATAAATTCTAATCTTGCCGCCAGTATAAATTGTGATTGAATCTCGTTTGTTCGTCGAGTGTTCATTGATATCACCCCCGCTGTTTTCATAACTGCACACTGCTGCCTAGTTGGTGGTGTATATTTCACGCACGCTCACAAACACACGCATACACACATACACTAAATATGCAAATATGTGTGTGTGTGTGTGTGTGTGTGTGTGACTGTATGTGTATGTGTGTGTGTGTGTGTGTGCGTATTTGATCATCGGTTTATAATACATATGTATGTGTGTGTGTGTGTGTTCATTTTACGCACGGTGATTGAATATAATGGTGAGTTATTTGTACTGGGAACTAGGTGGGGTAATGTGTAGATGTTGCCTTTCACGCAATCGGAACATGTAAATTACGAGTTTGAACTTATTAATATATAAAAGTAGCTGTGGGGTAAAAAAATCCACACTGAAGCTAAAAAACGTGAACGTGGTGTCTCGTCTGAAGTTATTTTCATTTCCTACTGATGCTGTTCTAAAAGTTGTGCACTGAAGGTCATCCAGCTTGTGGGTTTTCGACGTTTTTGTCTGTGGTGATAATTCGAAATTGATTTGAAACTCAATCATTCGATAATATAACAAACTTGATCTTATTTCACACGCTAATGCAATGCCGCTTTGGCGGCTGTTTGAAAACTGTTGAGATCTGTGCATGGGTTAATAATGCTTCCAATCAGCAACTGAAACCAACATTTTTCTGAAACATTTTTTGTCTTCATGAAATTTTATAAGTAAATATGGAATTTATCAGAGGTAATGGTACTGATATAGGCGAAACAAAAACAGTGAATATGTATGCGGGTACACCATCCACTGCCACGTCTACATACTGCCTGGCACATACACACGCACACACACGTAGGAAGCATTTACACACAAACACGCAGTTACACTTTGACGACCAATCAGCGGCGAGCTGGTCACTTGCTCGCCGCCGCGGGCCACGACAGGGCACGGTTAACGCAAGGTTCACATATACGCCGCACAAAACGCGACCGCTAAACGCAAACACACAAGAACACAGTCGACGATACTCGCAGACACGCAGCGTCGCAAGGATCAATAAAAAACTAGGCAGAATAATTGAGGAATTAATAATGCACTAGTGAACAAAATATTGATCATCTCCGTCTGGCATAGACTTATAGGAGGAATTGGTGTATATTTGTGTCAATAAACGGTTATCCAAACGCTGAAAACAATGGAAATGTATGAATAATCTTTGAAAATTTTATATTTTGCTCTCATTAAACATTATTAAACATTAAATGAATACTACATAAATAAACCATTGTAATATCATAGGAGTATTATCAGAGCCGTAGCAACCGCCCCCCGTACCCCCGGCCGGTGGGCCCCGAATGTTGAGGGGCCCCTTTGCTTCACGTATTATGTGATTATGTCTAATAAATGCACTCAATATTCACAATGGGGGCCCCAAGTGTTGCCTTCGGGGGGGGGCCCATACTTTCTCGCAACGGCCCTGAGTATTATTATAATTATTCACGAGGCTGGTTCATTCATTAACGTTTATTTATATAGCGCACATTAAAACACACGCGCGAAAAGACTAATATTGATGCAAAAAATAAAAACAAATAGATATGACATGCCGCTTAGGGAAAACAAACATGCGGACAATACACACACCCACAGGCACACACACACACACATACTCATGCACACAACGCAAAATTGAAACAGGGCAGTAAGAAGAAAGCAGAAAGAGCAAAAAAAACTACTAGTAAATATATCACGCGAGACGGGTACGGTATAACGGCTCAGAGCGAAGCGTAAGGAGTAAGAGAATGAGAGTCATGATCAGAAGATTAATCAAAGAGATGATTGCGCAGAGAAGATGAAAACGATGAGAAGGATGTGGAGTAGATAACATGGGCTGCTCTTCATATTATTTCACACTAATTTCATCATGTTATTTTATTACGCAACGCGTACCAGTAAATTGTACGAATGATGCACATATTGGAAATAGCAAGTATTTTTGTCGCAGTGGTATATCTTTATTATTACCAATAATTACAGGCAAATCATGTAGCATGGGTAGAATGCAAGCATTACCACCCTACGGTGGACCCCTGTACTGGAAGTACCCAGAACATGTAGCGAGAACAAGATCTGCAGAACTTGTGAGTTGATTCGTTAACTTGTGAGTTATAAATCTGTGTCTTGACTTTGTCCAGCACTATGTCTCTCTGGTCGAGTGTCGTTGGCTGTCGTACAAATCGTTGGTGTTTGCGAGTGTGTATGCGCGTGTGTCGAGCGCACGTGAGGCTGCATTCAACCACGTGATTGGTGTTTATATCGTTCCGATGGTTGTGATGTGGACTAGCTCGCCTGAATTGCTCCGTTCATGGTGAATTATTCATTATTGCCTGCAATGGAGCTATCAATTCCATGCAGCTTCGGATATAAAATCTGACAAATAAGTGATTTTTGGACCGACAGACTTGAGAGAAGTTTTAGATAGTGGTCAACGTTGAAAGCTGTGTAAACTGTGACTTTGTTGATCTCTTGAAAAATGGCTCTAGATTTATTGGACGCGGCTGAGAGATTACTTGGCAGCATTTTTAACTGAAATGACTCGACGCAAGCAATTGAAACCTCGCGCCTGCAAACGTGAGTAATTTGATGAAAATGCATATCATAATACATATTTAGCAAGAATGTACATTTTTCCTACCATTTCATT
Organism: Sacculina carcini; assembly: GCA_916048095.2. Classification (NCBI taxonomy): domain Eukaryota; kingdom Metazoa; phylum Arthropoda; class Thecostraca; family Sacculinidae; genus Sacculina; species Sacculina carcini. The sequence goes on along the minus strand of OU696593.1, from coordinate 3,113,877 downwards.
AAATTTGCCGTTTTTGGTGTTTTTTGCGGTAATTATTCCTTGTATGAAATGTCCGCCACTAGTTGCCGGCAATGTTTGGTGATGCGTTCTTTCACACGAGGCAACTGCGGTTGTCGGTGGCGGCAACCGATCTTGTCGGTTGCTCGCTCTCGCAAATAGTGGCCGACACCTAAGTTGCCTGGTGTGCAAGATATCCAAGTCTTGTGCTCAATCGGTTGTGATTTCTACAACTGAAAGTGCGTTTGGACGAACCAAACGTTGACGAATGTGTGTGTATGTGTGTGTGTGTGTGTGTGTGTGTGTGTGGTGTGTGTGTGTATGTGTGTGTATATATGTGTGTGTGTGTGTGTGTGTGTGTGTGTGTGTGTGTGTGTGTGACATCGAACGACCGGCTTCTCATCATGTTTCAGGCGACAAATCCTCTTCAACTGCGCTTCAACCGAAACTCTACACAGATGAGAGGTCCCAGTTATTTGGTAAGTTTCATTTTCACTGCCCATTCCATCATTATATATATATATATATATATATATATATATATATATATATATATATATATATATATGATTACATGTAATATTTTTAAACCTTGCTTTAGTAGGTCTGAAATGAAGATGTTTGAATTCAACCGACACTGGGAGGTATCTCAGATTTCTTGTGCATATTTTCGTCCTGTTGTGTCTGTGTATCTCATCTCACTCTCTTCACTCCTCAGTCGGGGCACTCCTCACTCGGGGCACCTCTCCTCACTCGGGACACTCCTCACTCGGGGCACCAATGTGGCGTATGGTAGCCACGGAGCTATACATATTCACGACGTGAGTGCTTTGGACCGACTGTATTCGTATACACAGACATAACAGGACAGGATGATCAACAAGCGTACAAACAAGCGAACAACAACACACGTGCAAACAAGCACACGCACACACAGGGTCCAACAACACATACAACGACACGGACAAACATGACATGCAGACAAACAGGCGTACACAGAGCTGTTAGGGTTGCGAGGTTGCGCGAGACAATATTTCCGTCGCACCACAAGCTAGATTGAATTACCTGAAAAAATACTTTATGCAGAAATATGTTGTGTTATTGAACAATAATTAAAATACATACTATTTAGTTATTCCACACCGTTGGGGTGTAATTGACTCTTATAAAATTGGGTGTTGGACCTGCTCCTTTGTAGAACAAATGTCCTATGGTTAAATCCTTACTACCGCTACATTACATAGCAATGGAAAACAATTAATATTTATAAGCATTATAAAACGAATGCAGGCAACAAATTAATAAATGTATAATAAATGGTGCAAAGTGATGCTGTACACAACAATGATTAATGAGCTTCCGAGAAGTGTATTTGCAGAATTTCATCCAGGGTCTGACTACCAGAAATCAGAAATGTATTGCCACTTTATACAACAAAGTGTTGGCATGGATGAAATTATACATACAAACCACACAATGTACACACAAATGAAAATGCATCATGAAAAATTTGGGCTCACAGCGGAATAAGACACACAAGAGTCACGCAAAAACACGTATACTACAGAAAAAGGATTAATATCGGCGTGAGCTCAATAATCTACCTTGTTCATCCAGATTCCTGAGAGATGTCGTTGAGTTGGATGCGCCTTCACGACGTTCCTTTTTTATTTATTCAAATAACAAAAAATAATTTACGATATATACATAGCAATGATCGCTTTGATAAAAAAGGTACAAAACACCAAAATATGTTTGGCCTTTAAACAGAATTTCAACGAGGCCAACGACGTTTGAAAAAGGTCAAATTGGCCTTAAAAGGCCAAACCTGGCAACCCTTGGGCTGTGTCCAGTGACACACATACACACACACACACACACACACACACACACACACATACACACACAAACATTCACACATTTCATTTGTCACGCCATTTCAGCCTAATCGGGTGATGACCGCTTAATATTTTCACTGTCATGACATTTATATTACATTGCTATACGTCTTATCAATTAATCACCGAATATATTTCACTTTTTACTTTTTAGTTTTTTAATATTTTATCATTTTCCTATTCTTCTGTTTAATATTTTATCACTTACTTTTTAGTTTTCACTTCAGGTGTCTTGTGCAACGAATATCGTGAATATCGTGTAAATTGGCTTTAAGAGCCAGTTTATGGAGGACCAATAAATTGATGACGATGATAATCACATTCACACAAGCATACATACAATCCCACACCAACGCCACCTAGACACCTAGTCTAGGTGGCATTGCCCACACACACACACACACTCATACACGCAGTGACGTCAGTGTGTATAGCCAACACACCAGCCGCTGCCATATATCCATATAAATATATGACGAGCGAGGCCACTGGCCACAATCTTAATATTGTTGTGTGTATGCTTGATCTGATTGCTTGATTTTGCTTTCTCATTTTCAATATTTCTTCTTCATAATATACAGCAAATATCACCTCTAGTCGCTATTTTGATCTTCGTTGTTTTCAAGTTTTCACCAATTTATTTCAAGATAGTTTTCATCGGTCGACATCATTTCAAATCAAAATAGAAAGTACTTCAATGTCATTTAAACTATATTGAAGGAATCTTGTGCGTTCAGCCATCGTAATATCATGCACAAAGTTGTCATGCTGTGGTGGCACCAGGAATACTCCGGCGCACCAATACACACCGTCTAAACTTGTGATCTCGAACTCAAGTGTAGAGATGGGTCATTTTGATGACATTGTGGTGGCCTAGACCACATTAAATCGGAGATATATACACGGCAGCAATATATTATCAAGGCGAGCGCACAGTAACAGTGAATCCCAGCAAATGTCTTTTAGCCGGCACTGTGCTGTGTTATATGTGCTCGGTCACGTGACCTTTCATACGGTCACGTGACCATTCACACGGTCATACTCACACACACACACACAAACGCGTTCAACAGTACGAATGGATACACACCAGTAGCGGCGCCAATGGGGGGATTGGGGGGGGGGGGATGGAGCCTCCGCAAACATATGTCAAGCCCCCCCTAAGCACCCCCAAAAATCATAATCATGAACATTAAATTTCTTACCACTGTAAATGAAGTCCTGTAATTATGGTTCAAGTTCGAGGACTCAATCAGTGTGCACCAGTGTGTATGCTTCGAGTCATGCTTCACCATGCCCCCACACCCTTTCCTTAGCCCCCACAATTTTTTCCTTACCCCCCTTGAACTTTTATTTATCCTCCCCTCAGCCCCCCATCGGAAAAATCTTGGTGCCGCCACTGATACATACAGATATACTAGTTCAATGAATACATACATACCGGACACACAAGTGACCCAAGACAATGCCACCTAGACTGTAGTCTAGACTACAGTCTAGGTGCTACATGATACATGATAAACTATTTAGTATACGAAAGCGTGGGCGTTTATCATGGGGGATATGGGGGTATATATACTCCCCGACAAACTGGCTGGACGGATGAATATGCAATTATACCACCCAATAATTTTGCTGAATTCAGTTCATTGCGTATATTGTCATGAAAATCAGCATAGCAAAAAGTAACAATACACGACAAGTGTATGTGTGTATGCAATTATACACAGTATAGCGTTCAGAAAGTAATAGCATGGTGTATACGCCATCATATAAACCAGGGGTTCTTTAACCAGAGGATTCCTGTAATTTTTAAAAGAAATTAAATGCTTAGCCTATGCATTATATTTTTCCTGAAAAACTTTTTTCTGCTTATTGCTCATTTCTATGCATGGCACATTGTTTTTACTCAACGTCTACATCTATAGATCACTTGCGGGGCTACGACCATTTCCCCCAAAAAACCAGCTGGTCCAACCAGAGCCGTTGCGAGGACTTATGGGGCCCCCCGAAGGCATCACTTGGGGCCCCATTATAAATATAGCACCAAATAATGAATATATTTATTAGACATAATCACATAATACAAGCTCAGGTGAAAACATCTGAGCAAAAAGGTAAAGGCTATACATAATAAATATGATAAATTTTAATATCATACGTGAAGCAACGGGGCCCCTCAAGATTCCGGGCCCCCTCGGCCGGGGGGTACGGGGGGCGGCTGCTACGGCTCTGGGTCCAACGCTGATGCGATGCGATGAACATCGATGGCTCACCGACCATGACTAAATATGACAGTGGCGTATCTAGAGACTTAGATATGCGAGTGACCATCTTGGCCAATTTTTATCAGCTATGTGAAGTTTACGTTAGGATTGGTTAGGTTTGGTTAGCATCGGCGTAGATTTGTGTCGAGGCACGGGGGGATGACAGTGTAAATGACGAACAGGAGAGGCCCCAGAGATGACCGCAAGGGTCATTTACACTAATGAGGTCGCCAGCTTCATGACGAATGGCAGGCTCATATCTTATGCAGATGACACTCAACTCATGTGGTCAGCACCACCAGCCAGACTCGCCGAGACACTGCACAGTGCTGGGGCGTGCCTCGATCAAATATGCGAATGGTACACAAAAAATGGCATGACTTTGAATCCAAAAAAGACTCAGCTGATGGTACTGGGAACCAGGGAGCTGTTGAGGAGAGTTGGAGCTGTCCAGATGAGCGTCGCAGGGGAACCTGTTAACAGCCAGCCCTCCATGAGACTGCTCGGTGTTTCGCTGGACCAGGCTCTCAACTGGGACGTTCACGTCGGTCAGATGGTCCGCGGCTGTAACGCGATGGTGTCGACGCTCTTCAAGCTGCGAGGATCACTCACCTCGTCTACGCTCAAACGTCTGGTGGAGTCTCTGGTCTTCCCCAAGCTGAGGTACTGTGTGTCGGTGTGGGGCGGGGCCAATCAGCAGCAAATGTCGCGGGTGGATGGAGTGCTGAAACTAGCAGCTATACTGGTCTCCCTAAAGGGCAAACGTGACAGTGTCTCGTCCTTTCTGCAGGAATCGGGCTGGCCCACAGCAAGAGACATCGTCCGGCGCCATGATGTCAGACTCGTCATCCGGATGCTGAAGGACAACAATGCTCCTGATTCGCTGCGTTCCCTTTTTGTGCACCGCAGCCAAGTCACAGCGAGGAAAACTCGTGCAACGTGTGCCGGAGCGCTGGAGTTACCCAAGACTAGACTCAGCTGCACGCAAAAACTTTTTGCCTACAGAGCGGCCGCAGCCTACAATGACGTCCTCTCATCGAGATAGACATATGTGTGCTCATCTAGTCTATGATATTTAGTTGCTTTTACTGACTCGGTGGACTTTTGTTTTTAACTTTTTCGACGTGTATGTTGTCCAGCGTTTTTATAGTTTAATCATTGATATAATTGACGTTATGGACTTTTTTACTCTAATTGACCTTCATGCACTGTTCAATGTCTTCATACACTTCATATACTTCATATCTCTTCATTACTTGCAATTAACATTTTTTTGACGTATATCCCTCACTTATATACATGTTGTCTGGTTGTGTGCGTCTAATTTGTTCTTTGTGTGTATATCGTGTGTGTACTGTTTCATTGTGCTGTAACGATGTCTGTAATAACCTATTTTCGGATGGACATTGAAATAAATAATAATAATCATGCATTAGTGCTCAAAGTTGACTCAGTTGGCCAATTGCGTGGTACACTCAACTATTTTCAGCCTAGTCAATTACAACACACATACCTCAATGAAAAGTGTATTGCGTAATATAATTCTTCACATATTTATAATTTCTTGCTTTTTTGGCCAATTTTTGGCCTATTGATTTGCCTTCTATGCTGATTTTGATGATAATATGCCCAATGAACTGAGCTCAGCAGAATTATCGGGGGGTATAATTACATATTCATACCCCCCAGCCAATTTGTCGGGGGATATATACCCCCCATACCCCCCAGGATTTACGTCCATGTTGGTTAGGTTAGGTTTAATATATCTCTAATGAGGTTCTGATATAACATATATTCACTACAGACATACGATATTTAGGTCGGGCATTAGATTGTACGTGTGAGCGTTAAATTGTTTGAAAACCACAGAGCTTCATACAGCTGATAAAAATTGGCCAAGATGGTCACTCGCATATCTAAGTCTCTAGATACGCCACTGTCACATTTAGTCATGGTCGGTGAGCCATCGATGTTCATCGCATCGCAACAGCGTTGGACCACATCGCATCGCATCACTTGTGTCGGCAGCAGTGGCGGCGACGAAGGGTGGGGACTTCGAGGGACTGAAACTTCCCATAAAGGTGCCAAGTTCCCCCTGAGCCCCCCCAATACCCCGTCCGTGAGCATTTGGAATGTAGTTCCTCATAATTCGCCGAGCCCCCGTATATTTTTCCTTAACCCCCCACCCCCACCCGGAAAATTCCTGGCGCCGCTGTAACGGTTAAAACGGGGATACGGCTGAAACGGGGAAAATCAGACAATTGCGACGCATTTGATGGAATTGTTGAAGGATGTTGAAGGAATTTGAAGGTTTTTCACCCAACTTGGTACATGTCCAATGTATGGTACGGTTGTAGTAAAGTAACATGTTGCTTTGTTGAAAACGGGCACATCGACAAAAGTCTATTGTTATTTATTGAAGTTATAGGGTTTGTTATTTGAGCGTGCTAGTGGTGAGTTTATGTTTGCTATTGGGAGTATTTTGTAGGAACCTTGCGAAATACGTACAAGTCACAACTGATGTATTTGCCAGTGAGATTGCTAAAACCGGTGTGTAAATGTATGAAGTGCGCCACGATGAGTGTTGTGTACTTAAATGAAATATAATAGAAGAAAATGTAGGCATTGCCCACATTGCCCACAATTTTTTCCTGTCATGTTCAAAGCTGAAATCGACTTATCGTTTATATAAATGTGTAAATAGTGGATTGAACTAAACTAGTGAAGTGATGTTTTTCATGTTTGATCGTATTTTTCCTTTCCTCATTGTTTTTCTTAGTATATCATTCAAGAAGTAATTTCTTAGGCATATAAGTTCTTGGTACTTTGGCCATTGTATCATGGCTCTTGTGGTGTACTTGCCTTTTAGTGTACCTATAGAAGGGAATTTTCGTTAGAGGTTATACTGCAGCTAAAAGTTGAGCAAATATTTGTCTATTTGTTCCCACTAATTTTCACGCACTTATTGTCTTGATATGCAGCGGGCACTTCTCTCTATGTTTCTTCGTGTCGGTATCTGTTTGTCTTTGTTATTGTTTGTGTGTGTTTTGTGTTTTTATATATATGTGTGTGTCTGAGTCTTTGTATATGTGTGCATGTGCGTGTGTGTTTTTCTGTGTTGGTATGTGTGTGCCTTTGTATGTGTGTGTGTGTGTGTGTTTTTGTATGTGTGTGTATGTATGTTTGTGTGTATGTATGTTTGTGTGTGTGTTTGTATGTTTGTGTGTATGTTTGTGTGTATGTATGTTTGTGTGTATGTTTGTGTGTGTGTTTGTATGTGTGAGTGTGTGTTCGGTGCACACACCTGGTAAATTCTCACGGTGCTGCAATGTAAGTCTGGATCACAATGATATCTCGCGTGTGCTTGTATGTGTGTGTGTGTGTGTGTGTGTATGCGTGTGTTTGTATGTGTGTGTGCGAGTACACGTGATTGAGACTCACTCCTGTTGGTGATTTGGGACCGGCGACCGTAGGGGGCCGCGTAAAGTCTAGCGTAGTGCAAGCAAGTGGGGGCCCATCTCTCTGTCGTAGTTCTCAAGACGCCATTAGACCGACTGGTCGTCAACCAACTCCCCTGTGACTGTCGGCCACGAACGACGGTGGCGCCACCAGTGGCGGCGCGGCGGCTGGTGGCGGCGGCGGCAGCAAGTCAACTCTCCAGAGGCCACCGGGCTGCGCTATGAGACACACACACACACACACATCGATCCGCAGACGTGTGGTGCGGCCAACCTGGCGCCACCAGCGAGCCACTGGGGGCCGTCCGACCAGGCGCTGCTGTCAGTCCCACTGCCGCTGTGAATTTCCAGCCGCGCTCCCTGGGGGTCAGCCGTGCACGTCAGTCAGTGTGCGTGTGTGCTTGTGTGTGTGTGTGTGTGTGTGTGTGTGTGTGTGTGTGTGTGTGTGTGTGTGCACGTGAGGCGCTCAATACACCCACCCAGTAGGCCTGCAACTTGCACACACACACACACATGGGCGCAAACTACACGCACGCTGCGCTGACAAGCTCTTTCAAAATTGCACGTGAAATATGAATGTTTGCAAGCCGCTGGAGACTGCATATGCATGTATTTTTGTGTATGTGTGCGGGTGTGTGTATGTGTGCGGGTGTGTGTTGGCAAGACTGCACGTCAAGACGTCGGATTTCAATTGCTCGCTGCTAATCATTAATCATTATTAAATTATTAATTATCACTTCGAATAAAATCATCGCTATCCTCGCAGTAACGATGTAAGATAAGATAGCGTAAGATAGCGATGCTTTTATTCCAAGTGACAAAGAGAAGCAATCATCAAATATACAGCGGGCTGAGGTGGCTTTGTTTGCGTGTGCAAAGCAAAAATCATCGGGTAATTTATATTGAAAACAAGCGTTGGAAAAAACCATTACAGTCTATATTTGCAGGTTCTCACGTACCACTAGTGGAACTCGAGGACATTTCTGGTGGTACGCGAGGACATTTATGGTGGTACGCGAACAGTTTTGTGCTCATTGCACCAGATAATGATTGTCCATGTGCTGTAAGCAAAGTCATGTCCAGACCTGACCAGCTGATGGATTAAAATCAGATACAATCTTCGCATTGAGTTATTTATTTCAATTAATTTGTAAACATAGTGATATTTGATCTAACTGATTTTCTCGAGAGCCAGGTGGTTCGCAGCGACTGTACGGGTACTCGATCACAAAAAGGCTGGGATCACCGTTCTAGCGTCTTCGAAGTTCTAGTCGCGTGTGATGCTAAATCAATTTACATGTATATTCAGAAAGTGGTTGGTTTTTTGTGGAAATATAATCGTTGATGGATCGGCTCTCCTGCAGAGTCGTAGCAACCGCCCCCACACTACCCGGCCGGGGGGGGGGGGCGAATGTTGAGGGTCCCGTCGCCTCGCTCATGATATTACAATTTATCATAATGTAGCGCATAAAAGTATCGTAAGTCCCTAGGAGAACGAAGGGCTGCTCGTAACAACTTCTTCCAAAAGTCCGACCTGTATTACAGTGGTGATATATTTATAAGAGGGGCCCCATTTATTGACTTCGGGGGCATAAAACCATGCGTATGCTCTGCTTTTCTGAGTGTACCACCATCAACAGAGTAGACTAAATTATAGATGAGACGAGTTATTAAGCTTGATTCCCACAGTCGTTATTTTTTAATATTCCTCTCATTTTTGCCCGCTTTGGTGAAATCGTCTGTTGAATGCCCCTCTAAGTCATTGAGTTTCCGTTAAGTGACGTTTTGAACGTCACCTTTCCGTCTTTGGTTTGCTATAATGTGAGGAAGAATACAGTGGAAGATTGTGAGAAGAAAGAAAATTGAACGTGTAGATCATTACGCTAGAACCCTTGGACGCAGGAAGTATTGTCCGCTGTACAAGTGGAGGTGTGCATGTCTGGACATAGAGCTATGTGTTTGTGTGGGACGAACCATTGATTACGTCGGCTATGGTCAGACTTGTGCAGAAATCCTACACCAGCGGTTCCCAACCTTTTTGTGATCGAGTATCACTTGGATGTCCCATACAGTCGCCGCGTACCACTTGATTCCAGAGAAACTTAGTTGGATCAAATAACAGCATTCACATTATTGTACACGTAGAGCACATAAATTGACTGCGACAATCAACTCAATGCAAGGACAGCATCTTCTCCACCAGCTGGTCAATGCGGAACATAACCTTGCTCACAGCAAATTGATAATTAAGCCCTGGTGTCATTGTTCATGATCCCCAGTGTTCGAGTACCATCTGGAATGTCCTCGCGTACCACAGGCTGGGAACCACTGTCCTACACAAATGTACGCAGCTTGAGCTTCTACCAGTACCCATAGACAATGTCTTTACTGTATTATTTCCCAAATTCCACTGTGCTTAGATTCTCCGGCGCTCCGGTGCATTGTAGCAATGGTGGCATGTGTGGCTGTTGCAGATGTTCCACATTCTGTTCCACATCATAATGAGGATTTCGTGACAGCAAAGAGCACACGGTTTTAATTAAACAGCATTTCCTGTGTATGGCTCCAATTCGCTGCCGAACAGATCAATTTAAGCATTGTTATTCGTCCATCTACCGTGCGTGCTTGGAATGCGCTGATTGATGAGGCTTTATCTCAGAACAGTCTGAGCAATTTTTATTAGAATTTCTAACTAACTGACTAAATAACTAACTAACTAAATAATAACTGGGGAGGGGGGCTGCGCACACTCACGTATTCACTCGTGTATATGTGTGTGTCCTGCTCGGTCAACGTGACATCCGATGATCTGAGCCCTTGCGGCAAATTTAGGGTGTCATTTCATGTCATGTTGTTTTGGTGTTTCGCCTTAATTCGGTCAGTGAATTCGATACAGTGTGTTCGATTAATGCGTTGTTTTGTGCGTTCGGTCGGATTTTTATTGTTCATATTTGACAACTCGGTTTCCCAGTCTCCTCCATCCTCGTCCTATTTCTTATCATCACTTGCGTCAAGTTACTACCAGAATCTTCGGATGTCTCACCAAAGAGAACATTTCTCGGAAAGGGCGAGGTAATCGACTATTTTTACTATTATCAATACTATTAATACTACTATTATTTTTACTATTAATATTATCCTTTATCCATCACAATGTTGTTGAAAAAGCGGGATTGACGGTTATTTATCAATTAACCTATTTTTATCTATTGTTAGTTCTAATTTGTATTTATTACTGTTTAATAGGGTGACACTTATTTACAAAAGTTTGAATTTCAATGAGTGCGGGCGAATTATGGTTCAATCTGCTTCAAAAACCCGGAAAATATTAACTTTTAGAACTAGCTCAAACCGATTAAATTTTCAAGATTTTCGGCCAAACAGCCATATTTCCCAGATTTTTTATTCCACTCAAACAAATTAAATCTTTAACTTTCTCACGACAAATTTGTGTTATAATAATAAACAATCAAATATAAAAATGAAAAACATAAGATATGCATCAGAAAGTCATGCCAGTTGATATATTTATCATTTATGAACCACATATTTATCACATAATACGTGTTTGGCGCCACCTGATAGCCATGCCGTGTGCTCATTTCATTTATTGCTGCTGGAAAGTCACAACTATGCTTTTCAACTACTTGTAGAAGAAACTGATTTCATTATTTATAATTTAATAGAGCTTATTAGACTTCATTAGCACCATTCCGCGCACTGCGAAATCCTTGACTACTTCAAGAGCGTCGATGTGGTCTGAAACATAACAAAAAGAGATTCATTATTTTCACTGATACTATACGATATCGACATTACGATATCACTATATCGACATTATAGTCACTGCCCCTCATTGAGATCACTCATTATTTCTTATAAAACTAAAACAAGATTATTTCTAATATAACTGTTATCGATGTATTGCATGTAATGTATGGCTTTTGTATTATTTCTAAACCTTTGTTTGTTATATTTGTTTTCTTTATTATAGGTGGCATTTATCTAGGTTCTGTTTTTTTCCTGCGTGAACTCTCGGTCTATTTGGTTTGGAATCACTACGTTTAGTTTTGATCTTTTGCTTTGAAAAATGTATCGCCTTATTTGTTTGTTATTGTTTTGGTAAGTTTTTCATAATATTTATGCATTTGTAAAATTTATTATATTTTTGTAATATTTATTTAATTTCAATTGATGCCAGTGTAATTTTTCTGTAAATATATATTTGCGTGCATGTGACATGACGTGTCGCGACCTAGGTCATGTCACGTCATCTAATGATTATGAATGAGTTCGTACTGTGAATACAATCAGTCTGACACGCCAATGTTGATTTGTATGGATTCGCTGCGCATCGCTCCTGTTCGTAAGAAATTACAGATGACAAGATGACGTTAAATGTATTTTTTGCATATGTTTAGGTCTACATAGGCGCCCGAAAACATCAAATTGCTAATCTGCGTTATCTTCTGTTTGACAATTTGGGTCAATAATGGGAAAACCAATAGATTGTTACAGGAAAAATAAAGAGTAGCAGTAAAGAGTAAACACTTATTTTCCTCATCTGAAAACGAAAATAATTCTTCTAGAACTGCAACTATACGCCACTAACGAACTGCTCCAATCCATTTCGAAATATCCACGAACAAATAAAAACATCAATAAGCACAAGACAAGAGCTTCCGAGGAGCTCAGCGGTTAGGCGCTGAACTCTCGTGTCAGAGGTTCGCGGTTCGAATCCTGGCCCGGGTTCGTTCATCAACACCTCCGCTTGAGTCTACCGGGAGTCACCACTGTAGATGGACCCACAGTGGGGCGCGACATATAGTCTAAACTGGCTGGTGACCGCTTAAAAACGATAATAATAACACACACGCACACACAAGACACGTGAGCAGAACAGACAACACCACAATTGACTGATATACAATCATGAATGCCGCAGTTCTGAAAGTGCGCGACTCATGCACTTCGGAAGCTGCTATTTCTGCAGTGTGAATCGAACAGCCCCTTAGTATAATCTGCTTGGCATATAGCAAACAATGGGGTATGGCAATACATCAAACAAATATAAATTTAATAGCAGCAGTAATAGTGTCCATATAAATTAAACTCGACAGTGAATCCTTGTACAATATACAGTCGAAAACGCTTAATGGCATACCGGTTAATGTCATATTTCGGTTCATGCCATACTTGTTGTGGTCCCTTGTGACAGTTGTCTATACAAATGACATCGGTTATTGTCATACCCTTGTGGTCAGCCAGTCCATGTTTTTGTGTATTTACCCATTCATCCAAAGACATATACTTTGCGTGTAGTGATTGTGGCAGCAGTGATGGGAAAGCGTATTGAATTCACGCTGCAGGATAAGTTGCTAATCCTGGACCAGCTCAAGGCTGGCAAGAAACAAACGACCATTGCAAAGAACCTCGGCTGCGATCAGGGAACAATCTAAAAAATCAGGAAGAATAAGGAATACATTCGGGACTTTGCGGTGACCAGCAGTAATCTGAGTCGGAAGCGCAAGAGATCGAGCAATATTGCAGAGGTGGATGAGGCGGTGCTTATGTGGTTCCACTAGATGCGCGTCAAAAATGCGCCCTTGAATGGGCCTGTTATGATGGAAAAGGCCAAGAATTCGGCGTTTGAGATGAATGTGGATATTTTGACAATCTCAATTAGCTGGCTCGGCCGGCTGAAGCAACGCCACCTAGATCTAGGTGGCGTTGGCTGAAGCCGCGGTATAACGTCAGATTTGTGAAGGCGTCAGGGGAGAAAGCGGCGGCTGATTTGATGGAGGTAAACAACAACAACAACAATGTGTTTGTATAGCGCTCACATAGAAACAAGCGCGAAAGAGACAACAATAAGAAACAACAGTACACGATTACAAGATGTGAGAAAAGAAGTAGAAAATTCACAGAAAGGAAAAACAAAAAAGGGAGATATTTATAATGAAAACAAATAAAAACATAAGTAATTTTAATGTAAAGGAATGGAAGGCAAACGTGCTGCCCAAGGAGATGGACGGATATGCGCCCAGGGTCATTTTCAATGCAGCGAGACGGCACTGTTTTATAGAGCGACACCATATGTCTTCATGAAGCAATGACTTGTGTAGTGTGCATTATTATTACATTTCTCATGCTTGTTTATATAAACCGGCTGATAAACACAAGTTTGGAGCCGAAAAATGGCCAAAAAGGTTGAGTTCGGTTAATGTCATAGTTCGGTCAATGTCATACTTCTTGCAGGTCCCGTGGGTATGACATTAACCGGTTTCGACTGTATTGACATATATAAAGCCAATATGCGTTTGTTGAATGCTGTATGCTTATATATATATATATATATATATATATATATATATATATATATATATATATATATATATATATTGTGGCTAAATATATGTATATATACACTATTTTACTTTGTTATTTTCACATTGAGAACAGCTTCATGTATGACCGTAGAAATATAAGCGCGCATCTCATGTCAAGGTGTGTCAAGGTGGTGTGTCAAGGTCAAAGCTAATGCAATGCTATTGTAAAAGGGGAATTGACTGTTAATTATTCACGTATTTATATATATTATTAGTTATTTTGTTAATTTGCATTTATTGCTCTTTATTCAATTACGATTGAATAAATAATTAATTGAAACGTATGTGTAGGCTGTTATAGTGATGTGAGTTGCCCTAGTGCGCGTGTGAACATGCATGTTTTCCGTGTGTCTGCGCGCTTGATGCTGTGTGTGTATGTGTGTGTGTGCGTGTGTGTGTGTATGTGTGTGTGTTTGTAGCGTTTGTGAATGCTTTGACATTTGCGTAGTTGTATTCCTACGTTTTTGTCTGATAAATTGTTGGGTTTCACTTGAGTTGTGCTTACATGAGATTTACATTCTGATTACATGATATTTATCTAATTGTCGGTTTTTCTTAGTTTCATTTATTTATGTTATTATTTTAATCATTATTATTTTATGCATTAGTTCTTATTTTTCATTATTATTCGATCATATTTTGTTAAAAGGTCGTGTTTATAGGTAATTTCATTTATGGTTTTAATTTTATATTTTGTCTGAGTTTTGTCGCTTTCTTCATTAGCTCTCAACTTACCGACTAAACTCGTATTTCTCAAACTCTCAACATCGTTTGAGCTCCTCCGGTACACATGGGGGCCACCGCATGATGGTAGCAGTGCTTGCACTCTCTGTATGCTACTGAATTTGCCTGTAATTAATCATATTTATAATCACGGATCTACAGATGACTTTTGAGGGCATGAATTTGGGGAGTCTGAAGAAGGCACGAATTTGGGGAGACAGAAGAGGGAGGAAGAACATTCATCTCCGATATGATCTTGTCGCCATACTATGACATACATGGATGAATGATGATACATACATGGATGATGATACATATATAGATGATGATACATACATGGATGATGATACATACATGATGCATTTTTTTCAACGATTGTAGTGTTTAACCCATTAACTTTTCAATTTCTTTTTTCTCAGAATTTTTCGTCAAACAAATTATGTTTTTTTTATTACATTTCGTGCGATGAACCTATTTCTTCTAAAACAGGGGTTCTTAACCGGGGGTATCCATACCCCTTGGGGGTATGGGAACAAAAGACCGGGGGTAAGGGAATGTATTTCTGGGTACTGCTATAAATTATCAACGGTTTATGAATAATAAAATTATCAATGATTATGTTATTTCCTAATGTATCCAGTACAGTGAATTCAAGCGACTGAAATACTCGTGGATCTGGAAGACATACTGGCAGATGATAGGATTGGTGATAATTATTTGAACAGGCAAGCAAAGGGGGCATGGGACCATATTCGTCAACCCATCGGGGTGTGTGGAACCATAAAAAGGTTAAGAACGCCTGCTCTAAAACATGGAGTTGGTGCCATTATGAGCGTAAACCGGCAGTGATCTATTTATAGATCACTGAATGTAAATCACTCCTGTACAGAAGTTATGATTATTAGAGCATTAAAATTTGTTCTCAAACAGTATGAGGCAATAAATAAATTATTAAAACCTTATTTTTTTCTACTCGAGGTCGTGTGTCTATCCTGTGGGTCAACAAAGAGGACCACCAAAAAATGGGTAAAAATGGTCTACTTCAATGCTCCATTCGGACTAGTTAAAAACGCTAGAGTAATGATTTATAATAAAATACCATAATTCCAAGGCAGCGGCGGCACCAATGGGGGAGCTTGGAGGGTTGGAGCCTCCGCAAAATTATATCAAGCCCCCCTAAGCCCCCCAAAAATCATAATCATTAACATCGGCGTAGATTTGTGTCGAGGCTCGGGGGGATGACAGCCTGCATGCATTAGTGTTCAAAGTTGACTCAGTTTGTCAATTGCATGGGATCCTCAACCATTTTCAGCCCAGTCAATTACAACACACATACCCCAATGATAATTGTATTGTGTAATATAATTCTTCACATATTTGTAATATCTTGCATTGTTGGCCTATTGTCATTTGCATTCTATGCTAATTTTGATGATAATATAGCCAATCAACTGAACACAGCGGAATTATCGTGGGGTATAATTGCATATTCATGCCCCCAACCAATTTAGCGGAGGTATATAGACCCCCACACCTCCCAGGATTTACGCCCATGATCATTAACATTATATTTATCACCACTGTAAATGAAATCCAGTAATTATGGTTAAAGTTTGAGGAGTCTACCATTGTGACCCAGTCCCTTATTGTATTATGTAGTAGTGTTCGAGTGTAGCTCTTCATGCTTCGCCAAGCCCCCACAATCTATTTTTATTATTGATCTATTTTTAGATCAGTGCCGGTTAATGGGTGAATGTTTCAGGTGTTGAGACGTATGCGCAATCGATATACACAACAGCAGAGTGGTGACATCGTATTTGTTTCTTTTAATCTCAGTGGTGGCGCCAGGATTTTTCCGGTGGAGGTAGGGAAGAATATACGGTGGCTGGGCGAAACATGAGGACCTACACTCGAAATTTTCATAATCAAGATTTTGGGGGAGGGGCTCGGGGGTCTTAGCACATTTTTGTTGGTGGGGGTGTGGCGTTAGGTAGCTACGGATCGACACAAGTTAACAATGTGATTGTTTTAGACCGACTGTATTTACACGCACAGACACTGGCGGATCCAGAGGGGGGCTCAGGGGGCTTCAGCCCCCCCTCCGCCCCTAAAATGTTCCTATTATCTCCTCATAACCAAGAGGTTCACTAAAAGATGTCAAGATATATTTTTCTGCGGAATTTGTTGATATACGCATCGTCGCAAAGACGTTACATAATGATGCATGTACATGACTGATCACCCCCAAATTTCAGACCCCCAAATTTATTTCAGTCCCTCCCAAAATTGCACTCTGGATCCGCCACTGCACACAGACACAACAGGACAGGACGATCGGCATAAAAAATATTACACAATATCAATTCCTTCTCAGCTCGACAAAACATCATCATCAGCAGGACAGGTTTGAGCAGGTTATCTACCCAGAGTTTTTTGTCTTGCTTTCATCAGATGCTTGCTTCCATGCACAATATTTTGCAGTTGTGAAGGTGGATTGGATTGCTGCAATGAGCACACTAGAACAGTTGTCGAAAATGATGATGATGATGATGATGGAAACAAAGCTTCTTAGACTTTAGATATTGTGTAATATTTTTTAGATCCCTTATACAGTCTCTATGGTGTTTGTCACCAACATTTCTGATGTTCATATAATGTCTAATAGCCATATTGTACTGATTTTCAGTTAAATTCATCATAAATCAGATCAAATATATATTTCAGAAAAAAATAATGTTTTTATTTGGTGTTTTGGGGTAGAATGATGATGTTTGGCTATGAAGACTATTTCAGATCATGACAATAATGTATCCATTGGATTCATCATGTCTGAAAACACACAATTTGATACCAAAATTGTATTTATATCAGCTATATTGGTGAAGATATGAATATTTTCGTTTTTTGCATATCGCGAAAAAGGGGGTACCGGGCACCATAAAAATCAACGATTTTCAGAAAACGCCCAAAGGTGCCAGCTTGGCACCCTCTGGTTTTGGATTCTACAATGTCTGGGAGTACCAGATCCATCGAAACCATTCATGGGACCTCTACTGCAAGGTTGTCTCACACTTCCGCCGGACTACATACACAATGATACATTCAGACATGACACACAGACATACAGACAAACAGGAGTACACACAGCTGGTAGGGTCGGGAGGTGGCGCGAGACCAAATTCGTGTCGTAGACGAAATTCGTGTCGCACCACCTCCCGACTCTACCAGAAGCGGACCGGTATTTCTCGTTGACAGCGCAATATACTGGGTGTCATACTGCACTGCAGCACGAGCCCAAGTGAATTTGCAACAATAGAGTCGACCTCCTGCTGCGCAGTCGGTGGCGAAGTTTGGAAGTGATTGCAGAAGCTGCATCCAACAAGAAGACGAGGCAATATTCTTGTGTTGTCTTCTAGCTGCGCAGACGTTTGCTGGTCGGTGATTTTACGTCCGGCGTCCGTAGGAGAAAATCGACGGAGTAGGGCACCGGACGGAGTCGGTCCTGGATGATGTGATGCTGGTGCGTCTGGACAGCAGCTGATGGTGCCTCGCTCTTAGCGAGACACAGAAGGCTGCGACACAGACGGATAGGCGATGCGCAAGTAGGCGAAGTGCAACAGATGAGGCACAAATGAATTGTCAAAATAATTTCACTTAGCATCACACCTTCCTCACTCGGGGCACCAATGTGGCGTTAGGTAGCCAGGCATCGACACAGGTTAACAACGTGAGTGCTTTAGACCGACTGCATTTACACACACAGACACAACAGGACAGGATGGAATGGACACACGCACAAACAAGTTCACGCACACATCGTCCAATAACAAAAACACAATGATGCATTCAGACATGACACACAGACATACAGACGAGCCGGCGTGCACAGAACTGGAAGGGTCGCGAGGTGGCGCGAGACGAAATTCGTGAAAAACTTCAAAACTTCATCAGTTAACAAAACTCGAAACTTCAGCCTCTCTGATCCCTTTGTTGGCGCTGCCACTGCTTGATCTGTATCTCTTGGGCAAATATTATCTGTACACAGTGGCGATTATTTGGGAAATTATTGTTGTGTGTACACATGTGATGTTTGCTGGTCAGGCGACAGCATTGTGTGGCGCCATGGATCCTACCAAGTCACGCATTCAGGTGATACAACAGATGATCTGTCACTGCAAAGCTCCTCTACGGACTCTGAAGGTTAGTGTGCCCACGAGGAATACGTCTCAACGTTTTCTCTAAAAATACAAGTTTTCACACTATCTTCCGATGAACTTTTATGCGAGGATTCCGAAATTATGTCATTTTTGGTGCATCATTAAAAAGTGTCCACACAAAACCAATTCGTTCCTTGAGTAACATCTGAATTCCCAGTCACAGTGTACCTCGGGTATAAGAGGCCCAGACATAAGAGAAACCCGGTTTTATAAGAGTACTTCTTCGGGTCCGTCTTCTATACTTTACGTGTAATTTTCCCGCAGAAAAAATAACTCGGGATATAAGACGCTCATTCTCCACTCCCGACAACCTTCCCATATCCGGAATACTCTATATTTTACTGTGAAATCTACTGTATATGAGTACATGATTCCATGTTCTTTGACGTCAAATTACATACCAAATGGCCGTAACATGTGATCAAAGCAAGCAACACTAACCTGAACTATGTAGAAATTAATACTTTTTAGTGTAGAAGTTACTAAATCGCAATCACAACCAGCGCATAAAATCTGAACGACCGCGCACACACCATTACCGTGCGTGGGTAAATTGCCGCTCGTGCCCATATCGTAACTGTATAGCTCCATCTGGGAGCATGTGTGGGATCGTGTGTAACTTAGTAGAGGTTGAACTGATAAAAACCTAATAGTGATACGAGACTGAAAACTGGGCTGGATAAGTATCGTCTGCGGGGTTCTATTCAAATCGGACACAACCAGAGTTAACAGAGCAAGTAAAGCGGAGTAGTAGTCCGATTACTATGGATGTTCGCTGAAAAGGCTTACGGTAAACCCCAGTTTGCAAGTTGTTAACACCATGAGAATCCTCGACCGAATCATTAAACAGAATCCTGTGTCTCGCTTTTATAATTTATATATATTTAATTTGTGTATTTCACCGAACCATCCTTTCAATGTTGTTGGAATCTACGTTGGCCTTCGTTTGACCGAAACACATTGTCTTTGCAAGGCCGGTGCACTCCAGATACTGCGATCAACTATATACTGGTACGGTGTTTCCCGGATATAAGAGACCCAAATATAAGAGAACCCCGAATATTATAATTTCTTCGGGCCCGTCTTCTATACTTTAGGTGTAATTTTCACCGGATATAAGATCGGGAGTCTGGTGTTGAGTCGGAGTCTGGTGGGGGTCAGAGACATCATGGGGCGGGATACGACCGACGATGGGTGTGTGTGTGTGTGAGTGTTTGGGTGTGTGTGAGTGTTTGACTGGCGCCCACGGGACGTGAAGTTATTGCCACCGGCGGAGTATGTGGCAATTTTGCGCGCGCGTGCAAGTGCACCCGCGAGACTCTACCGGCCAACACCAACTGCACTCCCGGCCGGGTCGTTGCCTGTCTCTGAGGAGTTGGCTACTCGACGCCGAAATGAACCTGCGATCTCACTCACTCTCTCACTCTCTCATCTGATCTCTCTCTGTCTCTCATGTGTCTGATTGTGTGTCACGGGGACAGAGTCGGTGCTTGCTCATATGCGCTGTGTTCCAATGCGTGTCTCTCTCTCTCTCTTCGTCTTGGTGAGCTCTGATTGAATTCGGCCGGTACTAGTGTCATTTAGAAGTTCCACATTTGTGTGTGTGTGTGTGTGTGTGTGTGTGTATGTGTGTGTGTGTCTGTATGTGTGTGTTTGTATGTATGTGTGTGTGTGTGTGTTCGTCCGTCTGTGAGAGCCGTACGTCAATCGTTACGCTTTTATTGGTTTGGTGTTTGTAGGTCTGTGTCTGTGTGTGTCTTGTGTTTGAGTGTGTATGTGTGTGTGTGTGTGCGTGTTTTTCTCTGTATACATGAGTGTGTTTTTGTTTCCGTCCTGTGTCCAGTTATTCTGTTTGTTTTTCTTCGCCTGCTGACGTGTGGGCGACAAGAATGCAACGGTCGTAGAAATTTGAGCTTGTATGCGGTTTCTTATTTGGTGTTGTGCCAGTGGTTTGCTAGCGTGCTAGGAGTGGCTATAAATCGGTCTAATATCTAGACAGTACGAAATGTTGTCCATGAAGTAAGCACGATTCTAGCAAAGAATCATTCCTTTTGGTTTCCTTTCCCCCATAGTTTTTCAATTATTTTTTCAATAGTCTATACATAGTTGGAATTCTTACTTGCTCCTCCTGGTATTGTCATCTTTATATTACAAATTTATATTTTTTACGTTGTTTACGTCCATTTTTTCGCATTGTCCGCCAAGTTGTTGAGCTATCTGGCGTGTGTTGAGTGCGCTGCCTTCCAGTAGCGGCGCCAGAATTTTTCCGGTGGGAGGCTGAGGGGGACTAGGGAATATGTAGGAACTGTGCGAGCGATATGTCACTGTGTCACCGTGTCTCACTATGGAGCCATGGCATTAGCGGCACTCATTAGCGTCATAATGCACTTGGAAAGCGGCCATTTTAATCCATTATGTCCCGCAGGATTTTTCGCTTCAGCTGCTTGAAAATGAGTTTGCTAGAATCAGTGGCGGCGCCAGGGGGAGTCTTGGAGGGGCCTCTCTCTGCTGAGTCCCCCAAAAATCCTCACCATTAATGTTTCGAGTGTAGTTCCTCATTTCGCCAAGCGCCGCATATTTTTCCTAAGCTATCCTTCAGTCATCCACCGGGAACAAATCATGGTACCGCCACTGGTTAGAATGAAACTATTGAGTGAATGAATTAGAATGAATGATGAATTCTATTGAATGCTGCATTTCTTGCGCTGTTCCTATTTCACTTTTCTCATTGGTTTTAATCATACTAATATTTGCCCAAAAAATATTGGCAATCTTTGCTAGCAATCAGTTTCCTCATTTTCTTGTCGGTGCTCACTTTTTGCCTGCGGCCCTGTGACATGACAACCAGGATGGTGGTGCTTTTTGAGCGCTACTGCGCACGGCGATATGTGTCGATTGAGTGTGGGATTTCATCTGGGCGAGGTGGCGTGCCGTGTCGGACTATTGGACTCGGCGGCTTATTGGACTGGCGCGTATATTGCGCCTGAGAGACGGCAGCCAAGTTGTGGCCGCCACCAAGACGCGATCGAATCAATCACAAGAAATTCCCCAGACGGCGCTTGAGCGTGGCGACTGGCAGCACTCGCACACTGTCGCTTCAGTCAGTGATGGCAGACTATCAAGTGTCTGCCTGGCAACTCCCGATAACAATTTCAGCGAATTTTGCAAGTCCATTTGTGTGGTGAATGACAGCTCTGTTCGCTCGCGTTTTATGCATATGCTCACATACGCGTTCGTGTATGTGTATGTGTGTGTGTGTGTACGCATGTATTATCAGTTGCATCGTAAGCGTTTCATTATGGGTTTTTTGTGTGTAAAATTCGTAGTGGTCACGCTGAGTGAAGTGTCATATTTGTGTTATTTCACATTATGTTGTTGGTTAAGCTTAGTGTTAATGGTAGCGGAAAGGAAGATTATCAAACTGAATTACGTAGCGCTGTTGCAATTGGTATAAATATTGCAGGTTTTATCACATACCGTTAGTTTTTACAACCTTTTTAAATGGAATGTATTGTTTTCAAGAGTTTCCAAAAACTTTTTGGTGGTAAAATGTGGTCTAACAGGCTGGTGAAACTTTTAATAACTAATCATAATCATTATATAAGTTGACCTCAGTGTTTTGATTGACAGCATTCAAAAATACAGCTTGCATTTTTTCAGCTATGCTGCAATATTTCCATTATGCTCTGTTCAACGATATATCTATTTTTATATTTTACCATAATTTGATAATCACATTTGTATAAATTCATACACTTTAATAAAGCATGCATAATGTGGGTTGTGACGCAATTTTGCTCAAGCCTTTGTCGAAATAATACGATGAATAAACGTGAATAATATTCACATGTATTAAACAAAGAGAAAAAGTACACAAACCAAGTGAATCCACTATGCGGATCAACAATCTTGCGTGCGCCCGTCCTTCCCTATCTTTATACTGATCCACAAGACATCCCTCTATAACAGTGGTTCTAAACCTTTCTTAGTGTGTGCACCCCTTTCAAATCAGAAGTCAGGTCTCGAACCCCCTGGATTCTTGATAGGTATATGCAAATATATAAATACAACGACGCAATGACAATTCTTGTATTCAATATTAATCCATGCAACTCCTTTAAGAGGACTAAGCAAAACTACGTTTTTCAGGGAAAATATAATGCACAGGTTAAATATATTTCTTAAAAAATACAGGGGTACTCGCACCCCCTAGGAAGCAGGCTAGCATCCCCTAGGTGTGCAAGCACTCCCGGTTAAGAACCCCTGCTCTATAAACAGACGATGTAATCCTCGCAGGGTCAGAAACGTTGATGCTGTCGGCTTAGTTGAGATCTCCTCTGAACAGCTCTAGTGTCAGCATCCCCTTGAGATTTTGTTGTAGATGTCGGTCTGGGGAATGCTGTCGCTGAACTATTTCCATTTGTTGAGAATCTTTCGGAGCAGCCGGAGTAGGACGTAGTCTCCGGGTTCCGCGTCCTCAGGAGATACATGACGTGGTCGCAACTGGTAGGGGTGTACTTTCCAGTTGGTGCCTCTAGACCATACTTTTACAGTATAATTATGAAGGCCAAAAATTCTACTATCATAGCATGAACCCAACGAGAGTCACGGTCCCGTCGCAGTCCACAGTGAAGAGCGTGAACCGTCTGGTCGCCTTCGCTGAAACCACGATATCTTGTGGAAAAATGTCCACCTCGTGCTTTGTTTGACTTCTTGTTCAGCATCATCTGCTGTCTCTGAGTCGTGTGTGCTGGTGAGGGTAGAAATTTGTCGCCTTGTGTACAAATTTGCCGTCCATTTAACAGCTCACTTGGCGAATATCCATTCTCTCCAGGGGTACGTTGGAATTGAATGATAAATTTTGTAGGGCATGCAGAGGACGAAGTGGCGACTTGCGCATAGCTTTCTTAAATGTTTGTATTAGACGTTCTGCCGCACCGTCTATAGTTGGGAGGAAAAGCGCAACTGCTAGGTGTGTTAGTTCTCTGTATTGGCACCAGTTCCGGAAATCAGCTCCAGTGAAGCATGTCGCATTATATGCAACGATAAAATGAGGGTATCGAGAATACAAAAAGTTCTGATCCAGCAATTCAGTAGTGGTTTTGTTAGAAATAGGTGATGTTGGATGGATACAAATGGGTATTTACTGTAGGCATCAGTGGCTACCAACCAGTCGTAACCAAGTAAATTTACAGCGAGATCTATATGCAGTCTGCTCGACGGATCATGTTCAGGCACTCGGTGGACATGTGGACACACTGATGATGATACCAGAGGTCGCATAGATCACGACATATCTCCACATCAACATGTAGATGACATACGGGCTTCTGCCACAGTGAATAATTCAAATTGGTGCCAAAGTCACACTCGACCACAACGCCGAGGTCAAAGAACCAAAACAATAAACTTGCATGCATGAATACAGAAATCTTCGATGCTTCAACTCGGATATCACATTTCACGGGATAAACAAACACACACACACACACACACATACACACACACACACACACACACACACACACACACACACACACACACACACACACACACGAGTCTGTGCACCTGTAGCTCGCACGTGCGTGCATGCGTTACAAAGAAGAAGTTTCGTTGTCCGCTGACGTGTGTGCTAATGAGTGTCTGTTTCCTCAATAAAACCCAAACCGTTGTCATGCTGACAAACTGACCGCGCTAGAACACACTCTCACAGCCGCACTATGCGTGTGTGTGTGTGTGTGTGTGTGTGTGTGTGTGTGCGTAGGTGTTTCGGGTGTCGGTAGGTGATTTTCACATGCGATCACGTGTGGCGTGTCGGCACTTTTCCGCTCAATCGAGCGTGTCTTCGAGTATGGCATTTCGGCCAGAAATCTGGCGCAGCGACCGTTTCCCGGTTGATTCTTGGCTGGATTCACGACTGTTGCGGTCGCAAGATATCACACTGGCGAAACGCAACGAGCCGCTCGCACTAGTCTCGATATAATGATCAACGTTTAGTGAACGCGCGTGGACAGTGCACTCGGTCACAATGAAAACAGCTCGCCGTAGATACTCGTTTAGAGACCGCGTCCCGGAGTTTCAGGACTGACTTTTAATTGATCAATCTGTTGAACGATTGTGTATATGCACATTTATTGTAGTTTTTTATTTATTAATTCAATTTGACACCTCGTTCATTTTTGCCTCTTTCTTCATTAGCTTCCATCCTCCTGACTAAACTTGTATTTATCGAACTTTCTTTCTCTCTACATATTGTGGCTGCTTCCGGTACATGGGGTCACCGCAGGGTGGAGATAGTGCTTGCACTCTTCCCCCATGCTACTGGATTTGCCTGCAATAAAAAATCATAATACTAATTTAGAATATACACACGTTCACTTGCTGCCGCATTCAATACATCACAAGAGTGTGAACGCTATATAATGCATGACTGTCATCTCAATGCACCTTGATCAACGACAAAAAGAAAGAAGAACAATATCATGAGAAAAATTGCATACTTTAAATGAAGAAATGTGAAACGGAGCTAGAATTGCTCACTAAACTCAGAGCACACACACACACACACACACACACACACACACACACACACACACACACACACACACACACACACACACACATACACACTCACTCATAACATGCATGCAGCGTATGTGCTCGAAGTGGTATAGCAAATGAGGTGACTTCAATGCTCAATGTATTCATGAAAGGTGTATGCCTATATGCATATACGTTTTTCTTATATTCATATATCTAAGGGCTATTATTTCTTGAGGGCTGTTTTCCAGTTGATTTTTCTGTGAATGTTAGTGATATCTAGTTGTGATACGTGATTGTGAGTTTAATGACAAATGTTTTGTGGAAAGTTGATTGGCATTACTGGTATGGTTAAGACGCGTCGTAATTTAACAATACGACTAGCATGCTGGTACATAATTTTCAATTTAAAATTTGATTAGCATGATAAACAGATATACGCAGAACTAATTTACAAATTTACTTGCTTAAATATACTATTTTAAATTGGTTTACTTCAATAAAATACTAATTTAATTTAATTTCATAATACAGCATGACTAATTGACATATTTTTTCTATGCCACATTATTCACACGCATATACACGCACAAAAGCACGCACATACACACACATTCACACACACACACAAACACACACACACACACACACACACACACAAATACATACAAACACACACACACAAACATGCACATACACATGATTTTCGTTCACACATTTATGCATCACTGATCATCTCAGATTTGAAGACTTACCTTAATTTGGGTTTACATAGATGTTTTGCATACGACATATTTGTGTTTGATTGTAATTGCATGGTTAGAAACCCTGATAGTCACGGTCCATATTTTTATAATAATTAATTATAAGTTATTTATTTGTTTATTTATTTATCATGTTCCCTTGTTTTGTTCTTGATTCTCTTTGGCTTCGAAGGCTGTTCCAACATGTGTTTGTGTGTGTAACATGTTTATCTCTATGAACGTGTTTGTCTATGTGTCTGTGTGCTTGTGTATGTGTGTGTGCGTGTCTGTGTGTCTGTGTGTTTGTGTGTGCGTGTGTGGGTGTGTGTAGGTGTGTGTGTGTGCGCTTCACACACGAAAACTATGCCTCATTAGAACAGGTGTCTTTGTCGCGACAGAACAATAAGACTCATTGTCTTTCCATCTTCCATCTGCATGTGTATGTGTGTGTGTGTGTGTGTGTATGTGAGTGTGTGTGTGTGCGTGCGTGTGTGTGTCGGTGGGTCAATGCGCGACAAAACACACGATAATTATCGATTGCTGCGAAAATCTCCTCCGATCATGTCCTATGCTCTGTCCTGACATCCCCTAGCACTCACTCTTTCTCTCACTGCACCGGTGCTACGTTTGTTCGGATTCGTTTGTCTGGCTTCGCTGGTTGTGTCTGCCGTAGAATCGGTGGGCCAGCCCTGGACACAGCCAGGTCTCCAATCATCACAAGCCTAATCTCTTCCGGAACTTGTAAAACTTTAGTTTGAAGGAAACATTAATATATAACAGTCCAAAGGGGTCGTGCTTAACCATATTGAAAGTATTGATCTCAACAAGCTCCATACATGCATTCATCGTGCCCTTCGTGCTTGAGGTATCATAAGAAAAATCACAAATAACGTACGATCAAGACAGTCACACAAGTAGGCTACTACTGAGTGGACCGAGTTGCTTGCAGCACAGATATCAAAGCCAAGCGATGTGCCGTGATTAGCTGCAGCCAATGATGACCAAGCAGAGCTTGACGTCACGAATCATACGAGTGGGTGAAATAAACCTCCGAACCTACTCGCCGAACTCTTGGGGTTTGATCAAACCCCGGTTAATAACCGCTGGCATAGATGAAAATATGAATTCACCGAATACTAAATGCGGAGGCATGTTTTTGATTGATGCAGCTTATTAATATTATTTGTCTTAATTACAGGCACATCCAGTAGCATGGGAAAAGTGCAAGCACTTTATATATTACCACCCTGCGGTGATTACATATGCCGGAAGCGACCAAAAGATGTAGAGAGAAAGATAATTCGAAAAGTAGCGGTCTCAGTCAGGAATATGAAAGCCAGCGAAGAAAGAAATATACGATTAATAAAAGAAAATAATCCAGTCAAGATTTGCCATGAAACGGTTCACTAGTGATCCAATAATCGGACGACTCTTTTGCACAGCGCATCTGACATAGGAAATTGTATCCAGTTTTTGTCTGTCACACAACCTCACACCTTCCTCACACCTTCCTCACACCTCACACCTCACACCTCAACACGCTCCTACATCACACCTCACACCTCACCCTGTCTCTGTACTGTGATCGCCAACTACTGTCTTATCTCAGGCGCTCATCAGCACCTGATGTGTATGTCTGTGTGTCTGTGTGTGCATGTGTGTATGTGTATTTGTATGTGTATGTGTATGTGTATGTGTATGTGTATGTGTGTGTGCATGTGTATGTATGTATATGTGTATGTGTGTGTGTGTATGTGTGTGTATGTGTGTGTGTGTGTGTGTGTGTGGGAACGGAAGCTGATAGTAGCGACGTGTTTTTGGCCGTCATTATTGTGGGACTGATGGCACAAGACACACTGTCTATGTATCTATGCATGTGTGGATGTGTGTATGTGTGTGTATGTGTGTGTGTGTGCTTCAATAGCGATGTACCACACATTGGACCACACCGAATAGGCAAGTTTACAGCGTAAAATGACACGCACTATCAAACGCCGATACAGACACACATACAAACAAACACACACACACACATACAAACACACACACACACACACACACACACAAATCTCTCACATGCATGCACTCACACAGACATACACACACGCACACCTGTGAGTGATTCTCCCTGGTGTTTTTTTTATCGTCCTCGACATTTCTTTTCGTTTTGCTCACCTGCGATGTGTGTGCGTGTGCGTGTGCGTGCGTGTGTGTGTGATGTGCATGTATGTGTTTGTTAATTGTGCGCAATTTGGGATTTACAAGCTTGGCTGATTCGATACGCACCTGCCTGTAATGCACTTGTCTGTGTCTTCTGAGATTGCTTTCTTATGATTGGCAGGTAGCTGGAGAAAGCCTTGTTGTCACTCACTAAACACATTCAGGCTCTAATCCCAAGTGGTTCTTAACTTGTTCGCGCTCGTGTCGTGTATAAAAAACTATACAAATGACGTATTCACAAACCTTTTCTTTTTAATATTCATCCATACAGCTCCAGGTTCCTTTAAGAAAACATGTTGTTTTTCCAGGAGAAAATATAGAGCGTAGTTGGAAAATCTTTAATGTTTTTATTTTATTTCATTATTCTTCATTTTCATCTTTATTTTTTCACATGTTATCTCAGGTCATTTTTTCACATTTATTTTTCGCGCCCCTTAGTAACTAGGCTGGCACCGCTGGTTAAGGATTCACGTTCTAATCAGTGACATACACTTCCTATGAGTGGGAATATATTTATGATTTAATGATGATTTAATCTATAAATATGTGTCGTATTTGATTAATTTTTCATGCATTTGTTTTTATCATATCATATATCATTATATCATTTCATCATATCATATCATCATATCATATACATATTGTTTTTGTCATAGGTTTTTGAAATGTCGATTTGACATTTTTGAAATGTCGATTTCTTCTGAAGCTTCCAGAACTGTACGAACTGATAGGCTGTTATGGAATGTCCATGAGAGCCAGGTGATTTGCAACTTGCTTCTATGTGCCTTGCGTTGATATTGTTTCTGTTTTTGAACATATTATGTTGGTGTTACAAGACAAAACGTTTTCATAATCTTGTGTGTAGAAAACGATGAAACCGACACCGATCCAGAAGTGGTTTCTCCAGTGGCGGCGACAGGATTTCTCCGGTGGGGGGGGGGCGGAGGGGGCTTATGAAAAAGATGGGGGGGCTGGCGCAGCATGAGGAACTACACTCGAAATATTCATGGTGTGGATTTTTGGGGAAGGGGGGGCTGAAAGGGGGCTTGGCAAATTGTTGGGGGTTTCAGCCCCTGGACTGGGGCAGTATGGTCGGCTGTGTCCAGTTATTGTAGTTCAACATTGGCTTTATGCTTTGCATATACCATAACAATCATTTACTGCTCACTAATGACTTGGAGAAAATAAACATTTATTGTATGACGACAGAAAAGACCACATATTTCGAGCAAAATACAATGGTGTTTTGCATTCAGTCACTTGTCTTTCAAACAGTTGGCTGTTTTAGCGTGGTAAAATCCACTTGATCTGTACAGCACCAATCTTTTACATCACCTCTTGTTCTTTACCATCGCTATCCATACTTATCCCGTTTTTTATCCGTCCGCGTGTGTGTGTCTGTGTGTGTGTGTGTGTGTGTGTGTCTGTGTGTGTGTGTGTGTGTGTGTGTGTGTGTGTGTGTGTGTGTGTCTGTGTGTGTGTGTGTGTGTTCATCGTTTCTAATTACCTCAGCAATGGCTAGTTGCGTGGTCGCCTCACTGGACATTCGTTCACGTGCATCCAACTAGCCTACGCTTTCGTTTTGTCGAGACACACACACACACACACACACACACACACATACGCACATACACACATACACACATACACACACACACTGACATACACACATACACTTGATGTTCGTCTATATGTCTTGAGCGAAAGCTCTTGGTGATGTATACGGCAGATACGAGTGTGTCTGAGTTTCATAATACTTACCTGAAAAATTAATTTTGGAATGAACATAAAAACGTACAAATATATAGGCTTCAAAATCATCAACGTTCGAAGTCAGTAGTTTGTGTATGTTATGTACCTATCAGGCTCATGTTAGGGTCTGCTTTCGTGAACTAGTGTGTAGTGGCTTTGAAAAAATTGTTTAATATTTTCTGTGCGTTACGGGTTGGCTGAGGAACATTCATTTACGACTGTGTCACTTGTTTCTCTGATATGAAAACAACAGACCAAATTGAAAATTATTCATATCAGTTAAAACAATTGTGTTACAGTATGTGTACTACAAGGTTAATTAAATGCTTACATATTGGTGGCATATTGGCATTCCAATTGGTGTGGCATTTTTCACTAGCAAATTCATGTTGTTTCGGAGCCGATGTTAGACTAACTAGCTTCCTGCTCAGCGCGCTTGTGCTATTTTCCAATTTCATCTGATCATACAAGCCTACAGTCTACGCCAAATGTTTGGAGACCGAACACAACAAAAACATAATTTGTATTGACGGCATGATGTTTCAACAATGAACTATTTTTTTCAGTGTTAATATTATTTGATAATTAATTGATTACTACCCATAGCTGGAAGCGCAGAGACCAAAGGTTTGGTAGCTGGCACAACAGGGAGCGGCTCCCACAAAACACAAACCGAGTTCTAATGATGCCCAAAAATACTCCAACTGAAAATTTCAAGTGTCATGGTAGAAGTCAACATTGGGTTTGCTGTCAGTGATGCAAAAATATGTATAGTTAGTCCGTGATGTTGGAAGCCAGGCTCTTCCAATTCATAACCAGTTTACATATATGTGTATGATATCAACAATCGTGCGTACAAATTTTTCGCGACTACTGTAACTGATCGATAGTGTAAGTGCGGTCAGGCCGAATATCACATGTCGTCCGTCCTGCAGCTGACACCGATCAGAACGCGCCATTGTGTCTGTGTATCACCTGTGGTGGCACTGGTCTGTCAGCAAGACCGTCTGTCTGGAGAGAACTGACAGGTAGACACACACAGAGAGAGAGTGTGAGTGTGTGGAATATGAGGAAGAGAGCGGTGCTGCGATTGTTGTCCACAATAGAGAACAATGCCACCGGCGGAAATTGGCGATGATTGTTTTGGCACAAGTCGATCGCACAAGGCGTCGTCGACATTATCGACGCGTGTAATTTTACAGCCCGGGTCACTACGGCGGCCGGTTCAGATGCACGCGCTTCATTCACTCGGCCACTTCTGGAGAGCGGAGCGCTGAACAGCACCTGTGTTCGTGTGATCCGGCCCGCTGTGACCGCAGGGCACGCACAGGCCGGATATCTAGGGATTTCTTCGACTATTCATGTTATTCCTTCGCCACAATATCGCTCAAGCGGTTGCCGCCCGTGAAGGGTGGATGCGCTGTCCCGGTGGAGTGTTCGTTGATGCGTAACACTTGGACCAGCCATGACCCAGTTTGACATCGAGTGATTGAAACATTAGCAGAGCGCGGTCACATAGACTATTTGAAATATCCGTCTGAAAATGTCTAGAAGTGTGAAACACTGATAGAGCACAAGCAACGGTCGTTTATGAGGACTTGGCTCAGTGCGAAATTTCGTCGTTGCGTGTTATCATACGAGCTCTACATTCTGATTTTCTTATTGAAAGAAGTCTTTGAGTACTGGAGCGAAAATGGCGGCATATTGAGGAGTGTCTAGAAATTACCAAGAAGATTTAAAGCATGTTTTATGTTTGAATATTCATTTCAAGCATTTCCATTTTAATTGAATACGGCTCTCACATGCTCACTGTGATGCTTTTCCTTGAATTCTCAGGTAATCTATCTTGATTTTCATTGAAATCGCTCCTGACCTACCAACTCAGCTGCTTTAGAAACCATTATCTGTCTGAACAATCGACATCTTTATAATTTAATTACATTTAATTACTCCTAATTACAAGCACGCTTCTCATATGCGATACGGAGATTTTGTCTTCGGAGAGTCTGCAATATTGGAAGACGGTTGCGCAACAACATGTATCAGATATAACAGAACAGAACAACAATAATTGAAATGAGCAATATCGATCAATTATATTCGTTTTCATTTTCATATAACAATTTTGTTCTCACGAATTGCCAAAATGTTACAAGCAGAACGGTGATTATGTCATTCGAAGTTCAATAATGATTCAATGTTGGCTACCACCTGAGGGAGTTTCTTCTACACACATCATCTTGACGAGCTTCGTCGTTCATAACCGTTAGAATTCCGCAAATAATTGGCGTGCCTCTTGCATGCTCATCGCATGCTCAGACGTCGGTTGGTACATCATATCGTCATCAGTCGGGTTGTTATTTCAATCACTTTCCTTCCCACTTCCTATGCATTGTCTGTCAGCTGGTCGAAGTTGCATGTCCGTTGCTTCTGTGCTGTCTGCACTCTGCTTCTACGCGTCCCAAGAGCCAGACATACGATCACACCCGCCGATTTGCGGTCAGTCGAGCGCAAACATCTCACTCACTCCTCACTCATCCCTCTCTCACTCACACCTGTGCCTGTAGATCATTGGCGCCGCCCAATCAGCGCCAGTGTCGGGAGGCGGTGCCGTTATCACCACGAAGTACGGCCCACAAACGAACGATGCGACAGCCCACTTCCACCAATCACCCAGCCCACGTGCGCTCTCCCTCGCGCGGCTGCTGAAGCCACAGGTGTTTGCGCGACACCTGAGCAGCGTGTCTTTCAGTCTCGCGCTGGCGTCACCAGCATGGACGTCTCCACGGAGTCGCTCGTGCCTAGATTGCCAGTTGCGACGTCCGTGTCGTGGGCGCCTGTCGGTGGTGGTGCTTGGTGGTGGCCCCATTTGTACGGCAGCTGGAGCAGGGCGGTGCTGCAGCGTCACCAGTCTACTGCTGCCATGGCACCTCCTGTTGAGTTATTGGCGGCATCGCACAGTCAGGCGGCAGCTCTCACGTCGAATCTTCAGAAAAGTACGATTTGTTCACTTGGCTCTGAAAAGAGCCGATGCGAGGTCTTATGGGGCCCCCAGAAGGCAATACTTGCGGCCCCCGTTATAATAGATACCCCTCTTTGGGAAAATGTATTAACGAGCAGCCCCTCGGTCTCCATTAGGCTGGGGAATCATTTATGAGCTACTTTATGTTGAATTATAATATCATGCGTGAGACAACGAGGCCCCTCAACCCTCGGGCCTCCCCGGCCGGTGGGTTCGGGTGCGGCTGCTACGGCTCTGGCTGTGAACACTTAATTGCGCTGTGAAATTCGTGCACTGCCCTGAAAGAACGTGGTTGAAATGAGGAACTGCATATTAAAGGCACACCTTTGCGTCCGAACTTCGTGTCAATGTCCATCCGCATTATTCTCGCTTGCACCAATTGGTCATGAACGAGACCCATCTTGTTATTGAAAATTTGAACATGTCATTTGTTGTTCTATCTATGCGCATGCACTGACGTTAGTATGCCAGTTTTTTATGCACAAGTTCCACGCCATTACTGATACATGCAAATATTTTCAAGGTTAAGTATTAATTCTTGTACAAACATATTATCAATTATTATCAATTACAGGCAAATCCAGTAGCATGGGAAAAGTGTAGGCGATATTACCACTCTGTGGGGGTCCCATGTACCGGTGAAGTGCCCAGACGATGTACAGAGTACGATAGTTCTAAAAGAAAAGGTTTTAATGAGGAGAATGAAAGCTAATTTAGAAAGAGCCAAAATAATGTTGTGCTTATACGATCATATAGATATTTACACAGCATATTTGCTCATTGTCAACAGACGACACGTCCACTGACTCGAGGTCGACGGTCAGTGACCTCTCGCTGGGGTCAACGTCGCCAGAGCAGCTCGACTCGCTGGTCACCAACGGAGTGACCGACAGCACCCCGTACAAGTGTTCCTACTGCCCGCGAGCCTACCCGCGCCTCACGCTCATGAAACTGCACGAACAGGTGAGATGTGTGTGAGTCAATTCGTGTTTGTCCGCTGAGACTGTGAAGTACACAGAGCATATGCAAGGTCTTATGGGACCACCAAAAGGCAATGCTTGACGTCTCCATTACAAACAAAGCATCATTATAATAGAGGTCCGACTTTGGGAAGTTGTACTGCTTAAGTTTGGGAAGTTTGGGAAAACTTTGGGAAATTGTACTGTTAATTTGGGAAAGTTACGAGCAGCCCCTTCATGGGACTTACGGGACTTCTATGCGCTACTTTATGATAAATTCTAATATTATACGTGAGGCAATGGGGCCCTCAACACTCGAGTTCCGGCCGGGGGGGGGGGGTTCGGGTGGCGGCTGCTTCGACTCTGAAAGTTCACTCCTGGAACTTTGGGTGAATCTAGTCGGGGTCAGTCCGTATGAGGTATCATGTCAACCGAGAAAATATTCACTTCTTTAGATATACCGACATATCTACTCTTTGAACATAGTATACTACCATTGAAGAACGAAATAGTCGCCTGCCACGAGTTAATTTTTCACCTGCAAGGTTAATTCGAGTAATTTTTACCCCGCTTCTTAGCTTAGGTGAGGTATTAATTATTATTATTATTATCGTTAAAATCAATGAACCAAGTGGAATAGGAAGAGCGCGAACGCTGGGAATTGCATTATTGCAATTTCATTATTGCAATTCCCATGCAGCTTGATTATACATTTAGAGATATATGAACACTATCATCAAAAAAGAAAATACACAGTGAAAAATTAATAAGGTGAATTTTAGGAATCAAAACTGCTCGCAGACACCCACAACACAAACACACACACACACACACACACACACACACACACGAAATACAGCATAGGCAGCAGTGAGGAGTGAATAACTATATCAACATAACTATGTCAACATCACTCCTCTTTTCTACTAGTGTAAGTCTAATGTGATCGGTAATGTGGTGAACCTCGATTGTGTTTGAAAAGTCTTGTTTGCATATTGCTATGGTGCTGTATCAGCTGCCCCTATAAACTGGTGTAATATTACTTCGAAAATGTCCGAGTTTTCTTTTAAAAAAGTCTCGAGTGATTAGCCGCGGTAAGAAGAACAACAATTTGCATGAATTGTTCCTGAATTAAACAGGTACACTTTCTCTAGATCAGGGGTTCTCTACCTTTTGATGGTTCCATACCCCCAATGCATTGTCGAATATGTTCCCATGTCCCCTTTACTTGACTGTTCAATTAATTATCATAAATTCTATTATTTGTCAGTACGTCTTCCAGATCCACTAGTATTTCAATCGTTTTAATTCACTGTACTTTAGATACGGACTACTAGGAAAAAACATAACCTTAAATAATTCCATTGATGATTTATACCAGTATCCAGAAATAACGACCCATACCCCCGCTTTTGGCTCCCATACCCTCAAGAGGTATGAATGCCCTCCATGAATGACCAAGAGGTTAAGAAGCCCTGCTCTAGATTCTAGACTCTAGAATGGTGGTCTGTAACTCGTGGGTGTTGTGTGTGTAAGCGTATGAGCGCCATAACACTAGAGACGTATATGTTATTGCGTGACCTGTCAAGGTCACAGACACTTGTGTGTGCGTTCATGTATGTGTGCGTGCTAGTCAGTGTGATTCGTGTTGCGGACCTGTGAAGTCATAGTGTGATCGTATTGTGTGGTGTTTGTGTGTGTGTGCATATAATAGAATTGTATCAAGGGCGTTTCGATGGTGCTGAGTAGAACATAACATGGCGCAGTCGGTGATGAACCGGTGAATCTTCCTGAAGCTGTTTGAAGTTTGTGAAGACTACATCGTGTTTGTGAATATATAATTGTGGTTTTGTGAATTCGTGAGCTGCAAAAGCTACAACGATGGAAGCATCAATCGTAAAACTCACAGAGCTTATGGCGCAACAAATGGCAGCCAATGCTGAACTGCAAAGGCAGGCAGCCGCACGAGAAGAGAGACTGACAAACATACTTGAGAAAATCTCAGTCAGCCCAACTCAGCAAAGAGCAATGTCAGCCGATGAGAAACGCTCTGACATCAAACAACGTGCGCCGGCATCAGCCACACCAGCACCGTTTCTGTCGTCCTCAGTGTCCCTGAAGGAATTCGATAATTGGAAGCACAAGTTTGAAGCTTACGCATTATTGTGCAAGCTGAATGATCTCCCGGACGAGGAGCAAAGAGCAGTGCTTGTATCGCTAGTGGACGAAGAGTGGTCCAGAATACTTCGGTACGGACTGGCAGTCACCCCGCACACCAACATCGAGGAATGCGTGAATAAGATGGAGGCATATCTGCGCAACCAAAGAAACATTGTTATTGATCGCAGAGAGTTCTTCCTGAGAAAGCAAGAGGACGGAGAATCCTTCAACGACTTCTTGTGTTGCATCAAAGAGTCGATGGCATTCTGTGATTTCTGCACTGAATGTTCGGATAAAACACTCAGAGACAAAATAGTCATGGGCATCGCTGACGAAGAAGCGCTTCATCGATTGCTTCGTCAGAAAGATCTCTCGCTGGAAGAAGCGATTGCCATTTGCCGCAGCAGCGAAACCGCAAAAGAGAATGCCGCAATGATGCGAGAACGCAGTATCAACAAAATGTCCAGCTACAGGCAGAGGCAACGTTCCGCAGAGCATCAATCCAGTCCAGCAAACAGATGTACAAGATGCGGGCACAACAAACACAAGGATGCAAAGATGTGCCCTGCCCTCAACGTGGAGTGTCGGAAGTGCAAAAAGAAAGGGCACTATGAGAAGTGCTGCCGCAGCCGGTACGAGTCAGCACCCCGGCAGAAGTCTCCCTCTACGAACAAAGGCAGATCAGTGCATCATATAATGGTGTCGGACGTGAACGTCGGTGCCACGGCTCAGCGAAAAGATATCCCATCGATAACGGTCCATGTGGAGCATACTTCTGGGAAGAGTTATCCCATGGTGTGTATAGCTGACACGGGTGCCGCAGTGTCAGTCATCAGTGCATCAATGGCACGACGTGTGGGGCTGTATCGCAGCAATTTAAAACCACCGGATGATATCCTCCTCGGTGCAGACGGGCATAGACTGAAATGCATAGGTTGTGCTGACGTCACAGTGAAGCTGGGTGACATAGCTGTAAACACATGCCTGTACATTGTCAAGGGCCTGAGAGGCTCACTGCTTTCGTGGCAAGACGCAGTAAAATTGAAAATACTGCCGGTATCATTTCCCCGTCAAATTATGTCGGTGGGGAAACAGGAAAAGTTTACGGGGAAATCCAAGATACCCGTACCAATCCACGATCACAAAAAGACGGATCAGACACACCGAAGCAAAATGGAAGAGCGTCCAGTGTGGAAGCTGAGGCGACCACCAACTGCAGCGGAGCGTCGTGAGCACCGACGTGCAATGATAGACACATTTTCAGATGTGTTTGAGCAGTCAAACAGTATCTTGCGCAAAATGCAGGGAGGTCCAATGCGCATCGAGTTAAAAGAAGAAGCTGTGCCGTATGCCATCACCGCAGCTAGGCAAATACCTTTCTGTTTCAGAAATGCTATTGAGAAGCAATTAAACGATCTGCAGAGCAGTGGAGTAATAGAAAAAGTGCATGAACCAACTACATGGTGTCATCCCATGGTTCCAGTGGCCAAGAAGTCCAGAGATGGGTCGACAATAGGGTGTCGGTTAACCGTTGACTTGACGAAACTCAACCGGTATGTGAAACGACCTACCTATCCAGTCAAATCACCAATTGACGTCGTATCATCGATCGCCGGTGAAGCCCGATTTCTGACGACACTGGACGCAAAATCTGGTTACTTCCAAATACCCATACATGAAGATGATCAGCATCTGACTTGCTTCATCACACCATGGGGACGTTTCAAGTTCAAACGAGCGGTCATGGGACTCGTATCAAGCGGAGACGAGTACAACAGGCGAGGTGACGCAGCTTTGGGTGACCTGCCTCAAGTGTGTAAAGTCGTCGACGATATACTTGTGTATGACGGCGCCTATGATGAGCATCTTGCGCGCGTCTGGTCAGTGCTACAACGTTGTGACTCAGCAGGTATTACTCTCAACGCCGAAAAATTCAAGTTTGCTTGTTCGGACGTGGATTATTGCGGATACCGCATAGATCATACAGGCTACACAGCCGACGAGCGAAAAGTTAAAGCCATTGCTGAATTTCCAGTGCCAGAAGGCATCACTGACCTGAGGTCTTTCATGGGCCTGGTTAACCAGCTGGGAAATTTTTCATCAAACATTTCTACAGCTTCATCACCGTTACGGGATTTGTTGAAACCGAAAAATGTGTGGAATTGGACTGAAGCACACACAAAAGCGATGAAAGCCGTGCAGACGGCGTTGATCGAACCTCCCAGCCTGGGTTTTTACAGCTCATCGCGGGAAACCGTGCTGGAAACAGATGCAGCACGGATTGGAGGATTGGGGTTTATGCTCCGCCAACGTGACAATACAGGAAAATGGCGCCTCATCCAATGTGGGTCGCGTTTTTTGACGGACACGGAAACGCGATATGCAGTATGCGAGCTGGAATGTCTGGCAATTGTCTGGGCATGCCAAAAGTGTTCTATGTATCTGATCGGCTTGCCTAAATTTCTGGTGGTTACAGACCACAGACCCTTGGTGCCCATTCTGAATCAAAAAGGTCTATCAGGCATCGAAAATCCTCGCATATTACGCTTCAGGGAAAAATTGCTACCGTTCTCGTTCGAGGCCAAATGGCGCCCGGGAACGGAGCACCACGGAGCCGACGCGTTGTCGAGACACCCAGTGGACAAGCCATCAAAAGAAGATGAGTATGAGGCGGAAGAAACTACGGAAGATGGGCTGCATATTCAAACTGTAGCAGTCATAAACGCGGTGGACGATGAAGGTCGGCGCGTATCACCTCTCGAAGATGCAGCAGTAACAACAGTTCGTAATGCCGGAGAAATGGACCCAGAGTATACAGCTGTAAGAGAGGCTGTTATCAAAAGTTTTCCCAGCAGGAGAGAAGAAATGCCTCAACATATCCGTCAATACTGGAGTGTGCGTGATCGACTTCTGGTGGACGGAGGCCTAGTACTTTGTGGACAACGCCTACTGATTCCGGAAAAATTGCGCAAAGAAACCTTGAAAAGACTGCATGATGCCCATCTTGGTATGGTAAAAACAAAGCAACGTGCCAGACAAACCGTGTTTTGGCCCGGCATCGACAACGATATAGAAAATGTCATATCGTCGTGCAGCGCGTGCCACAAATATTTGCCCAGCCAGCCAAAAGAACCACTGGTGCAAGAACCAATGTGCTCTAGGGTCTTTGAGCATGTGGCGGCAGACTACTTCCACCATGCGGGACGTACATATCTGGTTTACGTGGATCGGCTATCTGGTTGGCCAATGGTCTCGTCATGCCAGCGAGAAGCATCAGCGAGAGAACTGGTGAGTTCGCTGAGAGAACATTTTGCGGCCGTGGGAGTACCAACGGTCCTACGTAGTGATGGTGGACCGCAGTTCAAAGCACGTCGAACCCGTGATTTTTTTCACCGATGGGGAGTGAGGCACATGATGTCGTCGCCATATCACCATCAAAGCAATGGCCTGGCTGAGGCTGCGGTCAAATATGTGAAGAGATTAGTGCAGAAAACGACATCGTCAGGCAAGCTGGACACGGACGAGTTTGCTAGAGGACTACTGGAGCTACGGAATTCATCGAGAGCAGATGGAAAGTCGCCAGCACAGATCCTGTTTGGACACCCCATCCGATCAGCTGTTCCTGCTCATCGATCAGCTTTCTCCGTCGAATGGAAAGAGGCCGACGAGGAGTATGACAAGCGGGCCAATGCGACGGCGGCGCGGGCCAAGCAGTATTATGATCGAGGTGCAAGAAAACTTCGTGGACTGCGAATAGGGAACCACGTTAGCATACAGGACCCAGACACCGGGCGGTGGGACAGATGCGGAGTGGTAGCAGCCATCGGTAACCACCGTGATTATGTCATACGTTTACCGAGTGGACGATCCCTGCGTCGTAACCGACGATACTTGCGGTTGTATTTTCCGCTCATAGATGCAAACACCACCGACAAACATATGGACGTTGAGAAGCTGCCTGCAGTGTCGGAGGAAAGCAAGACGTCTGCAGAAGATGAGCAAGAACTGCCATACCCGCAACGTCGGTCAAGTCGACAACGCCGACGCCCTGATCGGTTACAAGTTCGGTGGGGCAAGAAGACTTACCATGATTGAAGGGGGAGGTGTTGTGTGTGTAAGCGTATGAGCGCCATAACACTAGAGACGTATATGTTATTGCGTGACCTGTCAAGGTCACAGACACTTGTGTGTGCGTTCATGTATGTGTGCGTGCTAGTCAGTGTGATTCGTGTTGCGGACCTGTGAAGTCATAGTGTGATCGTATTGTGTGGTGTTTGTGTGTGTGTGCATATAATAGAATTGTATCAAGGGCGTTTCGATGGTGCTGAGTAGAACATAACAGTGGGGAATTTCCCACTGGTGTGGAATTGAAGGGTTGCCAAGTGCAGGGCCGGATTAAGGGGGGGCAAAGAGGGCACCTGCCCAGGGGCCTCCACATTTTAGAGGGTCTCCACATTTTAGGGGGCTTCAAAAAAGGACCCAGGCTTGAATAATTTCAGTAAATATATAAGGTATATAATTTTTTTAGTCAGGAATATAACCAAAGTATGCTATTTATGATTTATCTTTCTTCATCACCGAAAACTACAGTCAAACCAAACAGCGACTTTGATATTTTGATCACCAAATTTGCAAGGGCCAAGTCTCGTAGTGTCTGGTCTGTAAATACAGATACCGCTATAGTTGTTTCTATCCTACGAAGACACTTTGGTTTTGATTTTAAGATTGGCAGCACTGAGTATGGCTCATGCTTCCTAATAACCTTTGAGAAATGGTCTGTTTGTACAGTCAGTTGTGAAGAGTCCTGATAAGTGAAGGCAAACTAACATATTTATGGTAATAAAACATATGCTATTTCAGCATAAACATTGCTTTTGATAATCTTTTCAAACTCGAGTGTACATAGTCAGGAGAGGTCATTTTGCAAACGTGATTAAGATGACCAAAATT
This sequence comes from Sacculina carcini, assembly GCA_916048095.2. Taxonomy (NCBI): domain Eukaryota; kingdom Metazoa; phylum Arthropoda; class Thecostraca; family Sacculinidae; genus Sacculina; species Sacculina carcini. The sequence continues at coordinate 3,072,582 of OU696593.1, read as the reverse complement.
CATTACTGGCAGGACCGGCAGTACTGATTTCCGGTGGAGATTACAGCGCCCCCGGTGAGGCTGGCTTCGCTCGCCACCCACCTCAAGCAGGGTAGGCCTCCACACATAGATTGCCCAAGGGCCTCCACATGCCTAAGCCCGGCACTGGCCAAGTGGGAAATTAAAGGTCGCACAAAAACCGTATTCGTTTAATTTTGTTTCTAGTGGCTTGCTGACATTTAATTTGCTGAAACAGCCGAACTTATTGCATTTATCAGCGCTGTTACGGAAAATAGAGAATTGGATCATTAGGAAGTGGGGAATCAAAGAACAGTTACGGATCAGTGCTCTAGAAACTGGCCCCGTGTCTTCTCCCCATCAGTGGAATATCAGATCAGAGCGACGAGACTATATTCGATCTTCACACGGCAATATGTCATTTTCGTTCTGACGAAACATTTTCATGTGTGTGTGTCGAATACTAGCGGCCTTCTTTGAACATTGAACACCTATTCGGCGAGCCAATGACCGGTTTCAGCGATCACAATCGCCATTGACAATCAGAGTTGCCAAATTTGATGACACAATCTGTGCCATTTGGCAGCCGTCGATGTGTGCATATTTTAACAAGCGCGATGTATACTGTTACCATCTGATTTATGATTATATATGCCAAGATTTACTTAACTGTTTCTTAACTTTTTTTTGGCAGCGACCCAAAAATTTGCACAAATCAAGCATCGCGACCCAAGCCTCTATATGTATATGTGTGTGTGTGCGCGCATGTCGACTGTGAATGTAATTAATTGACAAATATGAATAATGATCCAAGTTGTTGAACATGGGGGTAGATCATGGCGGTTATGTGGAGTATATATACCTGCCGACAAATTGCCTGGGGTATGCATATCCAATTATACCCCCCGATAATTCTGCTGAGCTCAGTGCATTGGGTTCATATCGCCATCAAAATCAGCAAACCAAAAAAGAAACAATACACGACAAGTACGCATGCATTTACATGCACTATACTTTTGATTGAGCTATGTGTGTTCTAATTGATTAGACCAAACATTGCTGAGGGTCCCATGCAATTGACAAACTGAGTCAACTTCGAACACTAATACCCCCTGAACCTATCATCCCCCGAAACTCTACATAAATCTAAGCCCTTGTTGTTCTAACACCTGACACAGCGACGTTGCCAGCCTAGGCCCATGTCCTAGTGTTGCAGTATAGAACTGGTATATCGGTAATAAGGCACTGATATTGCACTTACATATCATGCACTTACATATTGGTCACAATAAATTTATGATAGGTTGAGTCATCAAGCCCTTGAACTGTACTTGTAAGCACTGAGCAGTTTGAGAACCACTGCACTTCGTATAGCTGAGGAAAAACTACCAAATATGGTCACTCGCTCAACTTTCAGCCACTAGATACGCCACTATCAAATGCACTCACGATATGTTCCATCTTGATCAATGCTGTCTGTAACAGATGCGATGCACACCGAGCGTTGGTCAAGATGATCGGAAACTACGACTGTATTGACGATATTACGAGCTAAATGGCCAGACCTTACTGGTCGTAATTCCCTGCTATTCAGCTCCGTTTTCAGTGTTGATTATTGTGTCACTCAGTCTGCTTAGTCAATCACTGAGTCATCATGATAAGATAGATGAATAAGTAAAGATGTTGAATAAATTGACCGACTGAGAAATATATCTTGTCCAATTGTACACCAATTTCGTTGTGGTTCGTGTTCGCAGGACTACACAGGGCTGTAAAACGCAGTAGTTGTTCTACAGGTGTTGTGACTAGCGGTCCAAAGACTTTCCACATGTCAATCCATATGTGTGTGTGTATGTGTGTGTTATGCGGCGACAATTGTTGACATTCTCGGACAAATATCCCGATGGGCGTTCGTGGTGCGCTTGTTGTGTCATTTCCGGCGCAGTGAGTTGTCGAGCGTGGTCGCCGCAGTGCTCGTCTAACTAGCGTCGCAAATATGTCCTTGTCATAGCAAGCGCACAGTTTTTGGTCACCGCTGCGGCAGATTCCGCAACTAATTAGCAACCAATATCTGAGCGCAGTCCATGCGTGCTCATTCTTACAAGCTCGCACACACACATACACACACACACGCTCGCGGAAGTGCTTGTGCGTCTGCTCGGAGCGTATGTCCGAAACAGACATGGGATGTCCAACAGGTCTATCTAAAGTTTATTGCCATTGAATGTTTTGATCAGACATTGACAATTTATGCGACAGGGACTGTCTAAATGTACGAGATTATCAATGCATTATCAATGCTGAAGCGCTAGGAAGCGCTTCACAGTGTTACATTATCAATGCTGAAGGTGGAGTGAAGTACTTCACTGCGCTTCACTCGGAAGGCTTGAAGCAGAAGGCATTAGGCAATCATTGCGCTTTAGCGACATTCCCTTTCCCGTGTGCTGTTTGTTTTGGAATTGAATAGAGGAATAGAATATATTTGTTGAGGACTATATAATATAGAATATATTTTCTGTGAGCATTTTGTTCGCCATAGCGAACGGCTTAAAGTATTTGTGTGGTATTTGTGTAAATCGGACAATGCTGAGATTTGCGCAGCTCCATATGGAATTAATGGATCCATGAACTAAAATTCAGCAAATCAACAGAAAGCAAATGCAAATGATGAAAATGAAGCAAAACAAATTATTTGGATCAGAAAGTTTGTGGGTTTATTCGCACTCAGCTGTTCAAAATAGTCAAACAAGCGTCATTGATGTATCACTTCACAAAGTGTTTCATTATCCGTTCACTTCCATCAACTTCCTTCAGCACTTACGTTAGTGATAATGAAACACATCCTTAGATAATGGATTAGTTGATCTGAAATAGTCATTACGTTCCATATTGTTATGTGTCATATATGTCTACTAGCCGAATTTGATGATATATGTATGTGTTTGTGTAAGACTCACACAGAACAGTTGCCGTACGAGTGTGAGTTTTGTCGTCACCGTTTCAAGCACAAGCGCAGCAAGGATCGACACGTCAAACTGCACACCGGCGAGAAAAAGTTCAAATGCAAATTGTGTCCGTCAGCTTATTGTCGCAGGTAGCGTCGACAAGTATGAAAACAATATATAAAGAAAGCTAAATTAAATTAATATGGAATATTTAAATTACTAGGCCTCCACACATAGATTGCCCAAGGGCCTCCACATGCCTAAATCCGGCACTGGGTACAATACTACAATAAACGACATATGAATGTCGCAGATGAATGATATTTATGTATTTCTCAACTTAAAATTTTTAATATTCAAATATTCAATTAATAATAATATTATCAATTCAATATTTTAATATTATATATTCAATAATTATAATTATAATTATAATTCAATATTCAATTTTCAATCATTTAATATTCAATTAATAATAATAATTATTATATTTCAATTAATAGTAATTATACTAATAATTAAATATTCAAAAGTTATAATATTTATTAAATATTAATTTTTTTCATTATAATATTATATATTTTAATATTTTTCAACATAAAATATAATTGAATTGTTTGCTGTACATAAAATGTGAAAAATATTTACACTTGAGAGGAAGTAGTGATTTTAGATTTACGACCAAATAAGGCAATTTGTGTGTGTCGTGCTATGAAGCTGGATGGTGTTTGCGTCGAGATTGTATTCCTGATACATCCGGTATATTTTTGCTGCTAATTAATACATAAAATATAATTGATTAATAATAACATAATTAATATATCATAATAATATAATAAAAACACTAATATAAATAATAAGACAATTAATAAACATTACTATAATTTTTTATATAAATGATAATATAATTAATAAGTAATAATATAATAAATAAACAATAATATAATAAATACATAATAATATAATTAATAAATAATAATATAATTAATAAATAATAATATAATTAAAAAATAATTGTATAATTAATAAATAATAATATAATTAATAAATAATAATATAATTAATAAATAATAATATAATTAATAAATAATAATATAATTAATAAATAATTGTATAATTAATAAATAATAATATAATATATAATTAATTAATGTGATAAGTCAATTATCCAACTACAGTTGCGCGGTATGTCATTGTAGCGATCATCTCAAGATTCACTTGAGGTCACACGACAAAAAGAAGCCGCACCAATGCGGTGTGTGCAGTCGCGGCTACAGAACGGCGGCCGCTCTGACGTCACACCAACAGAGACACGCCCACGGCCAGGTCAAGTGTTCTGTGGCGTCATCTATGTGTCAACGCGATCAACTGGTTTCGGAGCGAAGTCACAGCAGGGAAGAAACGGCGTCAAAGTCTGATAAGAATGGCGACGCCGAAGAGCCCACACAACAAGAGCAAAAAGAGCCAGTCAAATCGGTGGTGGGGTTTGATAAGGAGGAACAGGCACTCAATTTATCTGCCGCCAAATCAGACGAAGAAAAAAAGCGTCAATCAAGCAGACAAAGCTCAACACATTCAGCCAGCAATCAGGTACATGATCAGCGTGTTCAGCTAGCATATGTCCATGTGTGTGCTACGTGTTGTGTGATTAACTAGATGCCAGACCCAATAAAGTCGGCATATGCTTCACGCCAATGTCTAATACTGTCCAAATATTTGTCTGTCTAAATATTGTCTAAATTCCACTGTCTTAATTGATGACAAAAATTCAAATTTGAGGTGGATAATTCAAATTTGAGGTGGGCTTATTGGACCGTACTACTAAGAATATAGTTAGCTTATTGAGGTGAGCTTATTGGCCGTGACTTACGGTAATGAATTTGCCTGTCTCAGACGCGAGATGAGATCATGGCAGCCTCACAATTGCTGTCATCTAGTGGTGCTCCGATGAACTACAGTATGTCGGGCCTTCACCAGATGGCGCGCTGGGATCGCTTATGGTCGTGTCCGTATTGCGACCGCGCCACAAGCTTCAGCAACGTCGAAGCGCTCTCCTATCATATTCAAACATTCCACCGTGAGTTCTGCTACAGACAGCAAGTGTACCAAGCGTATATGTTTCGAAAATTACTTGAATTGCCAATTAGTTGTTAGTGTTGAGCTACAAGCCAATGCAAAGTGGTTTTTCATTCGATGACCACAACAAGGCAGTGATGTCCAGAATACCAGCCAGCCAACTCCTAGACCCCCCTTTGCTACCCCTTAACTCCCCACTTTGCTACCCCACTTGTCTGTCAGCTTATAGCGTGACATCACAAGCCCGCGGGTGGATTTTATCCGTGGACCTTTGCATTACATGACTGGCACGTTACCTCCGCACCACTAAGAAACGGGCGTGAACCATCTAAAATCAAATCCTATGGGCATTCTACGATTGAGTCTGGCCAGATACAGCAATTATCGTGAGCGATTCAACCGTCATCCCATTGCAGTAACGTTAACAAGGGATCCTCGTTTTTGTGTTTGTGCCTTCCTGCAACTTTTATCCTGCTATTCTTTATTTCCAACTCATTTTTCATGCCTGTGTTTATATATATATATATATATATATATATATATATATATATATGCCTGTGTTTATAGTGCTGTAGCAAATATACGTTGTTTTGTATATTTACGATACAATACAATACACCTTTATCCGGCTCTGACCATATGAACCGAACAAAAATGTCATTATAACCCAATTGTATTTATGTCACTTTTAGATGGACATTTGATAATTTACCGAAAACGCACTCGATTGTCTCAATGAAAGACTACTGTATTTCTATGTATGTCCTTGCATGTGTGGGCGTGCATCAGTTACGCTGCCAACGTTGGAGCGGCCGCTATTAGTGACACGGCCTGACACCGCGCCAAGCAGCGCCGGCAGCGCCATCTGCATCATTTGCCATGCGCAGCTGCCCGACATGGTGGCGCTGGTGGCGCACATTCACGCGGCACACGCCGAGGACAGAGCGGCGGCGGGCGGCAAGCGGCCGCGACTTACTGCGTCGAGTGGTGGTGGCGGCGAGTCAATGGTCGCGCCGTCAACTTCCCCGCCGCCGCCACCACCACCGGCATCCACGCTGGCCGCGCCTCTCATCTGCAATACGTGCGGCGAGCGATTCACCGACTTCGAGCCGTATCGCGTGCATTTTCAGCAGCGGCATCTGGAGCACGCACCGCCCTCGCCGCCGCCGCTCGTTTCGCCCGTGTCCACCAGGTGTCTGCACTGCGGCGTGACGTTCAGCTCGGCGCGGCAGCTGCGGCGTCACGTGGCCGCCGAGCTGCGGCGCCAGACGGCCTGGCATTTTTGTCGTGCGTGTTCGTGCGGCTTCAGCAGCGCCGCCGGCCTCAGTCAGCACCACAGCGAGCGCCACGTGCATACCGTCTACCGGTGCGCCCTCTGTGCGGCCGTGTTTGAAAGCAGCGCCGAGGTGCAGGTCAGCTGAACGTGGTGGATTGTCAAGAAGGCATAGTGAGATTCGTTTATGGTAGTTGAAAGTTGGATCGAATAAGCTGGGGTGGTTTCCTAGGTGAAGATTGAGTTGTAACTGAAAAATGGGCTGCTTAGTGAGTGAAGAGTAACATCTGACGGTTTGAAATAGTTCGTGTTTTTCAGGTAACAAAATTAGCCATTTTAAGCATACGCGGCAGCTTGTTGAGACTATATGGTCCGTCCCGCTGTGAGCCCGTCTAGAGTCGACAAGGGGGGGGGCGTGGGGGTCTGCCCCCCAAAAAATGCTAAGCTCCCCAAAAATATTAATAATGGACATTAAAATTGCTTACCACTGTAAATTAAGTCCTGTAATTTTGGTTCAAGTTCGAGGACTGAATCAGTGTATCCCAGTCCCTAATTAGAATATTATGTAGTCAGCGTTCGAGTGTAGCTCTTCATGTTTCGCTAAGCCCCCACAACTTTTTCCTCAGCCCCCCCTCAGCTCCCCATCGGAAAAATCCTGGCGCCGCCACTGAGAGCCGGATAACTTCTAGAGTATGCTCCTAGTAGCGTAGTTTTGAGGAACGAACCCGGGTCAGGATTTTGAGGAACGCACAACTGCAAATCTCTGCCCTCAGCTGCTCGTCAGCCGAAACACAAACCTTGTGACGGTGACAAATTATTCCACTCAACCTCTGAATACTGGGCCCCAGTGGTGGTTTGGGAGGCCTCAGCCTCCCCAAAAATATGGCAAGCCCCCCCCCCCCCCAAGTGATAATCATGGAGATTAAGAATGTATTACCACTATAAATGAATCTTTCCTACCACTGTAAATGAAGAACGGTTCAAGTTCGAGGACTGAATCATTCGAGGATTCTGCCTCCTTCCTTCGGAAAAATCCTGGCGCCGCCACTGCTGGGCACATTGCGCAGCTAACACATTAATTGCGATGCTTATAGATCTGGACATTAACATAACTTTAACAGTATTGAGTTTGTTGCTATTTTTCGTCTAATGAAGAGCACTTCTTGCATTTCTCTCCTTTCATCCGGATATTTGATTAATTATAAATGGGTCTTTGATTAATAATAATAACACTAGATTATATTGACCTACAAACATTAAGCCACCCATGTGTCCCACCTAACTCATCATCGCATTGTCGCATCGCATTGTCACAACTATCGTGTGTGTGTGTGTGTGTGTGTGTGTATGTATGTGTGTGTGTGTGTGTCAGACTCATTTGTCCACGGAGCACTGTCAGCAGAGGCGTGTGCTAGTATGCGGCGCATGCGGCGATTCCGGTCGTCATTTCGCCGACGATGACGAGTTTTGGCGCCACGTGAGCGACACACATCTCACACTGGCTGCCACGGCGGCCGTCTCCAACGACACAACGTCCGCCTCGTCGCTCTTCTGCCTGGACACGCGACAAATACCGCCACTTTGCCGCACTCCACCGACAACGGCGGCGGCGCGTCATAAATGTAACATTTGCGACGCGGTGCTGCACCACAGCTCGGCACTGGCGCGCCACAAATTGTCGCACTGCAAGGTGGTGCGCGCCGAGTTGTGCGCCATGTGCAAGCAGCCGATCACGTCGCTATCGGACTTCAAGCGTCACACGGCGCTGCATTCCCACAGCGGCGGCGGCGGCGGGATTGTTGCCGGCGCCGTCTTCCCCGTGTCGTGCGTGGTGTGCCAGCAGACACTGGCCGGCGACACCGAGCTGAGTTTGCACGCCGAGTTCCACTTGACACCGCTAGATGTCGGGGCGGACGCACAGGAGCCGTCCAACACTGTTGCTGCCAGAGCCACCGCAGCCACGCCACTGGGCCCGACCACCGCCGGCTTGTACCACAACCAGCAGACAGTGCTGCCCCCTGGCGACAGCTGGCGTCAGTGCCGGCGACCGCAGCAGCCACAGCCGGCAGCTGCCGCCGCCGCGGCCAACAACTGCAGTTTGTGTCACACGCAGCTGCCGAGTGGGCGGCAGTTGCAGGTGCACTTGGTGGAGCACAGCTTCGAGGGCTGTGCCGGCTTCAGCTGCTATATTTGCGCGGCCGTCTTCACTACGGCGCACGCCCTGCTCGCTCACATGCACACGCACGGCGCCGACGCACAGCCGTTCGACTGCGCCGCGTGTGCTGAGCGCTTCTTTTTCCGGGCGCAATTGCAACACCACACGGCACACTGCCAGCTAGCCACGCTGACAGATGCGCCAGCACGCGACGGCGGCAATAATGCTGACGACGTGCAATGTGCCACGTTGAAAAAAGACGGGAGCGAAGAAAAAGAGTCGGATGAGGATAAAGCGAGCAGCCCTTCTGTCGCGGAACCTCTCAAATTGCCGTCCGATATCAAGCCATCGTCCGAGGCTGGTGTTGTTGAGGAAGCAGAACCGGGCGATCTAAACCGGCGAGATTCGTGTGAGTCAGAGGCCAGTTTGAATGTGACAATATGACAATATGACTGGCTGATTGAATGCTAGTGGTTGTTAATGTCGATTACCAGCTCTACAGCGCCGGCTTCTCACGGAAATACAGCAAAAGTGTCTACAGGCAGCATCTGTGCGAGAGGACAATGCCCCTCATGGACCAAAACGCCCCAGAAAACATGGCGTCCATCAACACGGATATCGACAAGATCATACACACTCGTTCTCATCTATGACTTGTATATTGACACCACATATATAAACAAGACATTATGCTCACTCAATGCAGATATTCTTGACAAAACGGAGGAATTCCGTGCCAATTCCGTGCCGTGCCAAACACAAAGCCGACAAGAAATTTGTTATCACGCAATGCAGTGCAATCGGTTGTTGATGAGAATAAAACAAAAATATCAACGTCGCTTTGCGCAGTATTTCATCCACACACAAGAATATATTACAAACGATATCGAAAAGATACCGTGTGTCAAAAAAGAGGGTAAATCAGGTACTGTATCCTGCCGTTCATCAATATTTCCTCCCGCCAGGCTACAGATAAATAAATAAAAACGCAATGCATCCATGATTATGCAACAAAACAGACTCGCACAAATCGCAGAACCACGCCAAGAAGCAATCAAATCAGTCAACTAAGTTCCGCTAGTAAACCTAGCCGTCAAAATCATCTGGAATGCCATCAGACAATCATTTCCATCCATTTCAGGCTATGAGTAATAAACCTCAGCACCAAACATCTACACAAACACACATGCTTGTATATAAGCATACACAAATAGCAAACATGCTTCATAGGACGAGATACATGACTCCACAACCCGTTCCATTAATACTGACAAGTGCAGGTTCAACGCACACGCGCATACAAACACATTGATTGTGATACTCTGCAGACAAATATATGTTTGCCTGAAACATAGCCAACATGTTCTTATGATGAAACCACACACAGACAGATGCTGTTCTTGGCAATGCAGTAATGTGTGTGTATTGATACGCGTGTGTGCAATGTGTGCATTCAAGTGACCGCGCAAGCTTGCACGTTCGACCTTGCATATTGAAATCAGGACGATATTGTTTGAATACGTCTGTCCAGATCAGCCAATATCTCGTTATAATCCTCCTGTAAGCATATACACACACACACACACACACACACACACACACACACACACACACACACACACACACACAGACACACACAGACACACACACATACAACGTAAAGCGCCAAGTCGAAATAATCTAAATAAGATTCTATATAATTAATATGTCAATCCAAATATAGCCATATTGAGCATGTATTATTTATATACTGACAGATATGAAAACGTACACACAAAATACGAAGGTGTTACTCACATATCTATATATATAAAACAGATCCTCTGTCTGTCTGTCTGTCTGTCTGTCCCACCCCCCTTGGTCCATTTTTCTGCCAGCTACTACTCGGCAACCACTTGGAGTACCCGCTAACAATTTATACCATCATGTTGGAAATATTTTTTGTCTACACGATAGTCTGAATTTTGAATTTAAAAAATAATATTAAAATAGTTATAGCGGTGTAAAGACAAAATGAGCCCTGAAAATTGCGAAAATTTTGGTCAATATTCTTCCATCTAGTCCCCATAAACCAGAAATAGTACAGCCAAACAAATTATACCAATGTGTATAAAATTTTGTGTTCTCCAAGATAGGCTATAATATATATCCAAAAATTAAATATAAAATATGTAAAATTGGGGAAAAATTCAATCTACATTCAAAATTATATTAAAACTTCGGACGTCCAATTTTCTTTACCTTTTTATATATTTCTCAACAACTAACTATGACACATCTGAATAAATAATACCATCATGCTGGGAATTTCGTTTTCTACAACACAGTATAAATATTAATTTTACAGAGTGTATTAAAAAAAGTTATGGCGGTGTGAAGTCAAATTGACAAAGTGAAAAAGACAAAACTTGCAATGAAAAACGTGAATATTATGGTAAATATTCTGCCATCTACTCATCATAAACCAGCAATGGCACAGCTATAAGAATTATACCATTGTGTAGATAATTTCATGTTCTACAAGATTTCATCAATTATTAGAATAAGAATATGCAAATTCTGAATTATAACTTTCTTTTGGTTTAGATTTTACAATTTAGAGTTCTCTATTACACTGACTTTCTGCTTTTAAATATGTATTACTTTTATTTTATTAATTGTTCCGCACGACGGGCGGGTTTAAATATCAAATGTTACCGTGTGGAATGAATCCATATACAAAACTCACGGGCTTGACTTCAAGATCCAGACTCACTAATGAAAATGTGAATTAAATGGTGTATAATTAAATCAAATTATACAATAAATGTGATTTAATCAGTCTTACAATTTGTTTTCTATACTATAATGGCGAGCTGCGAGAAAAGTATTGGTGGACCGCGTGTTTGAGACCCCTGGCGTAGATAATCTCAACCTTCTGATTAGAAATTATGATTGAATCGGTTCATTTTGTGATCACAAACTAATAAGTTGGATCACCTCAGATTAGGCTGGGTTAGGTCAAGATGGGGTGGTTGGGTTGGGTTTGGTAGTTTTGGGTCAAGTTATATTGGGTTTAAATGATATCGAAATATATGATAGCGGTTAAAGTTGCGGTAGCGGTAAAAGTAGAATAGTACTTGAGCAAATGATGTTGGGGAATGATGTTGAGTTCTAAATATGTTTCGGAAACATTCTGATGAAAAGTTTTCACCATTTCCAATTGTATTTGTTTCGTGTTTTATTTCTGAATTATTCCGCACGACGGGCGGGTTTAAATATGAAGCGGGTTGAGGGAAAATATTTTGTTAAAATTAGAACAAAAATGATTAAATTTGGACTTTTCATTTGGTTCAGATTTTTATGAGTTTATTTTTTGAATTTGCAATATTTTTTTATGAATAAAGTATGAATTTTACTACATGAATTGCTCCGCACAAAGGGCGGTTTTTAATGCTAATAGAAAACAATATATCTACATTCAGCAGCACACATCATTCTGGTATCACGTTGAAAAATATGATTTACGACTGTTACTCAAGGTCATATTCGGGTAGAAAGCATGCATATACGCTGTTCAACTGGAAAACCCACATGACCATGATATATTCAGCTATATCGCGCACACTGGCCATTTGAGGTGCGCTGCGATTCTGAGAACAAAACTCAATTTGCCCAAGTATTTGTGGTCTTTGTGGCTTACACCTGCCGTCTGATAAACCAGTCATGTAGAAACTCACCGACACATACACACACATTTGCATACACATACACACCAACACGTATTCACATAAACACACCCAGCTCAGTTAATAGAAAAAATTAGGGTGACCTTTTGTTGCAAATGCAACTTTAGTATCATGGAATATGTTTGTCATAAGGAGCCCAAAAATCAATATATTTTATTGATCTGAAATATGTATTGAATAAGTTATAAATGCAACTTTTTGTTTTTAGCGCAACTTTTTCATTTGTAAGATCAACTATTTAGAATTAGGACAATTTTGAACTTGTAGAACAATTATTTCACACTATCCAGAATAATTGTTAGTTGTAAAGGTGTACAATGCAGCAAATGTTCATATTGCATTGTCAACACAAACTCGATAAACATGTATCTGGAAAGTGGGTGAACATTGTGTTCGTGTGTGGTGCTAGACATCCTGCGTGTGCATAGCACCGCATACGGACACACATATAGACACAATACAGACATAGACAATATAATATAGACATAAATACTGGAAAAATCATTATACTCATCAAAACATACCATTTGTGTATGTACATGTCTTATATAGTATTTGAACAACAAAATGAACTGTTTGGGCTCAATCTAGCATAATCATTAATATATTTTATCGGTAAATATAGGTGTAATGTTGAAATATGGAATGCAGGGAGGGTTTAAATGCTAGGGGATATATGATAGGTGTCATATTTCACTTGTAACCCAACAAAAAAGCACAAAATACATCCAGGTTCTTTGTCTAGAATTATAATAATGTCTACAATTATCATTAAAGTCAAATGTATAGAATTATAATGACGTGGACCAATAGGGATGAAAAACACCTATTCCTAACATATGCACGTAATACAATATGACAATTTATAGCAAATTTTTAAAGCTCAATAATTAAATTGGACTATATTATGGATTTCACTTTTAGCTGTTTGATTTGTATTCTCTTTTTTATGAATTCACTCGCACGACGGGCAGGTTTAAATGCAGGTTATATCGGACTATAAGAGATAGCGGAATATATAACTTTGGCTGTAAATATGATAGCGGTAAAAGTAGAACAGTACTTGAGCAAATGATTTTGGGGAATGATGTTGAGTTATAAATATATTTTGGAAACATTCTGATGAAAATGTGTCATCATTTTTCATCATCTTTATTGTTTGATTCGTGTTTGAACTCTTAATCATTCCGAACGACCGGCATGTTTAAATATGAGGCCATTTGAGGGAAAATAGTTTGCCAAAATATAAATATTCACATCCTGACATTTCTATTGGTTAAGACTTTTCAAGGGTTTACTATTTTCTTTTTTAATTTGTATTATTTTTCCATTATGAGCTGAATATGAGTTGCATTGTATGAATTGTTCCGCACAACGGGCGGGTTTAAATGCTAGTATATAATATATGCGCATAGAGAAATTAACAGAAACGAGAGAATGTACAGGAATGCATGTATAGAAATACACAGGGAACAACTCGAAGCCCAAGCAAAATATTAATGTGGTAATTCAGCTTGTATTAAATCGAATTAGCTTAGTAGTAACTCAAATTCACTGTTTTTGGGTCGCTAAGGGTTCGCAAAGAATAATTACTTTGCCACTAAAATACATATTATAATTAGAGACTGTAATAATTAAAATACATGATGCCCAGTGTTAGGATCCTAAGCAGACATATGGTTACATCTATATATATAAAAGAGATCCTCTGTGTGTCTGTGTGTGTGTCTGTGTGTCTGTCTGTGTGTCCCACCCTTCTTGGTCCATTTTCTATCAGCTGCTACTCGGCCATCACTTGTCGTACCCGCTAAAAATTTATACCATCATGTTGGAAATTTTCTTGTCTACACTTAACACTAAATATTAAATTTTAAAAATAAAACCAAAGAAAGTTATTGCGGTAAAAAGACAAAATGAACCCTGAAAAATGCGAAAATTTTGGTCAATTTTCTGAAGACTACTCCTACTAAACCAGCAATGGTACAACTATACAAATTATACCACTGTGTAGAAAATGTTCTGTTCTACTCAACGAACTATAATTTATACCCAAACATTGAATATAAAACATGTTAAATAAGAAAAAATTCAATATACATTCAAAATTTTATTTAAACTCCACGCGTCCGATTTTCTATACTTTTTTCTCTATTTCTCAAAAACTAATTATCACACATCTAAATAAATAATACCATCATGCTGGGAATTTTGTTTTCTACAACACGGTATGATTTTTAATCTTCCAAAGTGTATTAAAAAAAGTTACGGCGGTGTGAAGTGTAAATGACAAAGTCAAAAAGGCAAAATTAGCACAAAAAACGTGAATATTTTGGTCAATATTTCGCTATCTATTCCTCATAAACCAGCAATGGTACAGCTATGAAAATTATACTATTGTGTAGATAATTTTGTGTTCTACAAGAAAAGTTATAATTTGTACCCACAAATGATACAAAAAACGTGTAGAATTGGCAAAATTCTCATATACATCCAAAATTACACTTGAACACCGGGTGACTAAAATTTATTCATTTTTCTATCTATTTCTCAGGAACTGTTTGTCACACATTTAAATAAATTATACCATCGTGCTCGAAATTTTGTTTTCTACAAAACGGTATAATTTTTAATTTTTCAAAGTGTATCTGAAGGAAGTTACAGCGGTGTACATTCAAAATGTCATGTTGCCAATTTAACAGCTATTATGCGCACTTGCGATTACACAGGAATATACTACTGTGTAGAAAATTTTGTGTTCTACAAGATAAGCTATAATTTATACCCACAAATGATACAAAAAACGTGTAAAATTGGCAAAATTCTCAAATACATCCAAAATTACACTTGAACACCGGGCGACTAAAATTAATTCATTTTCCTACTATTTCTCAGTAACTATTTGTTACACATAAAAATAAATTATACCATCGTGCTCGAAAATTTGTTTTCTAAAAAACGGTATAATTTTTAATTTTTCAAAGTGTATCTGAAGGACGTTACGGCGGTGTAAAGTCAAAAGGACATATTGCCAATTTGACAGCTATTATGCGCACTTGTGATTACACAGGAATATACGACTGTGTAGATAATGTTGTGTTCTACAAGATAAGCTATAATTTTTAACCACAAATGATACAAAAAACGTGTAAAATTGGCAAAATTCTCAAATACATCCAAAATTAGACTTGAACACCGGTTGACTAAAATTAATTCATTTTCTATTATTTTTCTGTAAGTATTTGTTACACATAGAATTAAATTATAACATCGTGCTGGAAATTTTGTGTTCTACAATGCGGTATAATTTTTTATTTCCCAAAGTGTATCTGAAGGAAGTTACGGCGGTGTAAAGTCAAAAGGACATATTACCAATTTGACAGCTATTATGCCAACTTGCAATTACACAGGAATATACACTGATTAAATTTCACTGAAGCCCAATCACAATTCAGAATGCATCATATTAGCTCCAAGCATGGATGGTGTGGTTTTATTGCGTACAGTTTAATTAATGCTACACTATACTGAATAGAAAGTCTTTATTGTCCTCAATATTTACACATTAATTGTTCCGCACGACGGGCGGATAAAATGCTACTGGGAACAAAGTAAACTACTGAATTTTACTGTGTAATTTAATTGGTTTAATTTCAAGCTGCATACGCTTAAGTTGCATAAGGATACGGGTTGTAATATCATGCAATGCCAACTATATGCATATGCTGTTTTAGCGGAAGCATTAATCTGGAATTATAGAGATGACAGAAAGTTTCATTGTTTTGATAGTGTTACACTTCTGAATTACTACACACGAAGGACGGGTGTGAATTTGAGCAGTGTTGAGGGAAAAACATCGTCAATAATTAAAACAAGAATTTACAAATTTGACTTTTTCTGTTGGTCGTTTTTCATCAATTTTCTTTGTGTTTGTTTCGTGTTTGAGTTCTGAATTATTCCGCACGACGGGCAGCTTTAAATATGAGGCGGGTTGTGGAAAAACATGTTTTCTAAATTGAAACATAAATTTCACATTTAGACTTTTATATTGGCTAAAACTTTCCTATGGGTTTGATTTTCTTTTTCAGTTTTCACTAATTTTTTATGAATTGAATATTAATTATACTTTATGAATTGTTCCGCACGACGGGCGGGCTTAAATGTATCTATAAAGAGTGGGTTAAAATGATAGCGAGGTATATGATATTTTGCTAGCAGTAAATATTCTAGCGATAAAAGTAGAATAGCTCTTAAGCAAATGATTTTGGAGAATGATGTGAACCTTTAAATATATTTTGCGATCTGATGATATATGTATTAGGAATAATACGTAGCAGAATATAGATTGCATAATATAATATCGGCTGTAATATCAAGGGCTGTAATATCGGTGTAATCCAAAAAATAACAAGTGTATGAATATGATGCATTAGTGGAAGCATTAACCGGGAATTATGAGATAATATGATAATGGTGTATAATTATATCGCATTATGCAACAAATGTGAATTTAGCTGCCTTACAGTTTGGTTCCGATACTATATTGGCGGGTTGAGAGATAAGTATTGGTGGGCCGCGTGTTTGGGACCCCTGGGGTAGATAATCTCAGTCTTCTGATTACAAATTATGATCGAATCAGTATATTTTGTGATCACAAACTAATAAGTTAAATCACCTCAGACTAGGCTGAGTGCGGTCAAGATTGAATGGTTGGGTTGGGTTGGGTAGGTTTGACTCAGGTTATATTGGGTTTTAATGATAGCGGAAAATATATAAATTTTAGCAATAAATATTATAGCGGTAAGAGTGGAATAGTGCTTAGGAAAATGATATTGGGGAATGATGTTAAGTAATAAATATAGTTTGGAAACATTCTGATGAAAATTTTTCATCATCTTTCATTGTTTGTTTCGTGTTTATGTTCTGAATTATACCACACGACGGGCAGATTTATATATCAGGCGGGTTGAGGGATAATATTTGTCAAAATAAGAACAAAAATATTCACATTTAGACTTTTATATTGGTTAAGATATTTATAGGTTACATTTTTTTGGTTTTCAATTTGTATTCATTATATTTTATGGATTTGATATGAGTTTTATTGTATGAATTGTTCCGCACGACGGGCGGGTTTAAAAAAGTGTTTCCATTTTTAGTTCATTTTTTCAAATGGTTCATTTAAGAAAGGTATTTTTTTTAATATAAAAATGCTCCGCGGGCAGCAACTATAGACAATAGAACGTTCAATTTCCCCTGTATAATTAACCCATACACAAAACCAATGGATTTGACTTCAAATATGAAATTTATTGTATGAATTGTTCCGCACGACGGGCGGGTATAAAAAAAGTTTTTCCATTTTTTAGTTCATTTTTTCAAATGATATATTTTAAAAAAGGTATTTTTTTTAAATAAAAATGCTCCGCGGGCAGCAACTATAGACAATAGAACGTTCAATTTACCCTGTAGAATTAATCCATACACAACACCAATGGATTTGACTTCAAGATCCAGAACGGATCGTGTTCGAGCTCTGAATTATTCAGCACGACGGGCGGGTGACTCAGGCGGACTGAGGGGAAATATTTTGTCGAATTAAAAATAATTAAACTTATAATTTTCAATTGATTAGTATTTTTATGAGTTTACACTAATTCATTTTTAATTTTCCATATTTTTTAATGAATTGAATATGAATTTCATGTTATGAATTGCTCCGCACAACGGGCGGGTTTTAATGCTATATATATACATAAAGAAGAAATTATCTGTCTGTCTGTGTATGTATGCTCGAATATGAGGTGACATAATTGCGCTGGTTCATGGTTCGCTGGTTCAATGATCAGGGGCTTCAAACGCAAACGAAGCGATGTCTCATTTTTATGAAATAAAAATGTCCCGCGGGCAGCAATAAAACGTTCAATTTCACCGTGTAGAATAAATTCATATACAAAACTAATGGATTTGACTTCATGAACCAGAACGGATGGTGTTCGAGTTCTGAATTATTCCGCACGTCGGCCGGGTTTAAATATGAGGGGGGCTGAGTGAAAATATTTTGTCAAAATAAAATTAATAATAATGAAATTTAGACTTTTTAATTGATTAAGGTTTTTATGAGTTTGCCTTATTTATTTTTAATTTGCAATATTTTAATGAATTTTTCCGCACAACGGGCGGGTTTTAATGCTAGTATATAATATATTATATATATTTATATATATGTATAAATATATATATAAATATAAATATATATTATATTTATATTATATTTATTTTCTTAAAATTAGAACAAAAATGATTAAATTTGGACTTTTCATTTGGTTCAGATTTTTAAGAGTTAATTTTTTGAATTTGCAATATTTTTTATGAATAAAGTATGAATTTTATTACATGAATTGCTCCGCACAAAGGGCGGTTTTTCATGCTAATAGAAAACAATATATCTACACTCAGCAGCACACATCATTCTGGTATCACGTTGCAAAATATTATTTACGACTGTTACTCAGGGTCATATTCGGGTAGAAAGCATGCATATACGCTGTTCAACTGGAAAACCCACATGACCATGATATATTCAGCTATATCGCGCACACTGGCCATTTGAGGTGCGCTGCGATTCTGAGAACAAAACTCAATTTGCCCAAGTATTTGTGGTATTTGTGGCTTACACCTGCCGTCTGATAAACCAGTCATGTAGAAACTCACCGACACATACCCACACATTTGCATACACATACACACCAACACGTATTCACACAAACACTCTCACACACATAAACACACCCAGCTCAGTTAATAGAAAAAATTAGGGTGACCTTTTGTTGCAAATGCAACTTTAGTATCATAGAATATGTTTGTCATAAGGAGCCAAGAAATCAATATATTTTATTGATCTGAAATATGTATTGAATAAGTTATAAATGCAACTTTTTGTTTTTAGCGCAACTTTTCCATTTGTAAGATCAACTATTTAGAATTAGGACAATTTTGAACTTTTGGAACAATTATTTCACACTATCCAGAATAATTGTTAGTTGTAAAGTTGTACAATGTAGTATATGTTCATGTATTGTCAACATAAACTCGATAAACCTGTATCTGGAAGACGTGTGAACATTGTGTTCGTGTGTGGTGCTAGACATCCTGCGTGTGCATAGCACTGCATACGGACACACATTTAGACACATTACAGACATAGACAATATAATATAGACATAAATACTGGAATTAACCATTATACTCATCAAAACATACCATTTGTGTATGTACATGTCTTATATAGTATTTGAACAACAAAATGAACTGTTTGGGCTCAATCTAGCATAATCATTAATATATTTTATCGGTAAATATAGGTGTAATGTTGAAATATGGAATGCAGGGAGGGTTTAAATGCTAGGGGATATATGATAGGTGTCATATTTCACTTGTAACCCAACAAAAAAGCACAAAATACATCCAGGTTCTTTGTCTAGAATTATAATAATGTCTACAATTATCATTAAAGTCAAATGTATAGAATTATAATGACGTGGACCAATAGGGATGAAAAACACCTATTCCTAACATATGCACGTAATACAATATGACAATTTATAGCAAATTTTTAAAGCTCAATAATTAAATTGGACTATATTATGGATTTCACTTTTAGCTGTTTGATTTGTATTCTCTTTTTTATGAATTCACTCGCACGACGGGCAGGTTTAAATGCAGGTTATATCGGACTTAAGAGATAGCGGAATATATAACTTTGGCTGTAAATATGATAGCGGTAAAAGTAGAACAGTACTTGAGCAAATGATTTTGGGGAATGATGTTGAGTTATAAATATATTTTGGAAACATTCTGATGAAAATGTGTCATCATTTTTCATCATCTTTATTGTTTGATTCGTGTTTGAACTCTTAATCATTCCGAACGACCGGCATGTTTAAATATGAGGCCATTTGAGGGAAAATAGTTTGCCAAAATATAAATATAAATATTCACATCCTGACATTTCTATTGGTTAAGACTTTTCAAGGGTTTACTATTTTCTTTTTTAATTTGTATTATTTTTCCATTATGAGCTGAATATGAGTTGCATTGTATGAATTGTTCCGCACAACGGGCGGGTTTAAATGCTAGTATATAATATATGCGCATAGAGAAATTAACAGAAACGAGAGAATGTACAGGAATGCATGTATAGAAATACACAGGGAACAACTCGAAGCCCAAGCAAAATATTAATGTGGTAATTCAGCTTGTATTAAATCGAATTAGCTTAGTAGTAACTCAAATTCACTGTTTTTGGGTCGCTAAGGGTTCGCAAAGAATAATTACTTTGCCACTAAAATACATATTATAATTAGAGACTGTAATAATTAAAATACATGATGCCCAGTGTTAGGATCCTAAGCAGACATATGGTTACATCTATATATATAAAAGAGATCCTCTGTGTGTCTGTGTGTGTGTCTGTGTGTCTGTCTGTGTGTCCCACCCTTCTTGGTCCATTTTCTATCAGCTGCTACTCGGCCATCACTTGTCGTACCCGCTAAAAATTTATACCATCATGTTGGAAATTTTCTTGTCTACACTTAACACTAAATATTAAATTTTAAAAATAAAACCAAAAAAAGTTATTGCGGTAAAAAGACAAAATGAACCCTGAAAAATGCGAAAATTTTGGTCAATTTTCTTAAGACTACTCCTCCTAAACCAGCAATGGTACAACTATACAAATTATACCACTGTGTAGAAAATGTTCTGTTCTACTCAACGAACTATAATTTATACCCAAACATTGAATATAAAACATGTAAAAAAAAAAAAAATTCAATATACATTCAAAATTTTATTTAAACTCCACGCGTCCGATTTTCTATACTTTTTTCTCTATTTCTCAAAAACTAATTATCACACATCTAAATAAATAATACCATCATGCTGGGAATTTTGTTTTCTACAACACGGTATGATTTTTAATCTTCCAAAGTGTATTAAAAAAAAGTTACGGCGGTGTGAAGTGTAAATGACAAAGTCAAAAAGGCAAAATTAGCACAAAAAACGTGAATATTTTGGTCAATATTTCGCTATCTATTCCTCATAAACCAGCAATGGTACAGCTATGAAAATTATACTATTGTGTAGATAATTTTGTGTTCTACAAGAAAAGTTATAATTTGTACCCACAAATGATACAAAAAACGTGTAGAATTGGCAAAATTCTCATATACATCCCAAATTACACTTGAACACCGGGTGACTAAAATTTATTCATTTTTCTATCTATTTCTCAGGAACTGTTTGTCACACATTTAAATAAATTATACCATCGTGCTCGAAATTTTGTTTTCTACAACACGGTATAATTTTTAATTTTTCAAAGTGTATCTGAAGGAAGTTACAGCGGTGTACATTCAAAATGTCATGTTGCCAATTTAACAGCTATTATGCGCACTTGCGATTACACAGGAATATACTACTGTGTAGAAAATTTTGTGTTCTACAAGATAAGCTATAATTTATACCCACAAATGATACAAAAAACGTGTAAAATTGGCAAAATTCTCAAATACATCCAAAATTACACTTGAACACCGGGCGACTAAAATTAATTCATTTTCCTACTATTTCTCAGTAACTATTTGTTACACATAAAAATAAATTATACCATCGTGCTCGAAAATTTGTTTTCTACAAAACGGTATAATTTTTAATTTTTCAAAGTGTATCTGAAGGACGTTACGGCGGTGTAAAGTCAAAAGGACATATTGCCAATTTGACAGCTATTATGCGCACTTGTGATTACACAGGAATATACGACTGTGTAGATAATGTTGTCTTCTACAAGATAAGCTATAATTTTTAACCACAAATGATACAAAAAACGTGTAAAATTGGCAAAATTCTCAAATACATCCAAAATTAGACTTGAACACCGGTTGACTAAAATTAATTCATTTTCTATTATTTTTCTGTAAGTATTTGTTACACATAGAATTAAATTATAACATCGTGCTGGAAATTTTGTGTTCTACAATGCGGTATAATTTTTTATTTCCCAAAGTGTATCTGAAGGAAGTTACGGCGGTGTAAAGTCAAAAGGACATATTACCAATTTGACAGCTATTATGCCAACTTGCAATTACACAGGAATATACACTGATTAAATTTCACTGAAGCCCAATCACAATTCAGAATGCATCATATTAGCTCCAAGCATGGATGGTGTGGTTTTATTGCGTACAGTTTAATTAATGCTACACTATACTGAATAGAAAGTCTTTATTGTCCTCAATATTTACACATTAATTGTTCCGCACGACGGGCGGATAAAATGCTACTGGGAACAAAGTAAACTACTGAATTTTACTGTGTAATTTAATTGGTTTAATTTCAAGCTGCATACGCTTAAGTTGCATAAGGATACGGGTTGTAATATCATGCAATGCCAACTATATGCATATGCTGTTTTAGCGGAAGCATTAATCTGGAATTATAGAGATGACAGAAAGTTTCATTGTTTTGATAGTGTTACACTTCTGAATTACTACACACGAAGGACGGGTGTGAATTTGAGCAGTGTTGAGGGAAAAACATCGTCAATAATTAAAACAAGAATTTACAAATTTGACTTTTTCTGTTGGTCGTTTTTCATCAATTTTCTTTGTGTTTGTTTCGTGTTTGAGTTCTGAATTATTCCGCACGACGGGCAGCTTTAAATATGAGGCGGGTTGTGGAAAAACATGTTTTCTAAATTGAAACATAAATTTCACATTTAGACTTTTATATTGGCTAAAACTTTCCTATGGGTTTGATTTTCTTTTTCAGTTTTCACTAATTTTTTATGAATTGAATATTAATTATACTTTATGAACTGTTCCGCACGACGGGCGGGCTTAAATGTATCTATAAAGAGTGGGTTAAAATGATAGCGAGGTATATGATATTTTGCTAGCAGTAAATATTCTAGCGATAAAAGTAGAATAGCTCTTAAGCAAATGATTTTGGAGAATGATGTGAACCTTTAAATATATTTTGCGATCTGATGATATATGTATTAGGAATAATACGTAGCAGAATATAGATTGCATAATATAATATCGGCTGTAATATCAAGGGCTGTAATATCGGTGTAATCCAAAAAATAACAAGTGTATGAATATGATGCATTAGTGGAAGCATTAACCGGGAATTATGAGATAATATGATAATGGTGTATAATTATATCGCATTATGCAACAAATGTGAATTTAGCTGCCTTACAGTTTGGTTCCGATACTATATTGGCGGGTTGAGAGATAAGTATTGGTGGGCCGCGTGTTTGGGACCCCTGGGGTAGATAATCTCAGTCTTCTGATTACAAATTATGATCGAATCAGTATATTTTGTGATCACAAACTAATAAGTTAAATCACCTCAGACTAGGCTGAGTGCGGTCAAGATTGAATGGTTGGGTTGGGTTGGGTAGGTTTGACTCAGGTTATATTGGGTTTTAATGATAGCGGAAAATATATAAATTTTAGCAATAAATATTATAGCGGTAAGAGTGGAATAGTGCTTAGGAAAATGATATTGGGGAATGATGTTAAGTAATAAATATAGTTTGGAAACATTGTGATGAAAATTTTTCATCATCTTTCATTGTTTGTTTCGTGTTTATGTTCTGAATTATACCACACGACGGGCAGATTTATATATCAGGCGGGTTGAGGGATAATATTTGTCAAAATAAGAACAAAAATATTCACATTTAGACTTTTATATTGGTTAAGATATTTATAGGTTACATTTTTTTGGTTTTCAATTTGTATTCATTATATTTTATGGATTTGATATGAGTTTTATTGTATGAATTGTTCCGCACGACGGGCGGGTTTAAAAAAGTGTTTCCATTTTTTAGTTCATTTTTTCAAATGGTTCATTTAAGAAAGGTATTTTTTTTAATATAAAAATGCTCCGCGGGCAGCAACTATAGACAATAGAACGTTCAATTTCCCCTGTATAATTAATCCATACACAAAACCAATGGATTTGACTTCAAATATGAAATTTATTGTATGAATTGTTCCGCACGACGGGCGGGTATAAAAAAAGTTTTTCCATTTTTTAGTTCATTTTTTCAAATGATATATTTTAAAAAAGGTATTTTTTTTAAATAAAAATGCTCCGCGGGCAGCAACTATAGACAATAGAACGTTCAATTTACCCTGTAGAATTAATCCATACACAACACCAATGGATTTGACTTCAAGATCCAGAACGGATCGTGTTCGAGCTCTGAATTATTCAGCACGACGGGCGGGTGACTCAGGCGGACTGAGGGGAAATATTTTGTCGAATTAAAAATAATTAAACTTATAATTTTCAATTGATTAGTATTTTTATGAGTTTACACTAATTCATTTTTAATTTTCCATATTTTTTAATGAATTGAATATGAATTTCATGTTATGAATTGCTCCGCACAACGGGCGGGTTTTAATGCTATATATATACATAAAGAAGAAATTATCTGTCTGTCTGTGTATGTATGCTCGAATATGAGGTGACATAATTGCGCTGGTTCAATGATCAGGGGCTTCAAACGCAAACGAAGCGATGTCTCATTTTTATGAAATAAAAATGTCCCGCGGGCAGCAATAAAACGTTCAATTTCACCGTGTAGAATAAATTCATATACAAAACTAATGGATTTGACTTCATGAACCAGAACGGATGGTGTTCGAGTTCTGAATTATTCCGCACGTCGGCCGGGTTTAAATATGAGGGGGGCTGAGTGAAAATATTTTGTCAAAATAAAATTAATAATAATGAAATTTAGACTTTTTAATTGATTAAGGTTTTTATGAGTTTGCCTTATTTATTTTTAATTTGCAATATTTTAATGAATTTTTCCGCACAACGGGCGGGTTTTAATGCTAGTATATAATATATTATATATATTTATATATATGTATAAATATATATATAAATATAAATATATATTATATTTATATTATATTTATTTTCTTAAAATTAGAACAAAAATGATTAAATTTGGACTTTTCATTTGGTTAAGATTTTTAAGAGTTAATTTTTTGAATTTGCAATATTTTTTATGAATAAAGTATGAATTTTATTACATGAATTGCTCCGCACAAAGGGCGGTTTTTCATGCTAATAGAAAACAATATATCTACATTCAGCAGCACACATCATTCTGGTATCACGTTGCAAAATATTATTTACGACTGTTACTCAAGGTCATATTCGGGTAGAAAGCATGCATATACGCTGTTCAACTGGAAAACCCACATGACCATGATAAATTCAGCTATATCGCGCACACTGGCCATTTGAGGTGCGCTGCGATTCTGAGAACAAAACTCAATTTGTCCAAGTATTTGTGGTCTTTGTGGCTCACACCTACCGTCTGATAAACCAGTCATGTAGAAACTCACCGACACATACACACACATTTGCATACACATACACACCAACACGTATTCACACAAACACACTCACACACATAAACACACACAGCTCAGTTAATATAAAAAATTAGGGTGACCTTTTGTTGCAAATGCAACTTTTGTATCATAGAATCTGTTTGTCATAAGGAGCCAAAAAATCAATATGTTTTATTGATCTGATATATGTATTAAATTATAAATAAATTAAGTTATAAATGCAACTTTTTGTTTTTAGCGCAACTTTTTCATTTGTAAGATCAACTATTTAGAATTAGGACAATTTTGAACTTTTGGAACAATGATTTCACACTATCCAGAATAATTGTCAGTTGTAAAGGTGTACAATGCAGCATATGCTCATGTATTGTCAACATAAACTCGATAAACATGTATCTGGAAGACGTGTGAATATTGTGTCCGTGTGTGGTGCTAGACATCCTGCGCGTGCATAGCACCGCATACGGACATATATATGTATAGACACAATACAGACTTAGACAATATAATATAGACATAAATACTGGAATTAATCATTATACTCATTAAAACATACCATTTGTGTATATACATGTCATATACAATATTTAAACAACAAAATGAACTGTTTGGGCTCAATCTAGCATAATCATTAATCTATTTTATCGGTAAATATAGGTGTAATGTTGAAATATGGAATGCAGGGAGGGTTTAAATGCTAGGGGATATATGATAGGTGTCATATTAGACTTGTAACCCAACAAAAAAGCACAAAATACATCCAGGCTCTTCGCCTAGAATTATAATAATGTCTACAATTATCATTAAAGTCAAATGTATAGAATTATAATGACGTGGACCAATAGGGATGAAAAACACCTATTCCTAACATATGCACGTAATACAATATGGCAATTTATAGCAAATTTTTAAAGCTCAATAATTAAATTGGACTTTATTATGGATTTCACTTTTAGCTGTTTGATTTGTATTCCCTTCTAATTAATTCACCCGCACGACGGGCAGGTTTAAATGTAGGTTATATCGGACTTAAGAGATAGCGGAATATATAACTTTGGCTGTAAATATTAAAGCGGTAAAAGTAGAACAGTACTTGAACAAATGATGTTGGGGAATGATGTTGAGTTATAAATATATTTTGGAAACATTCTGATGAAAATGTGTCATCATTTTTCATCATCTTTATTGTTTGATTCGTGTTTGAACTCTTAATCATTCCGAACGACCGGCATGTTTAAATATGAGGCCATTTGAGGGAAAATAGTTTGCCAAAATATAAATATTCACATCCTGACATTTCTATTGGTTAAGACGTTTCAAGGGTTTACTATTTTCTTTTTTAATTTGTATTCCTTTTCCATTATGAACTGAATATGAGTTGCATTGTATGAATTGTTCCGCACAACGGGCGGGTTTAAATGCTAGTATATAATATATGCGCATAGAGAAATAAACAGAAACGAGAGAATGTACAGGAATACATGTATAGAAATACACAGGGAACAACTCGAAGCCCAAGCAAAATATTAATTTGGTAATTCAGCTTGTATTAAATCGAATTAGCTTAGTAGTAACTCAAATTCACTGTTTTTGCCACAAAAAATATATTATAATTAGAGACTGTAATAATTAAAATACATGATGCCTAGTGTTAGGATCCTAAGCAGACATATGATTACATATAAGAATAACTCGCATATATATATATATATATATATATATATATATATATATATATATATATATGAAGAAAGAAAAGAGAACACAAATGACTGCCACTCTTTGTCAAACTTTTCGGTCTTGAGACCTTCGTCAGTGACTATAAACAGATCAGTGACCGAGACTATACTATAAACTGAAACTATAAACTGATCTGTTTATAGTCACTGACGAAGGTCTCAAGACCGAAACGTTTGACAAAGAGTGGCAGTCATTTGTGTTTTCTTTTCTTTCTTCATATATGTGGAAAACTTCATATATATATATATATATATATATATGGCTGCCGAAAATGTGGCTGCCAAGAAAGACACCCAGAGGGCGCTGCGATCGCCACACCCACCTGACTGTGCATGCACGACAGACGCAGCTCGTGTGACGTCACGCGTCCACGCTGTATTAGACGCACCGCATCTCGCAGACAATACACCACGTCATCTCTGGCATGCTCCACCTAACACATACACACACACACACACACACACACAAACACACACACACACATACACACACACACACACACACACACACACACATACACACACACACTTTTCAGGCCTGAAATACTAGGTTTTTACTAGCACGGCAGTCCAATAAGCCCAGCTAAAATATCAACTTTTCTCCGGTAGTATTTTTCAAAATGTTCTGTTTGTTCCACATATACATTATATTGAAAAAATAAGCCCATTTCTATCATTTACGTGTTAATTTACGTTTTTCATCTAAGTATTACACATATTTGTACTGTATTAACATTGATATGATTCATACTATAATGCGGCTTGTTCTTTTGGACAAACTAAACTTTGACAGACGGAATTGTTTTGCCCTGCATCAGCTGGGTCTAGGCTAAATGTGTAAGGAGTCAAGAACATTAAATTGAGCTAATTCATAAAACACGCTTAAAAACGAGCAAAAACGTTTCTATATTTTTCATAGATTTTAGGTTAGGTTAGGTTTAGCGTTCTAATGTAATGTAGGCTGCCTTTGCAGGAGGCGAGGGACTGGAAGAAATTCGTAACATCAAATGTTCTCAATCTAATGTTCTTGAATGCTTACACATTTAGCTTCAACCCATCAGCTGTGGCCATTAAGCTAACATGAAATATATGCAGACGAATGCTGCATTAAAATACGGGCTTAATGTCCGGAATCTACTGTACAATTATGATTATTATTAATATAATTAGTAGTATACACCGCGACGGAGGATATCGCACCATGCTGGCGTAGCAGCAATGGTTGCACAGCTCGCATTCACGCGCTGAAGCCAGCAGGGTTGGTAGCGAGGCCTGACTGCCGTCTGAAGGCCGACATTTTGCCGCTCGAGCGACAGCAGCGCTACCTGGCGGCGGCCGCGCTAACAAGCGGCCAACTTGACGCACACCTGTGCAACAGCAAGCGTAACAACACACACACACACACACACACACACACACACACAAACACACACACACACACACACACACATATATACAAACACATCACACAATACACAATACACACAAACAACACACAATACATACACACACCACACAATATACACACACATCACACAATACAAAATACACACATATCACTCAATACACAGACAAACACACATAGCACACCTATATACACAAACACACACAGCTCACCTACACAAACACATCACACAAACACATCACACAAACACACACACACACATCACACCTACACACACACACACAAACACACACACACATCACACCTACACACACATTACACCTACACACACACACACACACACACACACAAACAGAGAGACAGAGAGAGAAAGAGATAAATAGAGAGGGGGATCAGAGAGTCTGACCGAGTTGTGCGAGACGTTCAACGAGCTGATGTTCTTCACCAGCCAGTTGTTGAAGAAGCGGCCTGCACAGCGCCAGTGTGTGACGGTCTGGCGGCGCTGATGATGATGATGATGATGATGTGGCGCTGTGGGCCGCGCAAATGTTCAACACAAGCTGGTGCAGTGAAAACGTACCCGGCTCTCGTATCACTCGCAACTAACACCACACACACACACACATACATACATACATATACATAATCACATATACACACACAAGCATATAGACCAGGGTTTGTTTAGTTTAAACCAAGTGTTTTTTATTCTAAAAAAATATTGTTTTTTTTAAATTGTTTTTGTTGACAAAAATGATTTTTCTCATATAGGAATGATAAATTATTCTAAGAATTAGTAAATGAGCTCATTAATGCAGTTTTAATTCTTCTTAAATATTACTTTTTGACATGATTCTAAGGGTTTGCACGATATGGGAAACTTTTTTGGTTTCTGCTGGAGAAGCATTGTAGTTGGTATTTATGAGAAATCCTATATTTTTACGACACCACATTTGAGTTTCTATGGAAAACACTATTTTTAAAAACCTCTGAGTTAAAAAAACTGTGTTCACTCTGAAAACAAACATGAATTAACTTCCATGGACAAAACGATTTTTAGTCACTAGGTTTTCATAAATAAGGCCACTGAGTATTTGGATTTGGACTTTGCAAACATATGTGGGTGTTTAAAATCGACTGTTTTCGCAATTGGAAGCGGTTTAAAACTTCCGTTGCCTATAGATGCTACAAGGTGAAATTCAAGATCCAGTGTGTACATTTTTATGATTATATTTTTATCTTTTTTAAATATCTACAAAACTCTTGGTAAGTGGTACTAAAATATGTTTAACTATGTACTAAATAGCATGGTACAATCCTTTTTTTTATTTGTGTGTGCAAAGTGTAAAAAACCAAATCAACCGAAAAAAACAATGTTTTTTTTAGTTAAAAAAATATGGTTTTTCGTTTTTTGAAAAAAAAACGTTTTTTTCAAACCCTGATATAGACACACACACACACACACACACGGATACACACATACCAATACATAGACACATACACACACATAGTGTCTATATAATATAATGATCTAATCTACGGAAACTCACTCTCTGCCGACACAATTCACAAAGGAACAAGAAGCAAATGATTTTTTAAAAATCACAATTTCTGGTTACTAGCGGCAAAACTTGAGAAAAGTGTACATACATAAACACACACAAACACACACACACACACACACATAAACACAAACACTCACATATACAAGCAAAACACACACATACAGACAGACACACCGTGCACGCGGTGTAAACACGGTACAGAGACTTGGAGAAGAACAGTAAGAGAGAGAGAGAGAGATAGAGAGAGAGAGAGAGAAAGAGACCTGAGAGAAGACCCGCGCAGCTCTGTGTAGCCAGTCTGCGGTGGCGAAGTACACTGATTCTGACAATGTGTAGCCAGTAGTCAGGTGACTGGAGAATACGCCGCCGGCACACACGACAAACTCGCCAGGCCGCTGTACACTGCGACACACGCGCACACTAAGACACACACACACACACACACACACACACACATATGCCGTAAACCTCTATTTGATCGATCCCTCGGAGGACGATATACAAATAGAAAGACATCTTCTAATTGAACGTCAATTTGAGTTATAATAGGCGACGTGTCACTTAATTTTTTTGTGAACTTGTGATTACTTACCAGTAATTACCCTGTATGTGTGGCTTTTGTTAACCTTTATCATTCCAGATATAGTAAATATGTAATAATTTCAATAAAAATTCACAGATCGTCCCAATAATCCAACGTATATGTTTCCATGTGGGAACACTATGAACACAGCGACCAAAATGTACCGTATATTCTCGACATGTTCAAAATCAGTACATAAATGGAGCAATTTCAATTTTAATGCATGAAATAAGTTAAATGGAGTTTATTATTGTCCAATAATACAAATATTTTGAGTCGACTTGATATTATTCATATGCAGACATTACCTGCTTATCTTTCCATCCATATAATACACCGTAGATTCTCAAAATTCTCACTAGCTAGAAAAAAGTGAAAAGGCACCCTCTAATTGAACAAATAATTCAATATATTTGAATAGAGCAGATGAAACTAAGTGAGAGAGAGTGGATGAGAGGGCAAGTGCAGATACCCGCGGCGACAGAGTTCGTGAGGTGGCACCATGGCCGTGTCGGCTGGCAGCCACGTGGCACCTGCGCTGCCACGTGGCACGCCACGCGGCACGTGTTGAGGCATCAGTTCGGCCACGTGACGCAACAATGCCGCGCCATCACTCTCCGGCACACTGTACCAAATCTGCCAGCGCCAACGACACACACACGCACACACACACACAATAGAAGTCTTAGACAGACCAGAGTGGCAAGGGATATGAAAACGAATAGTTTCCCAAACAGGTGTGTCGACATTTGGAATAGTCTGGACAGGGATGTAGTGAAAGTAGCGTAGATTAGACAAAACAGTGGGTTTGCAGACAGCACAGTCTGAGTCTTGCGCATCTCCTGTACACTACTAGTGAGTACACATGTAAGTCACACAAAAAGGTAAAAGGTATAACGTTAAAAGTAAGGTCTCAAGTGACAGCTGCTACACGGGAAGAAGCCGAAGCTTATGAACACACACAGGTGTGTCCCGTGCAGCTCGCTGCCACCGCAGAACCAACCCTCTCCACGCTATGGCACCACAAGGACGGAAGACGTATTAGAGAGGACCACCTCCCCAGAATACATGACACAACACATGACTGATATCTGGTACCATCATTTACTACTGGGTGGACAAGGGCTGTGGGATTATATAATTCGCCCAAGGAAATTATCCTCCGTCGGGTTACGAACCACAGATCTCCTGCTTGTGAGGCGGGTGTGCTACCACTACACCACCGAGTCCAACAACAATGAAACAATTCAATACTCAATACATTCAGACTGGCGGCAAGAGATGCACACTCGTGCAGTACCTTATCGGCGCCTGTGTGCAGGTACTCGAGCCAGGGCAGTTGTCGAGGGTCGCAGTACCAACAGCCAGTCGAGAACAACATCGCCATGTGCATAGTCGGCACTGTCACACCTGACACACATACACACACACACACACACACACATACACACACACACACACACACACACACACACACATTTTCCTTGAACGCACGAGATTGAATTCAATTGCAAGTTCGCAGCTGAAGATTGTTGGTTGCTGATACTTCTGAAAAGTTGACATATATATGTATGTATATATAATGATGTTGTAAACGTATATCCATGGTGGAATATATGTGCATGTGACCATGTGTGTGTGTGTGTGTGTGTGTGTGTGTGTGTGTCAGTGTGTGCGTGTATGTCAGAGAGAGATTGTGTGTGTGTGCGTGTGTGTCAGATTGTGTATGTGTGTGTGCGTGTGAGTATATGTGTGTGTGCGTGTGAGTATATGTGTGTGTGAGTGTGTATGTGTGCGTGTATGTGTGTGTATGTGTGTGTGTATGTGTGTGAGTGTGTATGTGTGTGAGTGTGTATGTGTGTGAGAGTATGTGTGTGTATGTATATGTATGCGCGTATGTGTATGTGTATGTGTGTATGTATGTGAGAGTGTTTATGTGTGTGTCAGTGTGTGTGTATGTGTGTGTATGTGTATGTGTGTATGTATGTGTGTATATGTGTGTGTGCAAGTGTATGCGCGTAAATTGTGCTTCATGTATATTTTGAAGGATGAGCAATAAATGACTTTACTTTGAGGATGATGCAATTTAATGACTTTACTTTACGTCACACAATATTTGTTTAGAGAAGCGGAACATCTAGTTGCCTGTGTAATATATGAAATGTGTTTATTGATTGTGATATGAAATTATCTAAGTCTATATAGCGTCATAGCGAGTGATTTCTCTTAACAGTCACATTATTGCTCTTATAAGTGAAACAGCTGCAATAATGTGAGAATAAGCAGAAAATAGGGCAGGAGATGAGTGCAAGCTGATAAGAGGACATATCTGACCAACGTGAAGATGCAGTATTTCTCGTTTAGTATTGCAGAGGCGTGAAGTGAATTTGAATTTGAATTGGACTCATTAAAAGCTTAGTAAATTTAATGCTACACAACCAGGATTACTGAATACTAACTAACCGGTGAATACAATTAGTGAATACAACTGGTAAACACACACACACACACACGCACACTCAGCTCGTCAGTTTGAACGGGGTTCGAACACCCCACATAACCCCCGACACACCCCACTGTCACCCACCGGGCACATGACCGAGCCAGCGCAGCACCGAGCCGCCATTCAGCCCCAGCAGCTTGAGATTCCACGGAGAACGGCCGGTCGGCGAGTGTTTGTCGCAAGTGAAGCCGTACGAGGTGGCAGTCGCGCCGGCGGTAGAAGCCGACGACACGCCACGGCAGCTTGACAAAACATCGCTGCCAACTCCGCCTCCGATACAGTCCAGACTGCCAGAGTACACGCACACATGCCGATCTCGACCGCGAACCACCTGGCACACACAAACATACACACACACACACACATACAGACATATTGTAACAGTACAAGCGCTTTCATCCGCTTGTTTACGTTTATATTCGATGCATCGGTCGTCTATTGTACGCCTAGTGAGTGTGCGTATGCGTGTATGTGTCTGTGTGTGTGTGTGTGTTCGTGTGTCTGTTTCAGTGTTGCATTGTATCAGTACATGCTCTGTGTCAATGTGTCAGTACGGCATTGGGTCAGCATATCATCGTGTCAGTATGCCACTGTGTCAATATATCAATATGTCAATGTGTCAATATGTCAGTATGTGAGTATGTCAATGTGTCAGTATGTCAATATGTCAATGTGTCAGTATGTCAATGTGTCAATGTGTCAATATATCAATGTGTCAATATGTCAATGTGTCAGTATGTCAATGTGTCAATGTGTCAGTATGTCAATGTGTCAATATGTCAATATGTCAATGTGTCAATATGTCAATGTGTCAATATGTCAATGTGTCAGTATGTCAATGTGTCAGTATGTCAATGTGTCAGTATGCCAGTGTGTCAGTATGTCAGTATGTGAGTATGTGAGTATGTGAGTATGTCAGTATGTCAATGTGTCAGTATGTCAGTGTGTCAATATGTCAGTGTGTCAGTATGTCAATGTGTCAATATGTCAATGTGTCAGTATGTCAATATGTCAATGTGTCAGTATGTCAATGTGTCAATATGTCAATGTGTCAGTATGTCAATGTGTCAGTATGTCAATGTGTCAGTATGTCAATGAGTCAATATGTCAATGTGTCAATATGTCAATGTGTCAATATGTCAATGTGTCAGTATGTCAATGTGTCAATATGTCAATGTGTCAGTATGTCAATGTGTCAGTATGTCAATGTGTCAGTATGTCAATGTGTCAGTATGGATGCCGACCTTCCAGTAGTCGTTCTCCACTTGTGACACGGATGGCTGTGTTTGTTTGTACCAGCCAGCCATCAGGTTACGAGCGACGCGGTAGAACGCCGCCAAGCTGGTCGTCTTGCCCTGATACACACACACACACACACACACACACACACACACACACACACACACACACACACACACACACACACACACACACACAGATACATACACTGGAACCCTCATGAGGTGCAACACGTTGCAATGAAAGAAAAAGTGCAGCCTGAATGTACATATGTACACAACCAGTGTGTGTATGTGTATGTGTGTGTGTGTGTGTGCGCGCAGCGCCCTTGAGACCCTCTAGGTGTAGGGTGCTATATTAGTATCTACCTAATGTAATTTAATTTCATGTGTGTGTGTGTGTGTGACATTTAACGTAATTACCTTGAGGTTATCGAAAGCAATTAATCCATAGCCCAGACAAAGTCACTTAGACACACCCCTGTTACCCCTCCCCCGAGGAAAATTCCCCCACCCCCAGTCTACCTTGACAATACACTCGTTGGCGTCATCATCGCCATCATTCTCCCCGTCCTCATCACTGGTGGCATCATCATCATCAGCATCATCATCTTGGTCGAGACGAGCGCGGAGATTATTTCTGGCCCGGCAGTGCCACTCTGCCTCGACCTCGTTGTGCAAGCGCCTCCTCTCCTCTGTCCACAACACACACACACACACACACACACACACACACACACACACACACACACACATGTTAAATGCCTCAAGTAATACCTGCCACACGGGAAGAAGTCGAAGCTTATGAACACACACAGGTGTGTCCCGTGCAGCTCGCTGCCACCGCAGAACCGACCCTCTCCACGCTATGGCGTCACAAGGACGGAAGACGTATTAGAGAGGGCCACCTCCCCAGAATGCATGACACAACTCATGACTGATATCTAGTACCATCATTTACTGCTGGGTGGACAGGGACTGTTGGATTATAGAATTCACCCAAAGAATTTCTGCTCCGCCGGGTTTCGAACCACGGACCTCCCGCTTGTGAGGCGGGTGTACATTATGGACCATGATAGGTTTTTTTCAAAGAGCATACATATTTCAATGTTTTGCAAGAATCACTGACTTGCGTCATACTGTCACGCCTGTGAATATGCTCCTATTACGAGGGGAACTACTTAGAAGAATTTATATATCCAAATAGAGGGAAATAATAGGGATTATTCCCTTATTACCTAGATGATTGTAAGCGTTGCTTTGTTTTACAGCATACTTGGAGTGCTGACAGCGTTGAAGTAGTACAGTACAGGCAGAAAAAGGACACATAAATAAATCCGCGATGCAAAAACAAGTGCGATGACAGATATAAGATAGCTTGATGGAAGGAAGGGTAAAATGAGGAAAACAAAACTATAAATGATAATGAGAACTGAGACAATAAAGACAAAATAATAGAGGAAAAGACAAAAAATGAGACAAAGCCAACAATCGCAGAGCAAAATCACTCATCTGTGCGTGTGTGTTTCACTTGCACCAAGTTTAGTGCGGCGAACAGCACAACTCACACGCATACAACAACCGCAAAACTGACCGTCACTTAGTGCCGTATACCCGAGCAGATACTTGCAGTACACAGTGTCTAGTCGCGCTGCGGTGGCCGCGTTAGTGGTGGCCGCGTTAGTGGTGGCCGTGTTGGTGGCGCGAGTCACGCCCAAGTGCTCGGCAACGGTGGACCATCGACCACTGGCAATCACACTATTCAGCCCGCCCAGTCTGTGCACGGCCTCGTACAGGCGCGGCAGGTCCAACTCAACTCCGCCCACCTGCCCAGCCATTGTCCATCATTGTTTCATGTGTACATTACGATAGGCGGTGGTTTTTGCCTCGTATACAGTGCTACACGTACCCGCACACACACGCGCACACATACACACTGTGCCAAACATAATATCACCAGAGTGCTCAATAATTAAACAGTTTGCTTTGACAACATAAAAAAATCTTAATGTCTCAATATTACATTACGCGAATTTTAAATTCTCTCTGGTCATAATTTATTGAAAATTCATTCAAATTATCATGTTATTCTCGACTACCTCTGAAATATCATAATTATTCTGCAGCAATAATATTTCGTATGGTTTCGCTGCGTGCGTGCGTTTGCTTACGAAGGTGGAGCTAAAATTAGCAAACAAACGACGTAATAACAAAAGTGTTTTATTCAAAATGCATTCATACAGCTTCAAGTTGCTTAAAAGTTAAAAGTTAAAGGCCTAAGTGACAGCTGCTACACGGGAAGAAGTCGAAGCTTATGAACACACAGGTGTGCCCCGTGCAGCTCGCTGCCACCGCAGAACCGACCCTCTCCACGCTATGACGCCACAAGGACGGAAGACGTATTAGAGAGGGCCACCTCCCCAGAATGCATGGTACAATACATGACTGATATCTGGTACCATCATTTACTGCTGGGTGGACAGGGGCTGTTGGATTATAGAATTCGCCCAAAAAATTCTCCTCCGCCGGGTTTTGAACCAGGGACTTCCCGCTTGTGAGGCGGGTGTTCTACCACTACACCACGGAGTCCACAAAGTTCCCTTTGAATTTTTTCTCACGAAAAATACAAATAATATACAGAACATGTTTTATTTGATTGTTAACAGGAATCCTTGCATCGTTTAGAAAGCAGGTTCGCGCCTTTAGGAGAGTGTGAACCTCCTGAATGACGCTATACTTCCGTGTTTCCGCGTGTTTAAACACATTCACACCAATTTGCTTGAACTAAAACACACACACACACACATACACGCACATACACGCACGCGCACCTGTGGAATATCGTTCATTTCAATGTCCTGTTGTTGTAGGTATTTTCTGATGGCCAAAAGCTGGCGAAAATTGCCGCCCCAGCGCTGATACACCTTGTGTATATAGTGATTGTACACCACGAAGCGCATGCTGTCGTCCACGCGACATTCGGGCTAACAGACACACACACACGCACACGCACATGCATATAAAGTACAGTGCAATAAAACATACAGTAGACCGCCGGTAGCCACTTCGAGGTCCACATTTCGAGGTTTAACACTATACCATTTGCATTTTGATTTGCTCCATTTGCATTTTGATTTAATCCATTTGCATTTTGATTTAATCCATTTGCATTTTGTATTATATATGGATGATTAGCTGCAATTAAGAAACAAATATTCCTCTAAATGTGTTTAAATTAGCAATTGGCAGCATCATGAATGACATGCTGAGCAGAAATTTAGTGAAATATTCTACATCTTAATTGCGCACAGTTTTTCTTACGTTTGCCAAAGTCGCTGTAAATTTGCTAATACTATTTTTATTGATTAATACATAATGAAATATAACAAAATAAGTTTGCAGGACAGGAAAAGAATAATTGATGCGTATCACAACGAAGGTGACTGGAAGGCAGTCGCAAAAACACTGGGCGTCAATGTGAAGACCGCCTATAACTGGCTGAAAAACAACCAGGGTTCACCAAAGCGGCGGGGAGGAAACAATGTGAAGAAAAATCCCGAAATAGTCGGAACGCTGACAACCGCTGTGGAGAAGACACCGTCTATCACACTGAGTGAGCTGCAGGCCATAGTCACAGCCCAGCACGGATGTCGGCTGTGTATAAACACCATTAGGAACTGGCTGGACGGTGAAATGTTTTCCCTCAAGTCTGTGCGTCCAACTGTAGACAGGATGAACATTGAGGAGAACAAAGCCAAACGAGCTCTTTTCATGGAAGAGTTGTTTCGAATTCGCTCCGAAGGGCGTACCCTAGTATGGGTAGATGAAACAAACTTCAATATGTATTGTAAAAGAAGTCACGGCAGATCAAAGGTGGGCACGCGAGCATCAGTAGTGTTGCCTGCAAGCAAAGGCGCCAACCTACATATAATAGGCGCAATGACGAGCTCAAGAGTCGTTTACATTTCGACAAGACGAGGCACATTTAAAAAAGACGACTGTGCTGAGTGGTTTGAATCGCTCATCGAGCAATGTCGGGCGGGCGAATTGCATGACCCAACAATTATCATTGATAATGCACCAGTGCACAACAACATCGAGGAAATCTTCGAAAACAACGCCGATATTGGACTCCTCAGACTGGCTCCATATTCTTATCTCCTGAATCCTATAGAATTACTATGGAGCACAATGAAAAACCAGATCAAGCGAAAGCTGCGCGACAGGATGCCTCAGGTGCTCAACATGACTGCTGGTGGTGATAGTGGCCTTTCAATGGCTGAACAAAGAGTGCAGCTCTTGGAGAATATTGCGCTGGAGACCATCGCCGAAATCAACGAGCAGCAGTTGCAGACTTTCACTAACAGAGTGGAAAAATACTATTCCGCTGCGATTCGTCGGGAAGACCTGCTGGAAGCGTAGTGATGTTTACCTTGTACTTGTTATTGCTTGTTCTGTAAAATATAATTTGAAAAATTGCAACCAAATATCCACCTCACTCACAACTTTCACTAAGATAAACATCAACACAGTGATACAGCCATAATTTGTAGCAACAGTATTCAACAAAAACACTACGCACGCAAGCTCTTACAACAGACTGGCGTTGACGCACTTTGTCACTTGAAATTAGCGCGCCACTCCCAAACTCTCACCAGTACTCCCACACTCTCAATCCGTACGTGACGTAACCAGCACACGTGACGCTGTGGCGCGTATTAATTTGTATTTTGCGGGCGCACGCGTTTATTGAGTTAATGCACCTCCATGCACTCTATACCATTTACAAATTGAATTGATCCAAATGAAATCTGATTTGATCCAAATGAAATCTGATTTGATCCAAATGAAATCTGATTTGATCCAAATGAAATCTG
The DNA here is from genome assembly GCA_916048095.2 of Sacculina carcini. Classification (NCBI taxonomy): domain Eukaryota; kingdom Metazoa; phylum Arthropoda; class Thecostraca; family Sacculinidae; genus Sacculina; species Sacculina carcini. Next base: position 3,033,050 of record OU696593.1, on the reverse strand, counting down.
ATTTGATCCAAATGAAATCTGATTTGATCCAAACGAAATCTGATTTGATCCAAGTTCAACATAAGTGAAAAAATTAAACTTTAATCAGAAAAATGATTTTTTTTGGGTATAAAACATCGAAAACAAGCGTATTTATATTAAAAATAAGAAGATTTGGCAACTTTATGTCGATTGAGCAGAAATTTGCTCAGGCACGCCATGTTATATTTGACAATAGTACTTAATACAACTTATCAGTTCGCTAGTGTTAATAGTGCAAAAGTAATAATGAAGTATAATAAAATCAGTGAAAATGATAGAAAAAGAATTATGGAAGCATACCACAATGAGAATGATTGGAAAAATGTTGCTAATACTTTGGGAGTGAAAATCAAGACTGTGTATCATTGGTTGAGGAAGAATCAGGACTTACCGAAACGTCGGGGAGGTAACTACGCAAAAAAAAACTCCTGAAATGATACACACTCTCATCACCGAAGTGGAGAAATCGCCTTCAATTACATTGGCAGACTTACAAATTAAGATCAATGATGCGCACGGATGTCAGGTGTGCATAAACACCATCAAAAATTGGCTCGATGGAGAAATGTTTTCTCTGAAAACAGTACGGCCTGTCGTCAGCGCAATGAACAGCGAAGTTAACAAAAGGAAGAGGGCGACATATATAGAAGAACTTTTTCGCATCCGGTCCGAAGGTCGCACTCCCGTATGGGTCGATGAGACCAACTTCAACCTGTATTGTAGGCGGAACCAAGGAAGATCAAAAGTGGGAACAAGGGCGTCTGTAGTGCAGCCATCAAGCAAAGGAGCAAACTTGCATATAATCGGTGCAATGACGAGTTCCAGACTCGTATTGATATCCACGCAAAGAGGCTCATTCAAGAAACCAAACTGTGCGGAATGGTTTCGTTGTCTCATAGACGAATGTCGCCAAGCCGAAATTCACCAGCCCACCATCATCATAGACAATGCTCCAGCACACAGCAACATTGAGGAGATATTTGGACAGCAGGATGATGTGCAGCTTCTCCGAATGGCTCCATATTCATACCTGTTGAATCCAATTGAGCTGCTGTGGAGCTGTCTGAAGAGTCACATCAAAAGAAGGCTGAGAGAAGAAATACCTCGATTGTCGAGCCTCACTGCTAGAGAAAACGCTACCCTCTCACTGGCCGAGCAGAGGATGCAGCTGCTGGAAAATATAGCGCTGGATTGCATCAGCCAAATTGACCAGACGCAGCTGCACGGTTTCACCAACAGGGTGGAGCGGTATTTCTCAGCAGCAATAAAACAAGAGGATCTCGTGGAGATATCTTGAAAAATTTACTGTCTTGTGTTCATTGCTGTGCTTTGTCTCTTGTCTTGACCGTTTGTTGTATAAATTGGCATCAAAATTGATTCATTCACATCAAATCTTGTTACTCTGATTATTTCGCAAAATAGAATGTACCAAACCAAACTAGGCCACGATATCATCATCATCATGTATTATACTAAATTTTCCATCATTATATTTCGTTATATCCAATATTTTCACCTACTTTTAATTAATCAATCCAGTACTCCCTTCATAACTTGGGATGTTTGAAATTAGTAATACAAAATGTAAGATGTAAATAGGAAATATCAAAAGTTATGAAAATATATATCATTATATACAAATACAAATTATCTCTTGCATAATTAACAGCCAATCATTACATTTAGATACAATTTGTTTTCATTTTTCAATTAAGGTTTAATTTTATCAATCATATTTCATTTGGATCAAATCAAATTTCATTTGGATCAAATCAGATTTCATTTGGATCAAATCAGATTTCATTTGGATCAAATCAGATTTCATTTGGATCAAATCATATTTCATTTGGATCAAATCAGATTTCATTTGGATCAAATCAGATTTCATTTGGATCAATTCAATTTGTAAATGGTATAGTGACGGTACATGTGCGGATCGAGGCGCAGTTATATGACTATTCTATAATTGTAATTACAGTCGGCCCTTTAAATGGCGAACTCGAAGGGACCGATAACAATCTCCGCTATTTGGAGGATCCACTGTATTATGCAACAGTATAGCGCCCCTGCGCAAATCATAGTTATAGCCCCAATTATAGCGCCCCTGAGCAAATCAGCATTGAAAACAGAAATATTGACAGAAAATTAAACTGAGTTGCCTCATAAATTAACAATTTCTGCAATGAAAGAAATATTACAATATTTGAAATATCAATTATAATTAAGATTATGCATAAGCTATTTCAAATCAATCCCTATATAAGACAATTTCCTTACAATAAATCAGAATGCAAATGAATTCAATCCAAATGAAAAAAGATTAGATTAAAACCTGATTAATAGATAAATATAATGAAAGTTATACAATATATAGTTGCAGAATATGCTTAATATTGTCTTGTGTATACAAATAATTCACTTGGAGCAAATCAAAATGCAAATGGTATAGAAGGACCGCGGCAGTGAACTGAAGACTGTCAATTAAGACTGTCCGTTTCTTTGCGATTGTTTCCTAACATTGTTCGTGGTATAGTTTATCCACTGGTTTAGACCAGTCGTGGGAAATTCCCCACTGGTGGGAAATGTAAGAGTTGTCAAGTGGGAAGCTATAGGTCGGACAGAACAGGACAAATATGTGTGTGTTTTTATCAATTCAAATTCGTACATTTTTGTTTCCAATGACCTCTTGACATTTACTTTGATGGAACAATTGAATTTATTGAATATATCAGCGCTGTTGTGGAAAATCGTTAAAATCACAAGTTGAAATTAATCAAGTAGTTGAAATTATTAAAATCGAAAGACATTCAAGAGTCGTAAATTTGATTAGAAAATCCCAACTTAGCGAAAAATGACGAATTTGTCGGCTGATGCAAAAACATACATGCACGGACACACATACACACGCCTGCACACAGACATAACAGTACAATAACATATATAACGCGACAAGCATATGAAAGAGTCAAAAGCGCTCACATTCTCTCTCTCTCTCACACACACACACACACACACACACACACACACACGCACACACACACAAACACACACACACACACAAACACACACACACACACAAACACACACACACACACACACACACACACACACACACACACACAAATATGGAATATGATCACACACACAAATATGATCATTTTCCGAGAATCACAAAACAAGGCATGCCAATTGAAGGCTGCCGTGGTTCGAGGATCTATCCCCCATCTGCACTCTTAGAGTGTGGAGGGTCCAAGTCCAGGTTTGACACCCTGGCCCTAGCAGAGGAGCTGGCAGTCGCCTTGGGAAGGAAACTGCCGTCCTTTGAAGAGTCATCGCTGGGCCCACTCGTAGAGTCGGGCCAGCAACTAGTCGGGCAGGCGGGGTCCGCTAACGACAACAAAACAACCGCCGCCGAGACGACAGGAGAAACACATAATAACTGTTCGTGCGCGGCCACAGACGCATGCAAGTGCGGGGTGAGCGGGTTGGCTGAGTTGATGGCTCAGCACGACAGGAGAGCGAGACAGAGACACAAGGAGGATAGTGAACGAGAGACGGAGGCGATCCTTAGATTCACAGGGGGTCGGCAACCGAAACTTCCGGACAGGTTGCGCACCACTGAAGCCCGGCCTACTGCGAGCGCGGAGAACACCCATGGGCTGCCCAAACCGCCTGCGCCACTGATACCGGCGCTGGCAAGTGAGGAAGAGGGCGCCCCCGCACGGGACTACAACCTTGGTGTTAGCATCGGGGATGCTCTAAAGATCGACGTAGACTCGCTCCGCGCCATCCGGCTGGTACTGGATGCCGCGGCACCGAACGAGGGAGCTGATCACGAGGTCGTGCTGGACACAGAAGGATCACCGGCGCCGGACGTCGGTGCACGTTCTCGTACATTCAGGAAGAAACAACAGACTAACAACGATGAGGATGCACCCGTGTTGCTATCGGGAAGCAACAAACAGGCCACAGCGAGCGCGAGGTAGCCGAAAGGAAACCTACGCAGCATGCTCTGTCATCACGGCGCGTTGCCGGGGCCATAAGACACTCAGCAGACCGCATATTTGCGTTTCTGGACTCCCCACGTACCACACCTGCGTTTGCGTCGCTGGTCGTGGACTTGCTGCGTTCAGACAGCAGGCTGGCCGTGAAAGAGCCGGCGGTCGTGGAAGATCCTCGCTGGGTAGCGCTGGGCCGCAACATACCCTCATCACACACTTTGACAAAAACAGTGATTTCTGAACGGCTCGTACACCGAGAGAGCAAGCCAACGACGACGTCCTCGGATGTCAACGTTGAAGCCTCGCCACCGCTACTTGACCTGTACACGAAGGCCGTCACTCGCGTTCTAAAAACCGTCCTCTCCGTCCAGGAGACACTCAGAACTGACGCGTGTGACGTGCTCTAGGGCAGGTCTGGATGTGTGTGCTGCTTCATGGCCGGTCTCGCCAACTGCCTGGGGGCCACTGAGGAAATGACGCGTTTCGAGAGCCCCGTCGTTGACACCTTGACTGGAGATAATGGTTGGCTGCTCGCATGCGCCAATAACCACAATAAAGAACAACATTGCACGCATGACGATCTGTCAGCATTCGCTCATGCGTTTGGTGTCCGCTGAAGACCTGGTCTGTCAGATTACCCGACGCAGCAGCGACGATAGACCCGGTCCTCCGGTGGCTGTCATCGAGGAGTACGTCGGCCGTCAGTGCCCAGACTTCGGTGCGGATGAGCCCCACAATCAACGCCATTTGGACGAAAGAGCGTCCCGCGTTAGCCTAAACAACCTGTTGGATCGCGCCGACCAAGTGGACCGCGCACGGCTGAAGGCCGCTGCAGCGCCTCACAGCGGAGCATGGCTAGGGGCCGTACCGGTCGCCAACCTCGGTCTGCTCCTGCCGGACGAAGCTGTGCGAATCGGTGTGGCGCTACGCCTAGGAGCGCCTGTACAGCAGCCACACAGATGCCGCTGCGGCAAGACCTCAGACGGATGGGGGTATCACAGCCTCTCCTGCGACCGCAGCGCCGGCAGACTGCCACGGCACAAGGCGCTAAATGATGTCATCTATCGCAGCCTGGCGTCAGCCGGCGTAGGAGCAGTCCTGGAGCCACGAGGCCTCGACCGAGGAGATGGCCGACGTCCAGATGGCGTAACAATCTTCCCCTTCCGTCGCGGCAAGTCGCTGCTTTGGGACGCAACATGTGTCAACACATTCGGCGCCACACACCTTGTGGAATGCGCGGTCGTCCCAGGAGCAGCAGCAAAGAGCGCAGAGGAGAGGAAGCGGCGGCGCTACGCTGAACTCAGCCAGCGGTACGATTTCGTGCCTCTGGCCGTGGAGACCACCGGCGTACTAGGCGAGGCTTTCGAAGAGCTGATAAAGTGCCTCGGTCATCGCATGAGTGCAAGGAGTGGAGAGCCCCGCGAAACTGCCTGGTTGAGACAGCGGATCGGTCTGGCTGTCGTCCGCGGTAACACCGCAGCCATTTGCCAACTGGGCGACTGTACATAATTCTGTGTATGTGTGCTTTTTGAAAGTTGTTGTGTATCATGTGTATATTGTATATATTGTAAATATAGTGTTAATTGAAAAAAAAGAAAAAGAACACACACACACACACACAGAGACACATACTCATACAAACAGACGGACACACATCACACTATCACACAAAAAATGCATGTGAAACCCAAAAATGCCTTAATCACCAGACGGCTCAATTTTGACTGCCCGCAATTATTATAATATTATTATGATTAATTACAGGCAAATCCAGTAGTGTGGGAAGAGTGTGGGCACAATTACCAACATGCAGTGGACCCAATGTGTACCAGAAGCGGCCAAATTAGATGTGTGTAAATAGTTTGAGAAATACGAGTTTAGTTAGTACGCTAAACTCATGTTTAAGGTTAAAGGCCTAAGTGACAGCTGCTACACGGGAAGAAGTCGAAGCTTATGAACACACACAGGTGTGTCCCGTGCAGCTCGCTGTCACCGCAGAACCGACCCTCTCCACGCTATGACGCCACAAGGACGGAAGACGTATTAGAGAGATGTGAGCCCTAGAGAAAAATGAAAGCAAGCACCAGGCGGCTACCTTGAACGAGCTGGGCGGCACAATACGACACAGACCGTGCTGTTCGACACTGCGCCAAATCGACTGCAGATAACGCAGCGGATCGTCGAATTCGTCGACGGTCGGATAAAACACCGGCGCCTCGGTCATCGATACCGACGATGTGCCGGCGTCTCGACTGGAGGCGCCGTCACTGGCAGCCACACTCGTTGGTGCCGCGCTACCATACACACACACACACACACACACACAGACATCACACATCAAACACACACACACACACACACACACACACAGACATCACACATCAAACACACACACACATACACACACACATCATATACATCATATACACATCATATACACATCACACATCCATACAGACAGACGCACATACACACATTGTTTTGCTGTATGAATATTTCACCCATGTTCATGTGTATCTAAATGTGCGTATTTTTTGTCGATGTGCATGTGTGTGTGTGTGTGTGTGTGTGTTCAACTCTGTGTGTAGGAGTATTGTGAATTGTTGTGTATATTTGCACTATGTTGTTTTGTTAGTATAATAATTGTTATGGCTGTTCCAAGTTACACTACAATAATTATTATTATACAAGTGTGAAAAAGAGACAATGTCTCAGCAGACTTTCGTTTACCGTTGCTAAATAGAATAGGTTCTTAATAAGTTATAATTGTTAAGTTCTAATTATATAAGTTCTCTTTGCTTGTGGAAAATAAACACACACAAATACACACACAAACAATAATCAAATGGGTCATTAGCCTTCGGCAATATTCTTCAATCGGTGGATTTAATATAGAATCGCTAGCAAATACAAGTGAGAAGTTTGCCAGGAAACGTGTTCACGTGAAAACCTATCAATTTATTTGTGTATGTGTGTGTGTGTGTACGTTTCTCGTTGATTTATATTACATATACTTTCAATTAGTATTGTATGTTTCATTGTAATGGTTTAATAATTTAAAACCGAGCTGAAGAGAGCCAAACTCAGCGTACAACACACCGTTGGTTTGGAGGCCACTGGCAAACTGCGGCCACTGACCTTTTGTGACCTGACACGCCCGGTGAAGCGGGCCGTAGTGGATAGGACACGTCAGCGCACGGAGATGATGCCCCGGCATCGGCCGCTTTTACATGACGTCGCACAGACGGCGCCACCGTGTCAACTGACCGATTTCTGGCCGATGACGTCACCAAACACGATGACGTCACACTTTCTGGAGCAGCAGCATCGTTGTTGATCAGGCGATTATTACTAGGCGATAAATTGCTGCTGGCATCACTCTGTACCCGACCACTGCCCAGCAATGACTGACTCTCGCTTAACGTTTTCAGCGCCCTCTGCTCGGCCGGCAGTCGAACTATGTCGGGCAGTTGCCGTGACAACCGATCATCGCCTTTTACCGCCAATTTATCTCGCTCATTGTCGCATACTGCACTCTCACCAGCTGAAAAACCCATACGACTGTACGCTGCAACACTATGTGATTGCTGCGCAGACAAACACGGTTTCTGGTCCGTATCACAGCATTGACGCGCGGTCTCCGATTGGCCGCAGTCTCCGTCGTGCCGGCCAGCGCCAGCCGTCGGCAGTGACCGACGCCCGGGTGTCAGAGAAACACCGACGGCAGCCACCGAGGTAGCGGCGGCACAGGAGGACCGTTGCGGCCCGACGGCGCACACCAAATGACGACCTCCACCGCCGCCGCCGCTACGAGACGAGCCCACACGAGATGACGACGAAACAGCAGAACAAGTGGGGACTTGTGGAGGAGTCACCGCGTCTTCGGCAGTGTTTTGTGTTGACATTGCCGGACAACGAGAGAGTGCCGGCGGAGCGACGGTGACGTGTGATACAGCACCGCCATGAACCAGTGCGGCCGACTGACAGCCGGGCGCATAATGTGACCGGACGGGCCGAACAGCACGACTGACCGACGGCCGCAAAACAGTCGCCGGCCGGCCGCGCGCGATCGCCGGCGCTGGCAGTGGCGGTCGCACGGTCGGCACGGTCGGCCGGCCGGCGAGACACGGCGTCGCTGACGTGGCGGCGGCAGCAGCGGCCGACGGCGGAGGTGGCGCCGGAGCCAGAAGCCTCAGCGACGAGCCGACACCGACTGACGACACTGAGCCTGCCGCCGTAGGAGCGGCCGCAGCCACACGCACAAAGGCCGGCTGCACGGGCGTCGGCGCCAGCAGCTGCTGAAACGCCACCTGCTGCTGCCGCTGCGGCCACCAGGGGGCAGTAGCGGCGTCGAATCGCACAGCACAGGCGGCCGGCGCCAGCAACGCCGGCTGTTGTTGCTTGACAACGCCGCTAGATGGCAGCACTGAGGCGATAGGCGGCGCAACGAATGACGGAAACGGCGCGGGCGCGGCGAAAACGGCACCGCCGACGTCAAACGGCATCTGTGTATTGTTAGAAAAATGAGAACACGAAAGTAAGCAAAAAAGGAAAAACAGAGAAAATCAAACGCATATTTGAAAAGGAAACACGCATAATATTTACGCGCAGAAAATCAGGTGATGACGGATAAACCTTTTCAAATGACTTCCTACCAAACAAAAAACAAAGACGAAAAAATATATATGCCTGCAGTTTGTACAGAAAGTACAAACAGATACACATAGGGAGAATGAGAGACGATGAGATAGATATAGAGATGGACAAAGTCGACTTACGCGAGTCAATTGAGGCACGGGCACACTGCAGCGAACATCTGACACCGACACCAGCTGCACACGAGGCGCTGACACAGCCATCGTGGCACCGATGCTCGCCAACGATGGCGCCGTTGTGCTGGCGATCGCAGCCGCCGCGCACGACACGTGCGACGGCATTAGAACACGCAATGAGCCGGCCCCATTGGCACTGATCTCACGTCGACAGTGTGTTTGTGAACGCTGAGCCGCAACCGTGCCCGTACACACGGCAACTGCATCAGCCGGCAATAAGCGCGCCGAAGCGGCCGCCACGTCAAACTCGTAAACGGATCCCTCTCCGGCTCTGTTGCTACGGCCGCCGCTTCCGTCACTGCCGCGCGGCAAAACTGCTGGTGTTCGTCGGACGGACAAATGGCGCTGGGCCGACGCGTGCAGTTGAGACAAAAAGCCGCTGCCCGATGCGCCGCACAAGAAGGGTGCGCGTTTGACGCGACCATCGCCGCGGACGCACAATGACGTACGGCGAGTCGGCGATTTGACGGATGGTGGCGGCGGCGGTTGACGTGCTGTTTTCGTCTGTGTCTCGTCGGCCTTGTCCGGCGAGATGCCGCCATCAGTCGCCGCCGCATTCGCCGGCAAGCACTCAGCCTGGCCGGCACCAACAGACGGTGTCGACGCAGCACACACCGCGCCGGCCACAGAGGAGCAATCGTCATTAGCACCGCATTTCGTCACCGCGGGCCTCTTGGAAGGTGCAGTCCGTGAAGACACAGCAGCGTTATCTGACACACGTGCCGCACGGCAACTGTCATCGGTTGCTGCTGGCATAGTGAGACTGGCGGCAACGGACGACACGACACTGCCGCTCGCTTGTGATAAGGACAGCTGTGACGGCGACACCAATGCTGTCGCTGCCTCGACACACAAGCGCCGGTCGGCACGTCGACGTGTGCGGCTGCAACGCCGCTCCGACGCTGATGAGCCGGCAGACTGTGGCGTGTCGCCGCGCTCACCAACACCGGCGCGCGACGGACGACGCTTGACGGACCCGCCGGATCCGCCGTCGCCGTGATCGCCTGCGGCCGCCTCGCTCGTGTCCGAGCCCGACTCCGAGTCGAGCAAGTCGAACGAGAAGAACAGATCGTCACGTTTGCGCAGACTATGTCGCCGGCTATCGGCTGCCGCCGTTGCCGCCGCCAGCGGAGACTGCAGTCGACGAGTTTTGACGTCGCCGGCACATGGAGCCGACGCCGTCACGCTTTCGACCGTTGGCCGCAGGCGTTTGCGTCCGTTGCCTTCAGCGTGATCGGCCGTGCGAGCTTCAGACCTGCGCAATTGCTGTCGTCGCAGTTGCTTGATGGACGGCGTCGTTGCGGCAGGGATGTTGGCCGGCACTGAAGACTGTCCCGCCCGACGCACCGTCGGAGACTCGAAATCGTGCGGCGACGATGAACGCGAAGCACGCGCTTCGTTCGACACGCCATTAGAACAGTGACGCCGCCGTTGCCGCCGCCGCATGGTGGACAAATCCGCTGCGCCCGTCATGCTGGCACAACAGCGCGCCATACGATCGCCGACCAGACGCAGCGAGCGGAAGCGCGACACGACGGCCGCCGTGTCGGCACGCCGCGCCGTGCGTCTGGCCGCCGCCGCCGCAGCCGCCATGCCGGACGCACGCGATCGATTCAGCGCCAAACTCACGTACTTGCTGGCCAGCCGCTCCCGATTCGACCTCGGCCGTGGCTGCCGACACTGCTGTTGTTGTGTGTCGCCACTGTCCATAGAACGGCGGCCGTCAGTGTGTCGCGCCGGACGCGTCACAAAAGACCGCCGCAACGGCAACCGATCATCGCCGGCCGTCCGATCTTGCTGTTGATCTGCAACAACAGATTGCCGCTGTGGTGGAGCAACAAGCAGCCGACGTGTCACTGCATCGCCTCCACTGGAGCGCGTCTGCCGCCGGTGTGCGTCAACTGACTCGCCAGTCGCTTTGCACGCCGCGGCGTCGACCCGGGCGCCGTCAGACCTTCGTCGTCCCTGTCGCCGCTGCTGTGGCTTGTGTTGTTGTTGTTGTTGCTGATTCGACGCCGACAACACACACAGCGAACGAACGCGTCGCGGTTTGTCTCCGGCAGCAGCAGCCGCCGCATTGCCAATGTTAGCGGCCGGAGCGTCGGTACGTGGTTTGTGTGATGCGGACACCGCCTTCGATCGTCCACCACCAAGGTCGCCGTCGTTTGGCGAGCTATCTGTCTCTCCTTCCTCCTCCTGCTCATCCGCTCTCTCTCCCTCTTGCTCTTCTTCCAGCCAGTACCAGAAGCGACTGCGAGATCGGCCGACCGGCGTGCTGGACGCCGCCGTGCCGGCAGCAGCGGCAGATGACGGCGGATCGTGTCCGGCCGCTGCGCCGCGGGCCGATCGACGAGGCGAGCGCTTGGTCGGCTGCGACGACAAAGACGGCGGCGAATTTGACGTAGCTGCCGTGACGTCCGGCGGCGACCGGGACAATCTGTGCCGAACGAGAAAATCGTGAGCGATCAAATAAATACACAAATAAACACACACACACACACACACACACACACACACACACACACACACACACACACACACACACACACACACACACACACACACACACACACACACATTGGATACGGAAAGTCCGGTTAAAAACTCAGTTGGAAGAAAATTCCAACAATTGAGTATAGGTCATCTAGAGCAGTGGTTCTCAAACATTTTTCGGCAGCCACCCAAATTTCTGTACAAATCAAGCATCGCGACCCAAGCCTACATAGATATAACAATTTTCTATATTGTCGTAATATAATTATTGTGCTTTTAACCATAATTAAATATAATCTGCGTGAATCAAATATTTGTTATATTTTAGTCATGGTCTGCTTAGACTCCTAAGACTATGTATCGTGTAATTTGATTATTACAATATCTAATTATCATATATTTCAGTGGCAAAGAAATTGTTTCCCTACGAACCCACAGAGCAGCGGTTATTAACCATTTTCAGTGTTCGAACCCTTTATAAATCAGCAGTCCCTTCTCACAACCACTGCACTCTTGATAGATATACGATAAAGATATAATTACAAACGACGTCATAACAAAACTATTTCTATTCGATAATAATTCATACCGCTTTAAGTTGCTTTAAGACGATTAAGCAAAAAGTCCTTTTCCAGGAAAAATAAATGCATAGCTAAAAACACTGAATTACACACACAAATTACAGGAATCTTCGCGCTCCTAAGGAGCCAGGCTCATAACCCCGCTCAAAAAACCCCTGCCTTAGAGCGGCCCAATACAATGACTCGGACACCCGTCTTCGGCTCACCGATCAGACGCGGTCGATTTATCGGCGACAGCGTGCGGCTGCGACCAATTCGCCGCAGCGTGTGCGCCACTGACCGACGCTCTGGTCACGATCGTGCTGCCCCCTGGTGGACGGCGGCGACAACTGGGCACGGCGCCAGAATGTTGCTGTCGTTGTTGTTGTTGTTGTTGGTGTAGAGAGCGGTGTAGTTGTGCACGCGTTACGCGCCGATGCTGGCGAGCTACACGCATAGATATCGTCGGTCCCGACGAGGGATAGCGCAGTGTTTTCGACACGACCAGACTGTATGTCAGTTAGCACACACACACACACATACACACACTTCATTTGCATTCGTTAATACATACATTTATATAGCGCAATTCACACATTCACATATACGCGCATTAATTAACACACATAAATATGGGACGCACATACATATATATACACCAGGTTCAGACGGCATATACGTGACATGACACGTGACAGCGCGGCCAATCAACATGATTACATCGTTGGACTCAAAATGTACACACACACACGCAAAATATATACAACATTCAAAATTTGCTATAATTAAGCGCGATGTGTGCGTTCAGGAGTCATGGCTAGACAAGCTGTGGCAGCATATTGTGTGTGTGTGTGTGTATGTATGTGTGTGTTTGTGTGTGTGTTTGTATGTATGTGTTTGTTTGTATGTGTGTGTTTGTGTGTGTGTTTGTATGTGTATGTGTCTCTGTGTGTGTTTGTATGTGTATGTGTTTGTGTGTGTGTTTGTATGTGTGTGTGTGTGTGTGTGTTTGTATGTGTGTGTTTGTGTGTGTGTTTGTATGTATGTGTGTGTTTGTTTGTGTGTGTTTGTTTGTATGTGTGTGTTTGTTTGTATGTGTGTGTTTGTATGTATGTGTGTGTTTGTATGTGTATGTGTGTGTTTGTATGTGTGTGTTTGTATGTGTGTGTTTGTGTGTGTGTTTGTATGTATGTGTGTTTGTGTGTTTGTATGTGTGTGTTTGTGTGTGTGTTTGTATGTATGTGTGTATGTTTGTATGTGTGTGTTTGTATATGTATGTGTTTGTGTGTGTATGTGTCTGTGTGTGTGTTTGTATGTGTATGTGTTTGTATATGCATGTGTTTGTGTGTGTGTTTGTATGTGTATGTGTTTGTGTGTGTATGTGTTGGTGTGTGTGTTTGTGTGTGTGTTTGTATGTGTGTTTGTATATGCATGTGTTTGTGTGTGTGTTTGTATGTGTATCTGTTTGTGTGTATGTTTGTATATGCATGTGTTTGTGTGTGTGTTTGTATTTGTATGTGTTTGTATATGTGTGTGTATGTATGTGTGTGTGTATGTGTTTGTATGTGTGTGTTTGTATGTGTGTGTGTATGTATGTGGGTGTGTTTTTATGTATGTGTTTGTATGTGTGTGTTTGTGTGTGTGTTTGTATGTATGTGTGTGTTTGTTTGTATGTGTGTGTTTGTATGTGTATGTGTTTGTATGTTTATGTGTATGTGTTTGTATGTTTATGTGTATGTGTTTGTATGTGTATGTGTTTGTATGTGTATGTGTTTGTATGTGTATGTGTTTGTGTGTATGTGTGTGTGTGTGTCTGTGTGTATACTATTAGATATTGATTAAATTAAATGGTATACCGTGGCAATATTTGTTTCTAGCTTAGCTTACTTTTACGCGAACACACACATATTTCCGTATATTTTTCATCAGTTTTACTTAAATTTTCCGCGATTTACTCAACACCTGATCATACACACACACACGTCAATGTGAAAATATTGCACATGTCTTGTCTCTGAAAATTATAACAGAAAACACCTAACTTAACAATGTCCATGTTTAATGTAATGAAACAATATTGTTTGTTTTGCATCGCATTCAGACACAAACACACATAAGCTATAGGATTTTGTTAATAAAAATACTCGCATTTATGAAAAAATGAAACCAAATGAAATATTGTAAATTCTTGAATATTTCATATAATATATTATTCAAACAAAGTTCAACTAATGATTGTAACTGTTGTTATTCTAATTCAGAGCAGATATTACATGATAGTTTGGAGCTAATTCTGCTAACTCATAAATTAATTCTGAATATAATTAACTATGAGAGTCATTAGAACAATTTTTGCCAGTGATTGGATTTAATGGAATGGAATGTCACCAACATAAAGCAGACACAGTCAGTTTTATCAGGTTTATAGGTAACCGCGCATTAGTTTGGAGCAGTAAGTGAACTACTTCCAGGGGCCGGCAAACGTTTCTTAATGAACGCCGGATAACCGGAAAACACGAGCGCAGGCCGCATAATAATTATTTACAATAATAGCAAGCCAGAACGAACACTGTGGGAAATAGAACAACAAAAACTACGTTTGGCATTCCATGAGTGAGTTTCGTGCAATGAATGGAAAACCGACAATAATGGGCATGTTTACTAAGTCAAGTACAGTGGACGGATCCGGCCAGCGGACCCCACTTTGCCCACCGCTCATCTACAACAAAACAAAATACAATTGCGTACCGTTTCAGAATATTACTGCAGCGCCGGCGTTGTCGTCTGCGCTGCTCCTGCTGACGACTGGCCGCCTGTATCCTGTCGCGCATTCTCCGCACCTCTGTCTCGCCGCCGCCAGCGCTCTTTTGCGACGAATTCGCCGCAGCGGAGGTGGCCGTCAACCGGCGCAGAACAACTCGGGCGCGTCTCACTACAGCAGCACTGTCAGCCGCCGCCGCCGCCGAGCTGTGCGACAAACGGCGACATCTGCGACGCTCCGTCGACAATGAAGTGGCGGCTGTTGACAAAAAACGGCCAGCTCAAAGTTCTGCCTCAACAAACTGCACCTACAAGAGTTACTAAAGTGTGTGCATATGCACTTTCTTTAACCACTTTTAATTATTATTTTTGTATGGTTTGATGATTTTTTATATCTCGTTTAAACTCGTATTTCTCAAGCTCTCTTTCTCTCTACATATTTTGGACGATGGACACACAACGAAGTTTGAAACATCAACTAGGCGATACTGAGCAAAACCAAAAACAGAAAATTATATAAGAAAACAAAAACAAATTAAATTGTGAAAAATACATAAATATATCAGTCATTCATAAACATGCGAATTGAGCAGAATAATAAATTCCTAAATAGTTCTAAGCTGTGCTGTTGAAAACGGAAAATATACAAATAACGACATACGCCTATTATGATCAATTTTCCATCACAAAAAGTAACTTCGAGTGAAGAAAATACAAAACTACATGAACGACTCAATGTGAAGACATCGCAAAAAATAATAAGATAAATTTGGATATAATATGAAAATATTAAAAGATTACAAAAATACAAAAAGCATACTAATAGAAAATGATCCACACTAATAAATGTTTCACATGCATAAAATCCTCAAATGAGAACCCATCAAATAAATAATGAACTGCTCTGGCTAAACAGACCACTAACAGATATACTTCGAGAAAAAACACCCATCAAGAACTCCTAAATATACGCACCAATCAATACGACCACACAACTTAAAAAATGAATGTAATAAAAAACCAGAAAACGGAACACGAGAACATAACAGAGACAGGTATTAAGAATAATTGAGAAAGAAGAAATGTACAGTTTTGTGTGTGGTTGCGTTGAAAACGACTACCTGCGGCATTTTTAACAGGCGAGTGTTTTGGCGTGCCATTATGTCGACGACTAGCGCTACTACTGCATCTCTCCTGACAACAACAACAACAATAATAATAATAACAATAATAATAACAACAATAATAATAATAAAGCAACAATGATTGAAAACAATAGCAAAATAACATTGGAAAACACAGTAGCAAAACAAGACCAACTCAACATGAACAGCACAACATTGAAAATGAAAACAGCATGAAAACACGCACCAAAAACAATAATAAATAAAGAATAATAAGATCAGAAATAAAAATATAAGCAGATCGCATATTTATTCACCACAAATACACGCAAGCACACACACAAATACACACAAACATGTACATATACACGCACATATTTAAATACATAAACACACACACACACACACACACAGAAATGAACAGTACCACAGACACACGCAAGCCAAACACACACACACACACACACAAACACACATACACATTAAATATATATTGTGCAATCTATACACGTGTCTCAATTCACACACAGTACAACTTGCCATGATTACAATGAGGCATTGCACAAACGGACACACACACACACACACACATGTACAAGCATTCACAATCATACACACATACCACATTTGACACACACACACACACACACACAGACATACATACACACACATACACACACAACGGTGTGATAGTTTATCCAGTCGGCACTGACCAGATTGAGCAGAGGGCCGGAGCGACGAGAGAGGGTGGGAGCAGACGATGAGGCCGGCGAGTGCGCGGGCAGAGCGGTGGGAGTGGAGCAGAGTGGAGGAGCAGCCGAGTGCGAGCAGAAATTAGCGCCGGCGGCGGCCGTCGATGATGACGTCATAGAGTTGTGGCTAGAAACACCGAGCGAGCCAGAGCCGAACAATTGATCAAGATGCTTGGGCATCAGGTCGGACCCTGCAGTCGCATATATATACACACACACACACACACACACACACACATATATATATATATATACACAGACAGAAGCACCCACACACACACTCACGCATTGTATTTCATTACATTGCGACATTTATAGCGCGCTTTCCACCCTAAGATCTCAAAATTTGCTCACACATGCACACACACTGTCAAACACAATGCGAATACACACACACACACACACACACACACACACACACACACACACACACACACACACACACACACACACACACACACACACACACACACACACACACACACACACACACACACACACACACACACACACACACACACACACACACACACACACACACACACACACACACACACACACACACAAACAGAGATAGAGAGACACAAGCACATAGGCAGATATAAATACATACAATACATATATATAACGCATAATTGCCGATATACACAAGCAAATCTCCAATGTTTTACATAGAACATGGACAGGAATATATGCAATGCAGATATAAGCAGAAATATGTCAAGTCTAAGGATATAACAATGAAACAAATGCATCATAAAGAAATTTGTCGTACTGAAAAGCCTGACGAAAGACGTACAATAAAGCCGTTTACTTTACTTTACTTTACACACACACACACACACACAATTCATTGAACACTTACTATGCACTTTACACATAATGTTATCTAAAACGCCCACACATACATAAACAGATACAACACCGAAACTCACCCAATGACAATACAACATAATTTACTTGACACACAGAAAACACATTGAAATATTGAAAATCAGACGGACAAACAAACAATACAAATTGACACAGAAAACATACACACGCACACACAAACATACCGGCACACACACACACACACACAGTACCTCGAAAGCAGAGAAACTTGATGAAGTCCTGCGTGCACGGCAGAGCGGACTCGCCGTTGAAACGGACATCTCCGTTGTCCGGCCATCCGGACGTGGCCACTGACACGGCGGCACCGCAGTCCGGCGCGTCACAACACGCCGCAGATCCGGACAGCGAGGCCGGACGTGAGGTGGCGCCGGATAAATGCAGTGGTGCCGCGCCCTGAGCGAACTTGCGCTGTTGGCCAGCCAAAAACCGCCTCGTTAGATTTGAGATTGTTAACGGAGCCCAATAAGCAGCCGTAATTATCTCATTTCACATCGATTTAAGCATGCATATTGCGCAATATATAAACAACGTGTCTCAGATGCGCAGACAGTACAATTTATGCACAATTACAACGCACCATTGAACAAACGGACACACACACACACGCATACATTAGGCGATAGGGTGGATTTATCGGCATTTCTATATCCTACTCGGTCCTCCCACAAAACTAAACCATTTTCCGGTAAATTCAACTGCAACAAACATACCTCAATAAAAGCTATACTGTGTATAATTGCACACACACACATAGACACACACACACACACACACACACACACACACACACACACACACACACACACACACACACACACACACACACACATAGACACACACACACACACACACACACACACACTTGTCGTGTATTGTTACTTTTTGCTATGTTGTTTTTGAAGGCAATATAGCCAGCTGAACTGAATCGAGCAGAATTCCCGGGTGGTATAATTGCACATGCGTCCTGCCCAGCCAATTTGTTGGAGGGGTTAAGTACTAAATATATTTAAACATTACAAATATACTATATCATTGGTGTAAATAGTTTTATTTGTCTATATTTCAGTACGAAGCACGCCAAGTCTTCATTATCCTCGCCTACTACGAGGGTGCAAAAATAATGTACAGTTAAATCGGTATAATCGGCGCAATCAGATACAACGCGGTCGAATTTTTTGGACCCAAACTAGCGCCTTTTATATCGATGTTTGACTGTATAGACTCCTACACCACCAGGATTTGAGACAATGTTCAGCTTAAAGCTTACCTGAGCAAGAACACGGCGTTTAGTCGTGGCCGGCTGGCCAGAATATGAATGCGACAGTTTCGGCGCGCCGCTGGTCGGCGGCGTCTGTTGGTGGCGCTTGAAGCGCGTCATCGGTGCGCAATAATTGTCGCACACACTGCAAAAAACACACAAGCACAGCAAACAATAAAAACTGCACTGAACCAGGTGGCTATGTTCTTGTGCTGTCTTATTAGTGTCGACACTGAAGTGTACATGTATGTACTTATAAGCGAGACTCACACGCATATTGATTATCAGTTGCTTGGGTTCAAAAAGTATTGGGTTATGTGTGTGTGTGTGTGTGTGTGTGTGCGTTTACGTGTACAGGGGGTGGGCGATATTCGACCGTTCACAATTGGACATTTCGCGAATTCGACAGCGTCTAATTCATACCCCAAGCCTGATGGTTGGATAGAAAAACTCTCGAATTCGACATTCAAATCTCGTGCGACACCATTCCAACATTGCCCTGGACGCCGCCGCCACACACCGCGCCTTAGTCTCGCCGTCGGTGTGGTGGAGCACTCGACTGCTCCACCTTCATTGTGTCGCGCAAATCTAACTCCGCCCCCCCCACGCCTAAGAAACACATTTTCCTGCCTCTCAAAGATAAGCTAGAGCTTATCTGAGGAAATATCTTAGGAAATGTGAGGCAGGTAAAACTCACTCAGCCATAGCAGCGGAAATGTGCATAGCAGCCATAGCAGTGGTGACGTTTGGCTATAATTTTGTATTTATATATGGTTGATATAATGACCGTCACTGCATAATTATTCAGTGTCATTTATCTAATTATTTAAGTCTCTATTTTGTTAGAATTGTGTCATGTGCTTGTGTTTTATGCTCTCTGTATCTGATTGTGGGCAATAAACATGCCTGTGAAAAAAAAGAAAAAATGGGTGTCCCAAGGTGTACAGTGTCAACAATTGGGAAGAACAGGGACAATTATCGCCAGGCAGCTACTTCAACATCATCTGCAACGACTCTTCTTGTTTGTGCCGCAAGGGACTTCCGTCTCAACACGATGCAGAACATGTTGATCAAGTGGATGAAGGATATGCTGATCAAGTGGATGAAGGATATGTTGATCAAGTGGATGCAGGATATGTTGATCAAGTGAATGAAGAACATGTTGATCAAGCGGATGAAGGACATGTTGATCAAGTGGATGAAGGATATGTTGATCAAGTGGATGAAGGATATGTTGATCAAGTGGATGAAGGACATGTTGATCAAGTGGATGGAGGACATGTTGATCAAGTGAATGAAGGACATGTTGATCAAGTGGATGAAGGATATGTTGATCAAGTGGATGAAGGACATGTTGATCAAGTGGATGAAGGATATGTTGATCAAATGGATGAAGGACATGTTGATCAAGTGGATGAAGGATATGTTGATCAAGTGGATGAAGGACATGTTGATCAAGTGGATGAAGGATATGTTGATCAAGTGGATGAAGGACATGTTGATCAAGTGGATGAAGGACATGTTGATCAAGTGGATGAAGGACATGTTGATCAAGTGGATGAAGGACATGTTGATCAAGAGGATGAAGGATATGTTGATCAAGTAGATGAAGGAGAGGACACAACGCAAGATGCCCATTAGCCTGGAACTTGTGCGAGAACGTGCCTGGTCACTGTGGGAACACTTACAGGCAACACCATAACCAACAGCAGGACACAAGAAGCATTCTCGGCAAGCAGGGGCTCGTTCCACCCATTCAGTGATATTTTTAGTGATATTTTGGGGGTTTGGGCTGGGGGTCGTTCCCCATCCCCATAAATATAATGTGTTCCTATGGGAGAAACAGTTTCACGATTCGAACACACGCAGGTTCGACCAATGATAGACCGCCGCATCATCGTCGAATTGCGGGCACCCCCTGTATTACACTATTTGTTTTGTTATGGTTTTCAGTGTGTTTTTGTTTTGCACACGTAAAAGACACACACACACACACACACACACACACACACACACACATAAGCCAATACTTTTTGAGCTCACTTAAATAATTATTATGAATATCAATTAATTATGAAAATCAATATGCATATGAGGCTGGTTCATAAAGATATGCATGCACACTACATGTTCGCATAGTTTGGTTTTCACCAGATCGTGTTGTATGTACTGATATTATGATACTCATTTATAGCGTGATTGGAAGAGCGTTGCGTATCAAACCACACACGCTATAAAATCACGATACAGCAGCGTATATTGCGTATACTTGTGAAACGATGACTGTCAGTTTTGAAGTTACAACTCGATGATGATGAGTTGAAACTTAGTATTTCTTTGACAATGGTTCCATCGGATAAAAACAAAGCTGATGTATTAACACGTGTTCCGAAGACTTGGATGAGGACAAATAGTGGCGGCTGCAATAGCACCATTCGTCGACATTGAAAGACCGCACTCGGACCAGCATGTTGGTACTGAGAGAACACTGTATTCGGCAAGAGAAAGTGTGGAGGCTGTTGTGAAGCGGTGTAACACAATATCATGCACACTCATGTATTACACTGATTGACTGTCGTCCAATACGCTTTGAAATATGACTTGAAGTGGCCTCTGAAAACGCCAAAGATATATGTCGGCATCTGACGCAAATAATCCTAGAGAGAGGGTCACCGGAAGAATTTCTTATGGACAACAGTCGTGAGTTTCGATATTACGAGCGTGCAGAATTATGCAAGGCATATAATATACTGCAGCGTTGCAGGGCGGCCTATAGACCATCAGGGAACGGTATTGCAGAAAATATGCACCGCACAATCAAGGTGATGGCATCAAGATCCAGAGACAGTCCACTAAAGATGGTATTCTGGTACAATCTGGCGGCGAAGGAGAATGTCAATGGCAGTACAGCACCATCGGAAGCGATATTCAATAACCACTGGAGGCATCCTGCTGCCAAAACAACACAGATGCGTGACACCTCCGATTCGCGATTCAAGTTAGGAGATACGGTGGTGGTGAAACCGAGCGACAGGCGATACACTTCCAGGTGGACAGAGGGGAAAGTTACAGGTGTACGTTCGGAAGATACAGTGGATGTCGACGGTGTTTCGAGACACGTCCTTGATATCCGTCGATTGTTCATTGAAGATGATTCAGAAGACGACCGGTTGAATCAGAGGGCATTGCAGTGGAAGTTTCGAGAAGATCACAGCGTAACAGACGACCACCCGTGTGGATGAGCGACTATGTCAGATGATGAACACATCACGGGGAAGTGTTGTATGTACTAGTATTATATTTATTTATTTTGTGCATTTGCGTTATTGAAAGAGCGTTGTGTACGAAACCACGTTATATATAATTATGCTGTAGTATTGTGTATTGACGAATGTTTCATGTTGTCGGGATGGGATGTATGGGGACGGATGAGGGAATGTTTAAATTATCACAATGTTGTTCGTTGTTCGCGACTGAAGTCATACTGATGTGTTTTGTGAATATTGAATTATTACAGATCGGGTAGCACAAAGATATGACTTTATAAGCAATACATACAGACGTTTTGAATTGTAAGAAATAGAACGATACAATTAACCAGCATGCGCCCTTTTCAACCTATATGGTGTATATGTACGATGAGAGCGAAATTATCACATGTGTGAGCGACAATGTACGCTGAATTTTTTCCTCTGCACGATCACCATTATAAGTTCATTGTGTTATTATAGTCAGTGGGGCGCCAAGGGGGAGGGGGCTTGGGGGGCTTCAGTCCCCCACAAAATATGCCAAGCCCCCTCAAAAATCATAATCATGGACATTAAAATTTCTTACCACTGTAAATGAAACCCTGTAATTCTTCCTAAAATTACAGGAATGAATCATTGTGCCCCAGTCCCTTATTATATTATGTAGTCAGCGTTCGAGTGTAGCTCTTTATGCTTAGCCAAGCCCCCTCAACTATTTCCTTAGCCTCTACAACTTTTCCTTAGCCCCCCCATCGGAAAAATCCTGGCGCCGACACTGATTATATTGTTTATTCGGATATTTTACTGTTTATCTATGCTTCTATATATTGTCGAATGTTTTGGGCTTATGAGCTCGTGGTCCAACAAGCTATTTAGCTTCATGGATCCGGCGTGTTTGTTTTTGTGTTCGTGTTCGGGTGAAGTGTCGCCAAAATATATTTAATTTCATAAGAGCCACCCTGATCAATGTGATACAAGGGCAATAATGGTTGTATACAGTGAATCACAAAAATGCCTACATCAGTTTTTTCATCACTTGAGTTTCAAGAAAATTATTGTTGTTGTTATTGTCGTTATAAGCGCGCACAAGAAAGCGTAAAAGCGTATCAAGAAAGTGTCAAGGGGAAATAACGTATTTAGTTTGCCGCACATCAAGACCGCAGAGATATACAACCAAACAAAACAATACCACTGGCACACGGGCACACGACATAGCAAAACAACTCGAAGAAAAAAGCAACAACACATTCAGGATACATATAAGGAGTATAATCAGAAAACCTTTCTCAATAACAGCTAACAATTTGCCAACAATAACATTAGCAACAAAATCACAGATACAATTGTGACGTGTACATCACATTTCCCATGGCGGTGCACTTGTATATTATTTATTTGAAAAATACATTAACTCACACTAACATTTATTTGAATAATACATTTTTCGATGTAATATAATTGACCACATTCTGCTAATTGAATTACATTGTTTTCAAATTTGCGAAATTGGTATTGAAATCTTTTTTAATCTATCGATAATTGCGCTGGAAATACTCCAGCGTAAACGGCGGTCTGCTGTGGGCTCTTTCAGGATCTATGGCAGCATGGTGACTTGTTACCTTCATCATAGAGCACCATTATAATATAGGTCCTACTTAGGGAAAACACAGTTACGAGCAGAACCCCTCGGTCTCCATTAGGCTGGACTTTTATGCGCTATTTTATGACAAATTTCAAAATCATGCGTGAACGAACGTACCAACGGGACTCCTCAATACTCTGCCTTCCTCCACGACCGAGGGGTACGGACGACGGTTGCAACTGCTCTGCTAAGCCGTACAGACAGTGCTGTGGTGCGACACGAATTTCGTCTCGCGCCACCTCGCGACCGTACCAGCTGTGTGTACGCCTGTTTGTATATCT
Source organism: Sacculina carcini (assembly GCA_916048095.2). Classification (NCBI taxonomy): domain Eukaryota; kingdom Metazoa; phylum Arthropoda; class Thecostraca; family Sacculinidae; genus Sacculina; species Sacculina carcini. The sequence continues at coordinate 3,009,184 of OU696593.1, read as the reverse complement.
GTGTGTCACATTTGTCCGTGTCATTGTTTGTGTTGTTGGACCATGTATGTGTGCGTTCTTACTAGTTGTCCTCGCAGGAATGAGTCAGAAGCTCGTGACTGCCGCCTTCCAGCTGTCATGTCTTCTTGAACAGTTGTGTCGTTGGTTGGCATACTACATCGCTTGGTAACCTATTCCATCTATCTACTACTCTGTTTGGGAAGCCATATTTCTTATGTCCTTTTTAATCCTGCGTTTTTGTAGGCTAAAACTGTGATTTATCTGAGATTTTGAGAATTGAAACAACTTCGGATTTTCCATTTTTCTTTCCCCGTAAGACATCTATAAACTGATATTAAATCCCCTCTAACTCTGTGTGTGTGCTTGTTTGTACGTGTGTCCGATCGTCCTGTCCTGTTGTGTCTGTACTTGTTAATACAGTCGGTCCAAAGCATTCACGTTGTAACTTGTGTCTACCCGTGACTACCAAGGCGCAACAGTACAAACGATGCAGACACGTGACACTTTACAAGGTACGCTTGTACGTCTGGTCTTTTCGCCGAAAGCACCGAGCTTAATTACGACAATGATATGTGGATATACAGTGCATATAGGTTGGATGAGTGGAATGTTGCGTAAAGCGCCTGTTTACGGATCGAACAACGAATGTTTTTGCGAGTTTTGTGATATTTCAGATAATTCGCAATCACCTCATTGCTGTCTGAGTATTGCTACATACACCGTGTCATTTTGATCTATTTGTTCACCATTCTGATGGCGTAACGACTTCACTTCTGTAAATTGTTTGCTGCAAATGGCAAGCTCGAGCAACGCCACCTACACTACTATCGTATCTAGGTGGCGTTGGCTCGATGGGAACAGACGCGCACGCGCAATTAGAAGATTCAGAGAAACAAATTCGATGCAAAACTCCACCATAATAACACCAATTTCAATGACAACATGATTTTGTATTGCCCGCGTCATCACATACACACACACACACACACGTACATTCAAATCAGACAATATGAACAATTAATGTGTAGATGAAATACTCACAGATAAACATTCAGACATACACATGCTCACCGACAAACATAAAATTCAGTACGGCCCGGTCAAACAATTTTGGCAAGTCGTTTCGATACAGCATATATTATATTAATATGGAAATATTATAGCGATTTTAATTGGAAAAACATCTAATAATTCTGCCATCAAATTTCACGTGGATATTTGGAAACAGCGAAGAGCAAGGATTTATTTAAAACATGACGTCATTTTTTAATAAATTTGATTTACAAATCTCCATACCAAAGTCTATATTATATACCTCACGGCGGAAGGAGAACTGAAAATTGAGCGAATATCTATTTCACAAAAAAGACAATGAATGAATGTTGGATGTAGGCGCCACAATTTGCAGGCAAGCGCGTCAAAAACGTCGACGAAAAACACAAAACACAAATACGCCAAATGTTGAACGCTATATACAATACCCGCATGGCAAAACCACTGTCGCAACATACACACAATGAGGTGCACACACGCATACAAACACACAAGCATTTTGTGCTCAAATTCAAAGGCTACGCACCTAAAATGCCCACTACAGATAATAGCGAAGAACACATTGAAACCGAGGCACAGAAAAACTGGAAACGATCCATAGAATAAAAGTAGAGTAGGTGACACAATTGCTTTAACACAGGCGTCAAATTGATTAAAATTGTTCGTTTTCAATGGAAATCGAGCGAATCTTAAATAAAAACTGACAATGGTAAAGTGTGGTTTGAATTTCATGTGGGCCTCAACCGCAGAACACACACACACACACACACACACACATTACATTACATTAGGTAGATATTTATATAGCGCCCTACACCTAGAGGGTCTCTAGGGCGCTGCACACGCACACACACACACACAAACGCACACACACAGACACACTTACACACACACACACACACATAGCCACACACACACAGAAAGTGAAAGGTAAAGAAAGAAGAGAGATAATTTACACCTTAAAATTTACACACACACACACACACAAACACACACACAAACAAACACACACACACGCACACACACACACGGAGTTAACAGAACACAATGAACATTGCCAACGAGTGAAGATAAAAAATTACAATTTGTGTCTCATCAAATACAGGAACATACCAAGGTTTAACATACGGACAACACAAGGTAAGACGACGTACATACACATATACAAGCATTTTCAAATATTATAATCTCGATGTTAGACTATGTGTCTCAATTTCTGAGCCAAGACACAAACACACACACACACACAGGGGCGACGAGCAATCAGGAACATTGCAAGAAGCGACAATGTAAACCAAGTCAATTGTGAATTTTTCAAATAGAATATGTCAATCTATCGCCAATTAAAAATCGTCATTCGTATTGAAAAAACACGCCAAAATTCGAAAATAAAATCAGTGTCTTCCGAAATACAAAACCGTTTCAACGGGAGAAATTAAACAAGCCAATTAAAATTTAATCAATTTTTTAGTATTATTGATTATATTTAAATTAATAATTGGGTTATGAATATTTCCATTATGAGTCTAGCAAATGTTCTAGACCTGTGAAAAATTCCCCACTAGCGGAGAATGGAAGAGTTGTCAAGTGGGAAGCTAAAGGTCGGACAGAATAATATGGACAGACTAATTGTGTGTTTTTATCAATTCAAATTCATTTATTTTTGTCTCATGACCTCTTGTTATTTACTATGATGTAACAACTGACTTTATTGCATTTATCAGCGCTGTGTTGTGTGGAAAATAAAGAGATGGCTCATATTAAGAAGTGGCGAATCAGTGAGAAAAAAGGCTAAGAACCACTGATCTAAAGACCAAAAACGACACAACCTGCGCGATATCCACGCAAATAAACAACAAATGCAAATAAAACATGCGCAATGAGCTTGCTTGCTTTTGACTCAACATTATATGCTAGGCCAATTGAATCAGCAATGTCCGACAAAACCAAGACAAATAAAATATGTAAACACACACACACACTACCAAGACTAGAATGCAGAGTCTAGCGTATAAAACACACAAACACACACACAGAAACACACACATAAGTCTGTCATACCATTTGTTTCATAGGACAGCGCCTAATCATGAGTGTACATGTATTGAATGACCACAAGGCTTATATTCGTTCATCCACTGAACAACACTATGAGGCACTAAGGAGCCATACACACACACACACACACACACACACACACACACAAACACACACACAAACACACACACACATACACACACACACGTGTTCGTCTCAGCATAATGAGGATGAGCGTGGCGTGTCACGATCAGGTTGCAATGGGGCTGATGAGAAAGACGGGTTATGTTCAGTTGTGAGGGGCTCGGGAGCGGCGGCGAAATGGGCCTCACGCTCGTCCAATACCGACACAGACACAGGACATACACGACGTGCACACAACTGACACACACATACACACACACACTTATATTATACAGGGAGCCTGATACAGGGAAAACCAACCGGAAAAATTGGATTTGATAAAAATACAGATAAATAGGATTGTATTAAATCAAAATGTAAAACATTGTACATAGTTAGCGTCGAGCTAAGACAAAAGAAACTGAAAAAACAAACAAACCCAAAACAGCGTGTTCCAGAAAATTCATACGCATTTGAGCAGCTGCTAAATCAATCGTTAATTTTTTTCTCTACAGACTGAACCAATTGAGCCAAGTGATTGCAGCAAGACTAACTTTTGAAGAGGCGAAAATTATTCAGAAATGCTACTGCAAGTATGAAAACACAGTTGAAGTGCAGAGACAATTTCGGAGCGACATTCAGAAGCCACCGCCAACACGACAATTATCATCACTCGCATAAGAAACAAGTAACAAGACAAACATGAAATTAGTAACTTATTCTGCATGCTGAAAATTACTTGAATTATAATAAACGCCAAATTTACAAGAAATAAATATGTGTGTACCTTTTTTGAGGACACCCTATGTCTATCGAGGTCGAACTCAAGGAACAAAGTCTATGCTACCCTATGAATATTGGCGTGCCCCGAATCATCGTCAAAAGCCTCACCGTTCGTCGATGCATTTCCTGCATATAGATGGCGCTGATGGCCATTTCAGCAGCCGAAACTTCAGCCGGCAGGTGGCGCTGCGTGTCGGCGACGGCGGTCCGGTCAAATACGCCGGGAAACTGTTGAATACTGTCACAACAAACAGTGCGACGATGTGTTCAGCAAACATACAGACAGACGAGCACACACACACACACTCATTGAATTACATTAGGTGGATATTTATATAGCGTCCTGCATGTAGAGGGTCATAGGGCGCTACAAACACACACAAACACAAATGGGCACATGCACATGAAGACAAACACACATACACACACACACCCAAAGAAAAAGCACACACATAAAGACGCACACACACGAAGACACAAGTAACAAAAACATGTAAACAAAGACACACACACACATTGACAAACACTGACAAACACACACACACCGACACTGAAACACACTGAAACACACTGACACACACACACACTGCCACACACCGACACAGAAACACACATATGCACATACACACACACACACACACACACACACACAGCCACACACTGACACTGAAGCACACACACACTGACACACACCGACACAGACAAACACACACACTGACACACATACACACTGACACACACCGACACTGAAACACACATATGCACATAAACACACACACACACACACACACACACACACACACACACACACACACACACACACACACACTGCCACACACCGACACAGAAACACACATATGCAAATACACACACACACACACACACTGCCACACACCGACACAGAAACACACATATGCAAATACACACACACACACACACACACACACACACACACACACACACACACACACACACACACACACACACACACACACACACACACACTGCCACACACCGACACAGAAACACACATATGCAAATACACACACACACACACACACACACACACACACACACACACACACACACTGACACACACCGACACTGAACACACACACACACACATATGCACATACACACTGCCACACACCGACAGCCAAACAGAACGTGTCACATTGTGGGCGACTCCGCGACGCACCTGGTCATCAGAGAGGAGTGTTGCAGCGCCGAGCAGCTGTCGTACACACTGGCTACCAGCGGCGGCAGCTGGCCAACAGCTGCAGCTGCCGAAGACGGCTGATAATTGGGCTGAGCGGCTGACTGAGAGATTTCCCGACAGCTCAGAGCTCTAACAGCATCAATCAGAAATAAGAAATGTATTGCCATTTTCATATAACAAAGTATTGGCATGAATGAAATTACACACAATGTACACACAAATGAAAATAAACGGTGAAAAAAGTCGACTCACAGCGGAATACGACACGCAAGAGTCACAGAAAAACACGAATACGACAAAAAAACGAATAATATCGGTGTGGGCTCAAGAATCGAGTTACATATCCAGAAGGTATTTATAAAGTAACATGACAGGGTGTATGCAAACATTGTTCACAGTCAGCGCCAATCAAAAATAACGCTTGTAATCGGTTCTATTAATTATTCTTGAGATATTGTAGCAAAGAAGACAGTCACGACAAATGTTCAAATTGCTGACGCCAGGCGTCGATACATTTTCTGGACAACGCGACAAAACAAATTGCAAGCGACACACACACACACACACACACACACACAAGTTGCAACCAGTTTCGCCACTTTTGCCTCGCGCCACATCGCCAGGGAATCAATCATTACCACATGAAAAATCATGAATTTACATGAATAATTATCAAATCAACATTATGGAGTGTTCTGGGATGGATTGTTTATTGTTAAGTATTTATTATATTGTTTTCGAACACTCATTCTCTCTAGAATCCCTAACTTTTTGAACTATCTACATGTTTTGGGTGCTTTCGGTACGTGTAGCCACCGGAGGGTAGAAATATTGCTTGCACTCTTCCCATGCTACTGGACTTGCCTGTGATTAATAATAATAATCACAATACAACCCAACAAATATAATAAATAAGCAAATTTAATGGAATCAACAAACAAACGCCTCAGGAAATAATGACTGCAACTGAATTTCGGGACGGCACGCGAGCTTATTGTATATAAACTTTACGGACACGATGTAAATTTAGCACGTTCATTGCCGTATGATAGAACTACCACACTGCGCCATTCCCCAGTTTCTAAATTAAGTTTTGTTTTGTACGTTAAATTTGCTAAATTGATTTTTCTCATAATTAAACTTTGTTAATACTTGATAGATAGTGGAATAAAGGAAGAGATTCAATAAATTCTCGTTTCATTTTATGAACAGCTCACTGTCTCTATCGTTTTTTAACCGAAATTAAAAATCGCAATATCACCCACCGGTGGGATATATTACAGAGTGAAGAAGGTAGAAAATGACCAACCGTTGGGCCGTATAGCAAGAAACGTGTTAAAATAGCGCAAAATGTACAAAACAGGACTCCGTGGTGTAGTGGTAGCACACTCACAAGCGGAAGTCCGTGAGTCCGAAGGTCCGTGGTTCAAATCCCGACGGAGGATAATTTCATTGAGTGAATTCTATAATCCCACAGCCCCTGTCCACCCAGCAGTAAATGATGGTACCAGATATCAGTCATGTGTTGTGTCATGCATTCTGGGGAGGTGGCCCTCTCTGATACGTCTTCCGTCCTTGTGGCGCCATAGCGTGGAGAGGGTCGGTTCTGCGGTGGCAGCGAGCTGCACGGGACACACCTGTGTGTTCATAAGCTTCGGCTTCTTCCCGTGTAGCAGCTGTCACTTAGGCCTTTAACCTTAACCTTTTTACTTTTTACAGAGACGCGGTTGATAGCAGGTAGCATACACAGCTCAAACAATGGACAAGCAGACAAAAATGGAGGACGAATGGAGCAGCGCATATAGGAAACAACAAATAAGAGTACAAGGAAAGTTAAACATCGAGAATGAGGTAGCAGAAAGGGCCTGGCCAGACGGGAACAAAATGGACTAGCAGCTAATAGGTGGAATTGAAAAAGTGTTTGTGAAGCTCAGAAAAAAAGAGCTGAATAATGTCAAGCGATGTATATGAGCGGGGAGAGAATGAGAGATTCGGCGTGCAGAGAAATGACAGGATTTGGCCTACCAAGTTGACGAGGGCGTATATTTGTATCGAGGCTCGGGGAGATGACAGCCATGATGCATTAGTGTTAAAATTTGACTCAGTTGGCCAATTGCATGAGCTCCTCAACTATTTTCTGTCTATTGAGAATTATACATATATATCACATAATACAATGAAAACACATGTTGCATATAATTGTACACACACACACACACACATTTGTCGTGTATTGTTACTTTTTTGCTATGCTCATTTTGATGACAATATACCAATAATGAACTGAACTCAGCAGAATTATCGGCAGTATAATTGCATATTCATCGAACCCAGCCAATTTGCCGGGGGGTATATGCCCCCAAACCCCCAGGATCTACGTCCATGCAAGCTGAGTTGACTATTTGTTGATGTAGAGCGAGAGATACATAGAGATACATAGAGAGAGAGAGAGAGGGAGACGTGACCAACAACCTCATCGAGGTGACGAAGGCGTGACTGTCCGAGGGCGGTCGCCATTGGGGATTGTTGATGGCAAAATGCATCAGCGACAACTCCGTCTTGCCAAACGACGCCGGAGTCAAGTCCGTAGCTGGTTCCGTAGCGGGACTGGCAGTGGATGAGTGATCGTTAGCGCTGGAGTCGCAGCTGTTGCCGGAGGGCGGACAGGCCCAGTCGGCATGGCCGTGACGACGCACGTCCATCTGTGCAAACGAGCACACGTCACCCACCTGCACACACACACACACACACACACACATACACGCGCATACACACACATGTGTGTATGTGTGCTGGTACATATTCTCGGGTTTTAGACATAGAATGGGTAAGTAAAAAGTGAATAATGAGAATGGTATCATTAGGGGCAATTCCGACAAGAGGGGTCATTGAAAAAACTGGAGACGATTAGATGTTTGAGAGATTTTAAGAAGTATAGTTTCCCATATATGTCGGCGTGTAGATGTCTGGAATCAGTTAGGGGGGATATTGTAGGAGCTAACAGCGAAGGGAAGTTTAAAGAGAGATTGGGCAGTGTGAAATAGTGGGAAGTTCAGGGGAGATAGGTTACTAGAGGGTGGGTTGGAGACAGGACAGTACAAGCACAGCTCATCTCCTGTGCTATACAAATAACTGAGTACAAATATGTGGACACACAAACACACAAACACACACATCGATGAGGCCTGCACATAAGCTAAGCCTTCGAACGAATATGACCGAATCCAAGCGAAATGTGATGTATCTGATTACATACACTGCTTCAGACAACTCAGAAATTGGTGAATAAACACACATAATACCACAATATGTGAATAATAGGAGGAAACTATAAAAAACAAATAACCACAGAAAAACACCGACAAACACACACACACACACACACACACACACACACACACACACACACACACACACACAGAGATAAACACATATACACACCTACACATATACACAGTTACATACACACCCAAATACATCCTGTTTGTGTGCGTGTGGGTGTGCGTGGGTGGGTAGGTGTGCGTATGGAGGAAAAATGGACCAAGCAAAGTGTGACAGAACGCCTAAAAACAGCTGCAAGTGTTGAGCAAAACAGACCAACAAGAAAATAAGACAGACATAAGACAGACAGACAAACCAGAAAACAAGAAGCCATGATAAACGACATGCAAAACACAATATGTATCAATGCATGTGTCTATGTGTGTGTGTGTGTGTGTGTGTTGTGTAGTATGTGTCTATGTGAATGTCTATGTGTGTGTATGTGTCTGTGTGTGTGTTGTGTGTGTGTGTTTATGTGAATGTTTCTGTGTGTGTATGTGTCTATATACAACTGTATATGTGTGTGTGTGTCTATATACATGTGTGTGTGCGTTAGTGAGTGAGTGTATGTGAGTGTATGTTTTGTCCCTGACACCAACTACGTCGACGGTGAAATGGCGGAAAAAGTCGACCAGTTGCAGTGAGGCGGGACGAATACGCCACATCAGTATGAGTGGCGTGACCAACGGCGATATCAACTCCTCCAGCAAATAACACTGCTCACACACACACACGCTTACATACACACATATATACATATATACACACATACATAGACATACATACACACACACACAGACACAGACATACACACGCACACATACACATACAGACACATACATAAACATACACATAAAGACATACACGCACATAGGCACACACACACACACACACACACACACACACACATAAAATCACACACATGTACGTACACAATTACATCCGCACATACAGACACATGCACAATTACACATACAATCCGCGCCTGTATGAAACACAGTACAGTAAGACATTTATATAGCGCCCTACACCTGAAGAGTCTCTAAGGCACTGCACACACATACACACCCCAATAAGCAAACACCCACAAACACACAAAAACACATATACACACGTGGACACACAGAGATACAGACAGACAGAAAGCAATATAAAAGCAGTCATGCACATAGACGCAGATTAGAACACACGCAATAAGAACACAGGTATGAATAATACACAAGTGTGACATAGTTAACACATAACACATAGTTAACACAAGAAAATGAGAATAATGACATTGGCATAGTTTTTAAGTTAAAAAAAACACACACAAATATACACGACGTAAAAGCTCTATTTGAAAGGGACATCTAATTGGAGGTTCAGTCATAATTGAACGATACCTTAGGAGAGCAATAGAAAAATAGAACGGCACCCTCAAATTCAGTGGTTCCCAAACATTGTTCAACGTTCGTTCGCTATTCCAAGCAGCAGTTTCTTCTCACAATGCTTGATAGCTGTATAAGATAGGTTAAATATACAAATGACGTAATAACAAAAATGTTGTGCAATATTAATTCATACAACTTCCAGTTCCCCTCAGAGGATTAAGCAACAACAGTTTTTCCAGGAAACAATATAAAGCAGAGGTAAAAAATACATTTTCTTCAATTTTTCATATAAATGTGTGTATTTGCGTGTATGAGTTTCAGAGAGCGAGTGAGTGAGCGTGTGTGTGTTTGTATCTGGATATACATTTATATATATGCATTTATATATTTGTGAGTGTGTATCTGTGCGTGTTTACGTGAATGTGTATGTGTTTGTACCAGGGTTGGTGATTTTTTTGATTAAAAAAAAAAAAAAAATCGGATTTATTTGATTTAAATCAGATTTTTTTTGATTTTTTTACTTTTTCGTATATTGACGTCATTATTACCATTCTTACCTGATTTCAATTTTTAAGCATAGGCATATTGATATTGATAGGCATCCTCGCACCCCCTAAGAATGGGCCTCGCACCCCTAGGGGGTGCGAGCACCCCCGGTTAAGAACCACTGTACTAGATGATGTGCGACGGCAATATTAAAACTACCTCGATGAGGAGTACCTCATGTATCAACGCACGTGATTGTAAGATTTCGTGGCACTTACAAGCAACAACGACTATGGACAACCGTTACTATACTTCAAATTTGAATTCATTTTTCGGTCGTCGGCGTTCGAGTGCAATACGTGTAATCCATCAATCTGCAAAATCTTTTTCCACCTGGTGAAATGGTGCGAGTGGAACCTTCAGGCAGAAAAGCAGACCCTATTTGGAAGTTTTTCGATAAATTGCCAACAAGTTCTGGTAAAGTGAACAGAGCCAGATGTAAATCCTGCAAGTTAGAACTACAGTAAAACCTCCGCTGACGAACGCTTCAGCTCACGAACTTTTCGCCTCACGAACATTAAGTTCGCGAGCATATAGTCTCGGCTGACGAACTAGTTTTCGGCGGACGAACCAAACCACGCGGTCGAACAGTGTCACGGTGGCGGCCACGAGAAGCTGACGCACGCTCACGGCGTCCCAGTTCGTCACCGCCTTTCGTTGACTGCGCACGTGGTTTGTGTTTGATAGATATTATGGACCATATTGAGTGTAGTTTTGCTATTATGGGAACGAAAAAGACCCCACCACAGGCTAGTGTTAAGCCTGAGAAAAGATGAAAGAAAATTACGATCGAGCAGAAGAATATCATTGAAAAACACGAACGAGGTATGCGTTTGTATGACTTAGCGTCCCAGTACCAGTACGCTAAGTCTACCATTGCTACCATCCTCAAGAACAAGGAAGCTATTATGGGTGCGTGTGTGGCTAAGGGTGTTTCTGTGTTGTCTAAGCAACGGTCTCAGGCAATAGAAGAGGCTGAAAAACTTCTGTTGATTTGGATAAATGAAAAGCAGCTAGCAGGTGACAGTGTGAGTGAGAGTATCATCGCCGAGAAAGCACGGCAACTTCACTCGGATATAATCAAGATGCAAGCTGGAAGTTCGTCATCCATTTATGATTTCAAGGCTAGCCAAGGATGGTTCGAGAAGTTTAAGCGTCGTACAGGGATTCACAGTGTCATTGGTCATGGTGAGGCAGCCAGTTCTGATGATATAGCTGCCGAAGCTTACAAGGAACTATTTCTCAAAATGGTGGAAGAAGAAGGCTACGTTCCTCATCAAGTGTTTAATGCTGATGAAACCGGTCTTTTTTGGAAAACGATGCCTAAGCGGACTTTCATTACACAGGAAGAGAAATCCGTCCCTGGGCATAAGCCTATGAAAGATAGGCTAACCCTCCGGATGTGCGGCAATGCCAGTGGCGACTGTAAGATAAAACCAATGTTGGTTTATCACTCAGAAAACCCAAGGGCCTTCAGGAAAAATCAGGTGGTTAAATCCAAGCTTCCTGTAATGTGGAAGTCCAACACCAAAGCTTGGGTTACTCGTCTCCTGTTTATGGACTGGATGCATGATGTTTTCGCTCCTTCAGTGAGGAAATATCTCGAGGAGAAAGGACTCCCTGTCAAGTGTCTTCTTCTCCTTGACAATACCCCAGCGCATCCACCAAGTTTGGAGGAGAAACTTCAAGGTGATCTTGAATTTATCAAGGTCAAATTTCTACCTCCCAACACAACCGCCTTCCTGCAGCCCATGGATCAGCATGTGATCGCAAGCTTTAATAAGCTTTGCACTAAGGCTATATTTACTCGGTGCTTTCACGTGACCAATGACACCGACCTATGCCTTAGGGATTATTGGAAGGACCATTTCAATGTGTATCATTCATTGTGATCAACTGATAGAAAAGGCTTGTCAAGATGTTACCTTTCGAACCTTGAAAGCAGCATGGAAGAAGTTGTGGCCCGCATGCATCCTTGAGAGGGATTTTGAAGGATTCGAACATCATGACTCTGTTGTTGTGAACGACATTGTTTCCATGGGACAGAGCATGGGACTCCAAGTGGATGTAGATGACGTCGAGGAGCTTGTTGCTGACCAATATGAGGTCCTCAACACAGAGGATTTGATTTGCCTTCAGGAGGACAAGCAGAAGGAAGCCATTCAGTTGTCATCTGAGGACGAGGAGATGGCTGCAGCATCAAGTGAGAGCATCAAGACCATGTTAGCTAAGTGGAGTGATATGCAGGCTTTTATCGAGCATTACCATTCTGAAGAGACTGTGGCTATGAGAATCATCAACATGATGAATGATAATGTGATGCCTCAGTTTCGTAAGACCATACAACTGAGAAAGCAGCAGGTGTCAATTAAGAGGTTTCTAGTCAGCAAAAAGGATAAAGAGCCTTCTAAGAAGCAAAGAAGCGAAGCCACACCGGAGATTGAGTTACCTACAGCAGTGTTCTTCAACCTTTTCTAAGATCATGCACCCTTCCGGGAGCTCTTGAAAAATTCATGTACCCTAGCGCCGTCGACAAAAAAAAATAAAATAAAAATAACATTGTTTTTTATTTTTAAGACCGAAAATATATAAATAAAAGTATTAGGCCTCTATTTTAAATATAAAAAATAGCTACTTGGTCCTAAACAATTATATAGGTGGTAACTGTATAATAAAACAATATAATTATATGTGTATACCTTTTGTATTTCTATTTTTAAATGTACAAATAATGTGATTTTTCAAATGGTTTGAAAAAAATACAAATGGAATATCACATTGTATACACACAAGTTATAAAACACACACACACACACACACACACACAAATATGTTCACTTGCACGCGCAGATATTCGAGACGACTCCAGTAGCGCGCGCACACACACACACACACACACCTGTTCACTTGCACGCGCAGACATTACACCTCCAGTAACGCGCTCAAGGACACGCTCAGCCGTGCACACGTACATTTACAATTCACTCACACCTTGTCATGTACCCCTCCATGTACCCCATTATTTCCATGTACCCTTTGAAAAAAATCATGCACCCTGGGGTGCACCATGCACCCAGGTTGACTATCACTGACCTACAGTGCTTATGGAAGCTGACTCTCCTTCAAACTCCCCTCCCTCCCTCTTATTTCTTTGATTACAATCTGTTCGTTCAATACAATGCTTTTATTACAATTCATTTATTTTATTATTTTCGTGTATTTATATAATTACAATACAATAACACATTTATTATACATAAAATAAGGTATTGTTTAGTCTTAAGGTTTATTTAGTAGAAAATTATGTTTTATGGGGACCTGGGAACGGATTATTCTCATTTTAATGGTTTCTTATGGGAAATAAATGTTCGGAAGACGAACTTTTCGCCTTACGCACACTCTCTGGGAACCAATTATGTTCGTGAGCCGAGGTATCACTGTACAGGGTCTTGTTGTGCGACTCAAGAATCACAGAACTAAATGTGTGTCTGAAAACAGCACAGAACAACAACACGATGAACCAGGTAAATTTATCATTATTCTCGATTTCATAATTTCACCGTTTAACTGGTGATGAATGTATTTTTTCTGTATCAGTAACGCCAACCAACAAAATAATGCTTATTCCAAGTATGACAGTTTTCTTAATGGCCTGGTGCGGCCATTTATATGCGTCCAAGCTATGAGAGTGTTGAAAAATAAGATATAATTTGAAATATAAATATAGAAACTACGTGATCGAAAGCAGGCTTAATGTTGAACATCTTCACATTTAGTCCTTGAAATACTGAAAGGTGTGTAGATTTCGTGAACGATTTTACAAACTTGCGGTACAAGCCAGCGGTGCGCAATTTGGTTACAGGAACTGCATATGATTATGCAGGCAACTCTGCGTCCACCTCGACTGCTGAAAATACGGTGCAAAAGAGGACTGCAGAATCTACCGCAACATCGGCAAAACTAAGGACTACTATGGTGCCAATGGACAAAATCGTCGTAAAAACCTCGAGCTCTCTAAAAGAGAGCATAGACAAGGAGGTGGCAAAGATGGTTTTTGCGACCAACTCATCTTTCCGCATGGTGGAACACACTCAGTTTGTTAAAATGGTTCAAACTTTGAGGCCAGGGTACACTCCCCCATCTAGAAAGGACCTTGCTGATAGACACCTCGATGCTATCTACAAGGAAGAGTATGAGAAGTGCACCAGCAAAACACGGGGAAAGACTGTTAGTCTTTCGATCGACGGATGGTCAAACATTCACAACGAACCAATCATCTGTGTAACCGTGACCACATCGGGTAATGTTTATCTACTCGATACGGTGAACACGTCGGGCAAAGCCCACACTGCCGAGTATCTTCTGGACTTGACGACTGCCTCCATTGAGAAGGCGGAGAAAGACTTTCAATGCCGAGTCGGCAGTGTAGTCACTGACAACGCCGCAAATGTCTCTAAGATGAGAAGAATGTTGCAACAGTCTGGCAGAGGCCAGATCACGTATGGATGTGCAGCGCATCTGCTCAATTTGCTCGCACGAGGCATGTAGCTCGATGGTGTGAAGCAGCACGTAACGAAAGTTGTCAAGTACTTCAGATACAACCACTATGCTGCAGCAAGGTATCGTGAAGAGGGAGGCCAACGTCTAATCATGCCTATAGACACCAGGTGGAATAGCATGACAGACTGTCTGCTCACCTACATCGAAAATTGGCCGATACTGATGAAAATATGCGAAGTCGACAGAGATCATATTGCAGCTGATATACGCAGCAATGTTTCGGACCTGGGCGTGAAACGTGCTGCTGAAGACTTGCTAAGAAGGCTTCAACCTGTGGCTAAAGCATTAGATACGGTGCAAAGTGATAATTGCACTATTGCAGAAGCCGTGGATGCCTGGAAAGAAATGTGTGAAAGCTTTCAGAACAATGAGCAATTGGCAAATCTTGTTTTGCAAAGATACAGTCAGTGTATCACGAATGCTCATCTGCTCGCCAACATGCTTCATCCTTCATTGCAAGGTAGACGTCTGTCTCAAGAAGAGATTTGCTCTGCAATGGAGTACGCTAACGTGAAGCATAAGAAGCTGGTGCCCCTCATAATGAAGTTGCAGGCAAAGTCACCGCCTTTTCAACAGTTCAAGTTCGCTGAATCTGTTACCGAAAAGCTGTCTACCATCGATTGGTGGGAATCACACTCGAGTTTTCTAGATGATGAAGTCATGACTCCGGTGCGGCAATTACTGACAGCAGTTGCCTCGTCCTCCGGAGAGGAGAGAGTGTTCTCTTCCTATGGGCTGGTCCACTCCAAAGTGAGGAACCGCTTAGAAACAGAGAAGTCTGCCAAGTTAGTTTTTTTGTTTAAGGCTATGAATTAGGATACGCAAACTCCACACAAAATGACGTGTCCACATTTTCCATGTTTTTTGATGTTTTGAATAAAATGTGCATACTTTAGTGTTCAGCTCTTACTTTACCAATGTACCATTACCATTGCACCAAGCTATTAGCAAATATTATAAATACTATACCATTTGCATTTTGATTTAATCCATTTGCATTTTGATTTGCTCCATTTGCATTTTGATTTAATCCATTTGCATTTTGATTTAATCCATTTGCATTTTGATTTAATCCATTTGCATTTTGATTTGCTCCATTTGCATTTTGATTTAATCCATTTGCATTTTGATTTGCTCTATTTGCATTTTGATTTAATCCATTTGCATTTTGATTTGCTCCAAGTGAATTATTTGTATACACAAGACAATATTAAGCATATTCTGCAACTATATATTGTATAACTTTCATTCTATTTATCTATTAATCAGGTTTTAATCTAATCTATTTTCATTTGGATTGAATTCATTTGCATTCTGATTTATTGTAAGGAAATTGTCTTATATAGGGATTGATTTGAAATAGCTTATGCATAATCTTAATTATAATTGATATTTCAAATATTGTAATATTTCTTTCATTGCAGAAATTGTTAATTTATGAGGCAACTCAGTTTAATTTTCTGTCAATATTTCTATTTTCAATGCTGATTTGCTCAGGGGCGCTATAATTGGGGCTATAACTATGATTTGCGCAGGGGCGCTATACTGTTGCATAATACAGTGGATCCTCCAAATAGCGAAATCCTCCCAATAGCGGAGATTGTTATTGGTCCCTTCGAGTTCGCCATTTAAAGGGCCGACTGTAATTACAATTATAGAATAGTCATATAACTGCGCCTCGATCCGCACATGTACCGTCACTAGAGTGCATGGAGGTGCATTAACTCAATAAACGCGTGCGCCCGCAAAATACAAATTAATACGCGCCACAGTGTCACGTGTGCTGGTTACGTCACACACGGATTGAGAGTGTGGGAGTACTGGTGAGAGTTTGGGAGTGGCGCGCTAATTTCAAGTGACAAAGTGCGTCAACGCCAGTCTGTTGTAAGAGCTTGCGTGCGTAGTGTTTTTGTTGAATACTGTTGCTACAAATTATGGCTGTATCACTGTGTTGATGTTTATCTTAGTGAAAGTTGTGAGTGAGGTGGATATTTGGTTGCAATTTTTCAAATTATATTTTACAGAACAAGCAATAACAAGTACAAGGTAAACATCACTACGCTTCCAGCAGGTCTTCCCTACGAATCGCAGCGGAATAGTATTTTTCCACTTTGTTAGTGAAGGTCTGCAACTGCTGCTCGTTGATTTCGGCGATGTTCTCTAGCGCAATATTCTCCAAGAGCTGCATTCTTTGTTCAGCCATTGAAAGGCCACTGTCACCACCAGCAGTCATGTTGAGGACCTGAGGCATCCTGTCGCGCAGCTTTCGCTTGATCTGGCTTTTCATTGTGCTCCATAGTAATTCTATAGGATTCAGGAGATAAGAATATGGAGCCAGTCTGAGGAGTCCAATATCGGCGTTGTTTTCGAAGATTTCCTCGATGTTGTTGTGCACTGGTGCATTATCAATGATAATTGTTGGGTCATGCAATTCGCCCGCCCGACATTGCTCGATGAGCGATTCAAACCACTCAGCACAGTCGTCTTTTTTAAATGAGCCTCGTCTTGTCGAAATGTAAACGACTCTTGAGCTCGTCATTGCGCCTATTATATGTAGGTTGGCGCCTTTGCTTGCAGGCAACACTACTGATGCTCGGGTGCCCACCTTTGATCTGCCGTGACTTCTTTTACAATACATATTGAAGTTTGTTTCATCTACCCATACTAGGGTACGCCCTTCGGAGCGAATTCGAAACAACTCTTCCATGAAAAGAGCTCGTTTGGCTTTGTTCTCCTCAATGTTCATCCTGTCTACAGTTGGACGCACAGACTTGAGGGAAAACATTTCACCGTCCAGCCAGTTCCTAATGGTGTTTATACACAGCCGACATCCGTGCTGGGCTGTGACTATGGCCTGCAGCTCACTTAGTGTGATAGACGGTGTCTTTTCCACAGCGGTTGTCAGCGTTCCGACTATTTCGGGATTTTTCTTCACATTGTTTCCTCCCCGCCGCTTTGGTGAACCCTGGTTGTTTTTCAGCCAGTTATAGGCGGTCTTCACATTGACGCCCAGTGTTTTTGCCACTGACTTCCAGTCGCCTTCGTTGTTATACGCATCAATTATTCTTTTCCTGTCCTGCAAACTTATCTTGTTATATTTCATTATGTATTAATCAATAAAAATAGTATTAGCAAATTTACAGCGACTTTGGCAAACGTAAGAAAAACTGTGCGCAATTAAGATGTAGAATATTTCACTAAATTTCTGCTCAGCATGTCATTCATGATGCTGCCAATTGCTAATTTAAACACATTTAGAGGAATATTTGTTTCTTAATTGCAGCTAATCATCCATATATAATACAAAATGCAAATGGATTAAATCAAAATGCAAATGGATTAAATCAAAATGCAAATGGATTAAATCAAAATGCAAATGGATTAAATCAAAATGCAAATGGATTAAATCAAAATGCAAATGGAGCAAATCAAAATGCAAATGGATTAAATCAAAATGCAAATGGAGCAAATCAAAATGCAAATGGATTAAATCAAAATGCAAATGGATTAAATCAAAATGCAAATGGTATAAAATTTATATCACGAAGGAAACCTTTCTGCAATTTTACTGACACGTTTAAATGAATTAATAATGTGAAGCCATCAAGTGATATTTGAAAAAAATAACGTACCTTTTGAAAAAAATGCAAATGCAAAAATTTCCAGATTTTACATACATGTACAATCCGGTGAACAGCACTAATGTAGATTCTGAGCTATCCACTAACTGTGTCTAATTTGTGTCACTGATAGCAAATTGGTTGATTTAAACCATTTAGACCAGCCTGATTTGAATAAGCCTGATGAAGGTAAGTATCACTTAGTAAAACCGCACCATATTTGTAAAATGAATTCAATAACGTAATTTGATTTGAATCATTGATTTTTAAAAAAAAATCAATTGATTTAAATCATGATTTAAATCATTGATTTAAATCAATTTGATGTAAATCAGCCAACCCTGGTTTGTACGCTTGTGTACGTGTCTGTGTGTGTGTGCGTGTGTGTGTGCGCGTGTGTGTGTACGTTTCTGTGTGTTTGCGTGAGTGTGTATGCGTGTGTACGGATGTGTGTGTGTGTTTACGGGTATGTGTGTGTATATATATATGTGTGTGTGTGTGTGTTTGTCTTTGTGTGTGTGTGTCTCTCTCTCTTTATCTATATGTGTGTGTGTCTATATCTGTATGTTTGTGTGAGTGTGTTTGTGTATCTCTCTCTCTATATATATGTGGGTGTATGTGTGTGTGTGTGTGTGTGTGTGGACGCACGGCTTTCAGTTGAAACAGTGCGGCGAATTGTGCGACAGTGCGCGACGAATGCGCCGTTCCTCGCCACCGTGCCGGCATATAGTGAATGTGCGCCAACACGGCCGCCAATAATTGTTCCGGCGCAAACACCAGGTTCTCGTCGGCAATAAACGACCTGACACACACACACACACACACACACACATATATATATATATATATATATATATATATATATATATATATATATATATATATAGAGAGAGACACACACACACACACACACACACAAACATACAGATAAAGACACAACCACACACACACACACACACATATATACAGATAGAAAGACACACACACACATACATATATACAGATAGAAAGACACACACACACACATACAGATAGAAACACATACACACACATACGGATAGAGAGACACATACACACACACACACAAACACAGACATACAGATATATATAGAGAGAGAGACAAATACACAAAGATACACACACACACACAGACATACAGAAGATATATAAATGCATACATACACAGAGTCATTAGAAATGAATATACAATGTGTATGTAAGTGTGTCTATATACGTGTGTGTATGATACAGTTTAAAGGTTAAATGCCTAAGTGACAGCTGTTACACGGGAAGAAGTCGAAGCTTATGAACACACACACAGGTGTGTTCCGTGCAGCTCGCTGCCACCGCAGAACCAACCCTCTCCACGCTATGACGCCACAAGAATGAAAGACGTATTAGAGATCAACCTCCCCAGAATGCATGACACAACACATGACTGATATCTGGGACCATCATTTACTAGCTGGGTGGACAGGGACTGTTGGATTGTAAAATTCGCCCAAACGAATTCTTCTCGGCCGGTGTGTGTGTGTGTGTGTGTGTGTGTGTGTGTGTGTGTGTGTGTGTGTGTTGGCACCTGCACACGGCGACGGCAGCTCCCAGCATTGTGATCAGTGTCAACATGTGTTCCACAGTGACTACGTCCTCGTCATATATGGTCAGCCCCAGCAATACAGCCAGCATAGCGCCACATACAAACGCCACGTTCCTGACACACACACACACATACACATACACACATACAGAAGAGCCATCCATAATATTTGAAATTGTACATCGAAATGAAAAGATAGTCAACACACACAAAGGAGATATAATTTATCCTTCAATCATAACTGAGGCTGGAAGAAAGCGGCTAAATTATGATGCTGTTAGATTCATGTATGGTGTATTTTCTTCCTAATATGTGAATAAACTTGTGTGTGTGTGTGAGCGTGTGCGCGCATATTTGAGTGTTTGTATATATGTTTGTGTGCAAGTGTCATTTGATGGCATATACATATACCGTGTAAGTATGCATATATGTGCAAATATTTTTGTCAATGAGAGGGTGAGTATATACATAGATGTATATACTGACACTCTCATTAGTGTGATGTATATATATATATATATATATATAGTCATTCGGGGCAAATGACGATCGTTTTCATTAACATCTAACCAGCGCTTATACTAATGACGATAGCAAAACATACTAAGTACCACATAGTGTGTTGGTACACTGTGCTTCTATCCCCGTATGGAAAGCTTTTGAAAATTTTGTTTTTTTAAATAGAGATCGAATTTAGTGGTGCGATCGTCATTTACCCCAGTGGGGTAAATGACGATTTTCGTAGGGTAATTGACGATCGATCCGTAATTCGTTAATTTTAAGGTAATTTGGCATTCTAGATGATAGATAAAGACAGAAATTATCAACTAAATATATTCAAACGAAAAACAAAGATGAACTAGCTCACATTACAATGCTAGCTTACTTAGCCTGGCCTTAAGGATGATACATAATACACTCTACGAAAAGAAGTGTTTTTTTCCGTTATAGCATGGTTTCAATGCCATCTCTCAGCAGGTCTTCCAGAGATAACTCACTGTATGCATTTGCTTCAGTTATTGCGACACTGTTGAGTCCGAGTCCTCATCATCCCCTTTCGACTTTCTCTTTTTCACTTTTGCCTTTTTCTTTGGTTATTCCTTGCTAGACTTCTCAGTTTGAGTAGGAGCTCCCTACTTGCGAAGTCTTGTCTTAGACTTGTTCATCTCTGCAATCTTTTGGTGGCAATTCTCATCAGTTATTACAGCTCATGGGAATGACTCTCCTCTTTTTTGTGAGGGGGTCGCACGACGTCCTCTGGAGTGTAGGACATCAGTGTCTCTATGCAAGCCAAGTGAAGTTGTTTGCATGACCGCCGCGGTATTCTAGTCGACTATGGCTCCTGGCGGGCTCCGCGAAGTACATTTCCTCGAAGTAATGCAAGACGTCGTCGCACGTGGTGCACCACGGGGCAATTGACGATCGCTATAGGGGTAAATAGAAATCGGGGATGGGGCATATTACGATCGGTGTGGGGCAATTGACGATCGCTACACCGATCGTCAATTACCCCCACACCGATCGTAATATGCCCCACTTTCAGAATGATGTGGTGTCTTTAATACTTGCATATAAATGCTATGGAAGAGCTAGCTATAGCCAATTGCCCCAGTTTCTTGAAGCGATCGCGAATTGCCCCCAAAATTTGTCCATGTGGTGAATTATGACAAATTTTCTGAAACATTGCAAATGTTTTGTGCAACATGTTTTGAAAGGTTTTGGGAGAAATTGTGTCACACATTCATTTTTTAACGTAAAAAGACGATTCATACACTGAAATGACCGCAAACGATTGATCTAATAGTTTATCCACTCATTTCTTGTACATAGCGATTTCAACTCTCCTAAGGTCAAAATCATTTTTTACCCCCAAAATAACCAAATCGCCATTTGCCCCAAATGACTATATATATATATATATATAGATATATTTATATAGATAAACTGTTTGAAATTGTAGTGAAAAGCCTACTTATTGAAGTACAATAAAGCAACTTAATTACTTTACTTTCATAGAGAAACTTGTTTTCTGTGACCGAGAAACAGTTATAGAGCGGCAGAAAATTCGAAAAGTAAAAAGTTTAGATACAAGATGAAACAATTGACATTATTAAATCAAAATACTAAATGAAAATGATTAAATACAATCATGTAACAGACATGTTGATCAAGTAGTAGCGCAAAAATCAACTAGACTTCTATAATTATAATAAACAAAGCTAAAAAATCAATAAATAAATAAAAACAAAAAGATAAACAATAGATCAATGTCAAAAATATTGTATTCAGATTAATAAAAGTTAGATTTTGGGGCTTCCTAAGCTATATACAATTTATGATGAAAAATTGCGTCGTATTTGTAACAAAAATTCGCCCCAGTAAATCGACTACACGCACTGTTGCCGCAAACATGGGCTATTCGATTTGTTCGATTCGCCACATCAGAAGTAGGAAATTCGGAAAGTGCACATGAAACAAACAATTTTAGAAGTGCGACATTCATTATTGATTATCAGTCAATTGTGGTTTTGTTTGTTCTTCTCACGTGTCAGTAATTTTGCCCATGTTTTCATTTGATAGATGATATTTCAAAATGGAGTTCAGTATTGTTTCATTGTTTCTGAACAAACTAGGATCGAAATAAACGCCGGGAATGACAAACAAACAGGCAATGAATGTCTGTTCTGCGCCATGAATGACAACTACTACTCTAAAGACCCATAGCGCCACCGAAAAACACCGGCACAGCGCTGGATTCGAACCCGGGACACCAGGGTTGCAAGTATGACACGTCCAGCACTCAGCTAGGGCGCAAACAACGCCGACGGCTGCTTACTTGGCTATTATTTCGAGCAGCGGCGTGGTGAACGATGCCATGTACTTGGTGGCGGCGCGGTGACCGCGACACAAGCGCGCCGCCAGCTCATGATCCAGCTCGTTGAAGTGGCGCAAAAACAGCCGACCGTAGCGAGACCAGCAACGCACACCCAACACACCCGGCTCACGCTTGACAATCTGACACACACACACACACACATACACAGACAGACAGACTCACAAATACATACACAGATACAGACAAACACACAAATGACACACACGCACACGCAGAGATTCATACGCACACAAACACACATACACAGAGACATGAATACACAGACATGCCACATATACGCACACACAAACACACACACACACACACAAAGAGAAATACACACACACCAACACACATATAGAGAGAGATACACAGACATGACATATACACACACACATACACAGGTGTGTCGTACACGCTGACCTCGGCGTAGTTGTAGAAGGCATAGAGCAGTTGCCAGACGAGCACGAGCGGACACAGCGCCAGATTGACGACGGCCAGCCAGGCGGCGCGACGAGCCAGAGTGGCGGCAACACTGGCCCGCTCCGTGGGCCGCTTGTAGGCCGGCTGCAAGTGCCAGCGACTCTCGAACGGCGAGCCAGGGCCCCCTGCACGACACAGTGTTCTTACAGTTGATATATTGAACCTTTCCCCGCCCAGCGTAACATATGTGTGTCACACTACTTATATACACTGTTCATGCTTGTCATATCTCATCATGGATTGAACTGGACTGTCAGTGATGTAGTCAGGACATGTTACTACCTCACTGACAGTCCGGTTCAAACCTGTGTAACCATGATGAGGTGTGGCAAGCTTGAACATTGTATACAAATAGTGTTACACATATATGTTACGCTGGGCAGGAAAGGGTTAAACTGGCGGTTGCCGGCTAAGCTTTTTCTTTGGCAGCGAGCCAAAATTTTGAGCCAATAAAGCATCGCAACCCAATATTTTATTATTATTATTATTATTATCAATTACAGGCAGATAAATGATCAAATAATTACATAATTGTACATAGAGAGAGCTTGAAATTTGCAAAAAAGAAATATGATGAGAGAATTCAGCAGGAAGATTGCAAAACAGCTATGACTGCGAAAAATACTTATATATATATAAATATATAAATATATATATATATATATATATATATAAGTATTTATATTTATTATTATTATATATATATATATATATATATATATATATATATATATATATATATATATATATATATATATGTGTGTGTGTGTGTGTGTTAGTCGACACACTGACAGAACAGTAGCAGTTCGAGGTTGTAGCGCAGACCGCGACTCAAATACACAACGTCACCCAACAATGGCAGCCGAAAGTGTAGCGGTAATGTCTGATACACACACACACAAAAGCACACACATACACATTTACAAACACCTACACATACGCGCATACTCTCTCACACACACACACACACACAAACCTATACACAGAAAGCGTAAGTGTATGTTTGAGATTTGAGTTGTGTGTGTGTGTGTGTGTGTCTGTGTGAATGAGCTGATGCTCAATGAGTGAAATGAAATGAGCGTGTATGTCTGTGTGTCTGAGCGTGTGTGTATGTGTGTGTGTGAGGAGACAGAGGGTTATAAAAAGCAGAGGGGTAGAGTAGAGTGCATACACATACACGCACGCACAGACAGACAAACATACACGCACCCTCTTATTGACCATTGCCACAAGGTAGTTTGTGAAGCGCATAATACGATTGTGTATGTCGAGTTCGGTGAGCTGCGGCTTGTGAATGCACATGTGGTGGCGGGTCTGCGCTGTCATTAGTCGCCGCTGTATATCGTTCCACGTCAAATTGTCCAACTCTGACTGTACACACACACATACATACACACACGCAAACATACACACAAATGTTAACAAAAACTTGTACAAACATTATATTGTATTACATTAAGACATTCGTAGCGCGCTTTTCGCGAGAAGGTTCCCAAAAGCACTCACACACAGACAGACATACTTATATACACACATGGTACACACACACACACACTTACATACAAACGGACATGCATAGATACGCACATGTCTCTCAAATCCATACACACAAACACACATACATAGATACACACATACATATATCTTACATATATAGATCATAGACGCTTAGATCATATTTTTATACGCGTTGATCAACGTGTATAAAAATAAGATCGCAGGAAGAGGACATGACAGTAAATTGAAAAAGACGAAGTGTATTAGCAATGTGAAATTGTTCAGCATGCCTAGTAGATGTGTGGACGCATGGAACGGCTTGAGTGCACAAATAGTTAATGCACTGAGTGTATTGGAAATGAGAGAGAGAGAGAGAGGCTGGATAAAACTGGATATTGACAAGTAGACAGGACAGCTCGAGCTTAGCTCATTTCCTGTAGCACGTGAGTACAGGTATGTAAGTAAAAGTATGTGAGTACATGTCTCTCACACAGATACATGTAGACACACACACACACACACACACACACACACACACAAGCACACCAGCACACATACACACACCAGCACACATACACACACAAGCACACAGAATCACACACAGACACATACACATACAGAAACACACGCACACATACAGAAACACACACACACACACACCCGCAAACACACACACACGTACACATACTGAGAGAGAGAGAGAGAGAGAGAGAGAGAGAAACTCACATCATCAACGTGTAGCGCCGTGTGGAAGAAGTGGCGGATGTCGAGCATCTGACCGATGGAGTAGCAAACACGCACTGCACGCAGTAGCCAGAACACAGCGGCCACGAGCACACACAGGAGCAACGGCGGCGACAGGCCTGCTATGTTGGCGCCGCACTGACCGGCAGGTACAACCACGTCGTACAGGTGCGTTTTGTTAGCACCGCCGCCGGCCGACCGACTGTACAACACACACACACACACACACACACACACATAGAAACATACACGCGCACATCGATGCGCACGCACGCATCGCACGCGCACATAAGCTAGTCATAGGCGATCGAATTGAAGCGAAATGCGAAGCAACTGATTATGTACTCGGTCTGAAACAACTCAATCATTGAAATACTCAACTACACACACACATATATATATATATATATCTATATATATAAAAGAGAACCTCTGTGTGTCTGTGTGTGTGTCTATGTGTCTGTGTGTCTGTTCGACCCTCCTTGGTCCATTTTCTATCAGCTATTATTCGGCAACCACTCAGTCTACCCGCTAACAATTTATACCATCACGTTGGAAATTTTCTTGTCTACACTTTAAATTAAAGTTTAAATTTCAAAAATGAAATAAAAAAAAGTTATAGCGGTGAAAAGACAAAATGAACCCTGAAAAATGCGAAAATTTTGGTCAATTTTCTGAAGACTACTCCTCCTAAAACAGCAATGGTACAACTATGAAAATTATACCACTGTGTAGAAAATTTTCTCTCCTACTCAACAAATTATAATTTATACCCAAAAATTAAATATAAAACATGTTAAATGGAAAACAATCAATCTACATTCAAAATTTTATTTAAACTCCACGCGTCCGATTTTCTATACTTTTTTCTCTATTTCTCAAAAACTAATAATCACACATCTAAATAAATAATACCATCATGCTGGGAATTTTGTTTTCTACAGCACGGTATAATTTTTAATTTTCCAAAGTGTATTAAAAAAATGTTACGGCGGTGTGAAGTCAAAATGACAAAGTCAAAAATGCAAAATTAGCACTGAAAAACGCGAATATTTTGGTCAATATTCCCCTATCTATTCCTCATAAACCAGCAGAGTAACAGCTATAAAAATTATACTATTGTGTAGAGAAGTTTGTGTTCTACAAGAAATATTCTAATTTATACCCACAAATGATACCAAAAACGTAAAATTGGAAAAATTCTCAAATACATCCAAAATTACACTTGAACACCGGGCGACTAAAATTAATTCATTTTTCTACTATTTCTCAGTAACTATTTGTTACACATAAAAATAAATTATACCATTGTGCTGGAAATTTTGTTTTCTACAATACGGTATAATTTGTAATTTTACAAAGTATATCTGAAGTAAGTTACGGCGGTGTAAAGTCAAAAAGACATATTGCCAATTTGTCAGCTATTTTGCGCACTTGCGATTACACAGGAATATACTACTGTGTAGATAATTTTGTGTTCTACAAGATAAGCTATAATTTATACCCACAAAAGATACAAAAAACGTGTAAAATTGGCAAAACTCTCAAATACATCCAAAATTACACTTGAACACCGGGCGACTAAAATTAATTCATTTTTCTACTATTTATCAGTAACTATTTGTTATACATGAAAATAAATTATACCATCGTGCTAGAAATTTTGTTTCCTACAATACGGTATAATTTTTAATTTTCCAAAGTGTATCTAAATGAAGTTACGGCGATGTAAAGTCAAAATGTCATGTTGCCAATTTGACAGCTATTATGCGCACTTGCGATTACACATGAATATACACTGATTTAATTTCACTGAAGTCCAATCACAATTTACGCACTTGCGATTACACAGGAATATACTACTGTGTAGAGAATTTTGTGTTCTACAATATAAGCTATAATTTATACCCACAAATGGTACAAAAAACGTGTAAAATTGGCAAAATTCTCAAATACATCCAAAATTACACTTGAACACCGGGCGACTAAAATTAATTCATTTTTCTACTATTTCTCAGTAACTATTTGTTATACATAAAAATAAATTATACCATCGTGCTAGAAATCTTGTTTTCTACAATACGGTATAATTTGTAATTTTCCAAAGGGTGTCTGAAGGAAGTTACGGCGGTGTAAAGTCAAAAGGACATATTGCCAATTTGACAGCTATTATGCGCACTTGCGATTACACAGGAATATACACCGATTAAATTTCACTGAAGCCCAATTACAATTAAGAATGCATCATATTATCTCCAAGCATGGATGGTGTGGTTTTTTTGCGTACAGTTCAATTAATGCTACACTATACTGAATAGAAAGTCTTTATTGTCATCAATATTTACACATCAAATGTTCCGCACGACGGGCGGGTAAAATGCTACTTGGAACAAAGTAAGCTACTGAACTTTACTGTGTAATTTAATTGGTTTAATTTCAAGTTGCATACGCTTGAGTTGCATAAGGATACGGGTTGTAATATCATGCAATGCCAAGTATATGCATATGCTGTTTTAGAGGAAGCATTAATCTGGAATTATAGAGATGTTTCATTGTTTTGATAGTGTTACACGTCTGAATTACTACACACGAAGGACGGGTGTGAATTTGAGTAGTGTTGAGGGAAAAACATCGTCAATAATTAAAACAAGAATTTACAAATTTGACCTTTCTATTGGTCGTTTTTCATCAATTTTATTTGTGTTTGTTTCGTGCTTGAGTTCTGAATTATTCCGCACGACGGGCAGCTTTAAATATGAGGCGGGTTGTGGAAAAACATGTTTCCTAAATTGAAACATAAATTTCACATTTAGACTTTTATATTAGCTATAACTTTCCTGTGGGTTTGTTTTTCTTTTTCAATTTGCACTAATTCTTTTATGAATTGAATATTAATTATATTTTATGAACTGTTCCGCACGACGGGCGAATTAAATGTATCTATAAAGAGTGGGTTTAAATGATAGCGAGGTATATGATATTTTGCTAGCAGTAAATATTCTAGCGATAAAAGTAGAATAGCTCTTAAGCAAATAATTTTGGAGAATGATGTGAACCTTTAAATATATTTTGCGATCTGATGATATATGTATTAGGAATAATACGTAGCAGAATATAGGTTGCATAATAGAATATCGGCTGTAATATCAAGGGCTGTAATATCGGTGTAATCCAAAAAATAACAACTGTATGAATATGATGCATTAGTGGAAGCATTAACCGGGAATTATGAGATAATATGATAATGGTGTATAATTATATCGCATTATGCAACAAATGTGAATTTAGCTGCCTTACAGTTTGGTCCCGATACTATATTGGCGGGTTGAGAGAAAAGTATTGGTGGGCCGCGTGTTTGGGACCCCTGGGGTAGATAATCTCAGTCTTCTGATTACAAATTATGATCGCATCAGTATATTTTGTGATCACAAACTAATAAGTTAAATCACCTCAGACTAGGCTGAGAGCGGTCAAGATTGAATGGTTGGGTTGGGTTGGGTAGGTTTGACTCAGGTTATATTGGGTTTTAATGATAGCGGAAAATATATAAATTTTAACAATAAATATTATAGCGGTAAAAGCGAAATAGTACTTAAGCAAATGATATTGGGGAATGATGTTAAGTAATAAATATAGTTTGGAAGCATTCTGATGAAAAGATTTCATCATCTTTCATTGTTTGTTTCGTGTTTGTGTTCTGAATTATACCACACGACGGGCAGATTTATATATCAGGCGGGTTGAGGGATAATATTTGTCAAAATAAGAACAAAAATATTCACATTTAGACTTTTCTATTGGTTAAGATATTTATAGGTTACATTTTTTGGTTTTAAATTTGTATTCATTATATTTTATGGATTTGATATGAATTTTATTGTATGAATTGTTCCGCACGACGGGTGGGTTTAAAAAAGTGTTTTTAGATCGTTTTTCAAATGGTTCATTTAGAAAAAATAAAAAAAACATTTAAAATAAAAATGATCCGCGGGCAGCAACTGTAGACAATAGAACGTTCAATTTTCCCTGTAGAATTAATCCATACACAAAACCAATGGATTTGACTTCAAATATGAATTTTATTGTATGAATTGTTCCTCACGACGGGCGGGTTTAAAAAAGGTGTTTCCATTTTTTAGTTCATTTTTTTCAAATGGTTCATTTAAAAAAGGTATTTTTTTACAAATAAAAATGCTCCGCGGGCAGCAACTATAGACAATAGAACGTTCAATTTACCCTGTAGAATTAATCCATACACAAAACCAATGGATTTGACTTCAAGATCCAGAACGGATCGTGTTCGAGTTCTTAATTATTCAGCACGACGGGCGGGTTTAAAAATGACTCAGGCGGACTGAGGGGAAATATTTTGTCGAAATAAAAATAATTAAACTCATAATTTTCAATTGATTAATATTTTTATGAGTGTACCCTATTTCATTTTTATTTTTTCATATTTTTTTACGAATTGAATATGAATTTCATGTTATGAATTGCTCCGCACAACGGGCCGGTTTTAATGCTATATATATACATAAAGAAGGAATTATCTGTCTGTCTGTGTATGTATGCTTGAATATGAGGTGACATAATTGCGCTGGTTCATGGTTCGCTGGTTCAATGATCATGGGCTTCAAACGCAAACGAAGCGATGGCTCATTTTTATGGAATAAAAATGTCCCGCGGGCAGCAATAAAACGTTCAATTTCACCGTGTAGAATGAATTCATATACAAAACTAACGGATTTGACTCCAAGATCCAGAAAGGATCGTGTTCGAGTTCTGAATTATTCCGCGCGTCGGGCTGGTTTAAATGTGAGGCGGATTGAGGAAAAATATTTTGTCAAAAAAAGAAAAAAAGATTAAACTTAGACTTTTCAATTTATTACAATTTTATGAGTGTGCCCTTTATATTATATTTTTGAATATTATGAATATTTTTTATGAATATGAATTTTTATGAATATTAATTCCATTTTATGAATTCCTCCGCACAACGGGCGGGTTTTAATGCTAGTCTATATATATAAAAGAGATCCTCTGTGTGTGTGTGTGTCTGTGTGTCTGTGTGTCTGTTCGACCCTCCTTGGTCCATTTTCTATCAGCTATTATTCGGCCACCACTCAGTCTACCCGCTAACAATTTATACCATCACGTTGGAAATTTTTTTTGTCTACACTTAAGATTAAAGTTTAAATTTCAAAAATGAAATCAAAAAAAGTTATAGCGGTGAAAAGACAAAATGAACCCTGAAAAGTGCGAACATTTTGGTCAATTTTCTGAAGACTACTCCTCCTAAACCAGCAATAGTACAACTATAAAAATTATATCACTGTGTAGAAAATTTGCTCTTCTACTCAACGAATTATAATTTATACCCAAAAAATGAATATAAAACATGTAAAATGGAAAACAATAAATCTACATTCAAAATTTTATTTAAACTCCACGCGTCCGATTTTCTATACTTTTTTCTCTATTTCTCAAAAACTAATAATCACACATCTAAATAAATAATACCATCGTGCTGGGAATTTTGTTTGCTACAACACGGCATAATTTTTAATTTTCGAAAGTGTATTAAACAAAAGTTACGGCGGTGTGAAGTGTAAATGACAAAAAAGCAAAAAGGCAAAATAAGCAAAAAAAACGTGAATATTTTGGTCAATATTCCGCTATCTATTCCTCATAAACCAGCAATGGTACAGCTATAAAAATTATACTATTGTGTAGATAATTTTGTGTTCTACAAGAAAAGTTATACTTTATACCCACAAATGATACAAAAAACGTGTACAATTGGCAAAATTCTCAAATACATCCAAAATTACACTTGAACACCGGGTGACTAAAATTAATTCATTTTTCTACTATTTCTCAGTCACTATTTGTCACACAGCAAAATTAATTATACCATCGTGCTAGAAATTTTGTTTTCTACAATACGGTATAATTCCTAATTTTCCAAAGTGTATCTGAAGGAAGTTACGGCGGTGTAAAGTCAAAAGGACATACTGCCAATTTGACAGCTATTATGCGCACTTGCGATTACACAGGAATATACTACTGTGTAGATAATCTTGTGTTCTACAAGATAAGCCATAATTTATATCCACAAATGAAACAAAAAACGTGTAAAATTGGCAAAATTCTAAAATACATCCTAAATAACACTTGAACACCGGGCGACTAAAATTAATTCATTTTTCTACTATTTCTCAGTAACTATTTGTTATATAAAAAAATAAATTATACCATCGTGCTAGAAATCTTGTTTTCTACAATACGGTATAATGTGTATTTTTCCAAAGTGTATCTGAAGGAAGTTACGGCGGTGTAAAGTCAAAATGTCATGTTGCCAATTTGACAGCTATTATGCGCACTTGCGATTACACATGAATATACACTGATTTAATTTCACTGAAGTCCAATCACAATTTACGCACTTGCGATTACACAGGAATATACTACTCTGTAGAGAATCTTGTGTTCTACAAGATAAGCTATAATTTATACCCACAAATGATACAAAATACGTGTGAAATTGGCAAAATTCTCAAATACATCCAAAATTACACTTGAACACCGGGCGAGTAAAATTAATTCATTTTCTACTATTTCTCAGTCTCTATTTGTTGCACATAAAAATACATTATACCATCGTGCTAGAAATCTTGTTTTCTGCAATACGTTATAATTTTTAATTTTCCAAAGTGTATCTGAAGGAAGTTACGGCGGTGTAAAGTCAAAAACACATATTACCAATTTGACAGCTATTATACGCACTTGCGATTACACAGGAATATACACCGATTAATTTCACTGAAACCCAATCACAATTAAGAATGCATCATATTAGCTCCAAGCATGGATGGTGTGGTTTTATTGGGTACAGTTTAATTAATGCTACACTATACTGAATAGAAAGGCTTTATTGTCCTCAATATTTACACATTAATTGTTCCGCCCGACGGGCGGGTAAAATACTACTGGGAACAAAGTTAACTACTGAATTTTACTGTATAATTTAATTGGTTTAATTTCAAGTTGCATAAGCGTAAGTTGCATAAGGATATGGGTTGTAATATCATGCAATGCCAACTATATGAATATGCTGATTTAGCGGACGCATAAATCTGGAATTATAGAGATGACAGGTTTCATTGTTTTGATAGTGTTACACTTATGAATTACTACACACGAAGGATGGGTGTGAACTTGAGCAGTGTTGAGGAAAAAAACTTCGTCAATAATTAAAACAAGAATTTACAAATTTAGATTTTTATATGGGATAAGCTTTTTGCTTTTTGATTCATTATATCCAATTTATAGTTTCGCACGACGGGCGGGTTTAAATACGAGGCAGTTCGAGGGAAAATATTTTGCCACATCTAAAATAAAAACATTCACATTTAGACTTTTCTATTGGTCAATACTTTTTATGGGTTTAATTTTTCTCTTTTAATTTCTAATCATTTTATATTAATTCAATATTCATTTTACTTTATTTATTGCTCTTCACAAAGGGCGGGTTTTAATGCTAGATGGTGATGTTGAGTTATAAATATATTTTGAAAACATTATGATAAAAAATTAGTCTTTTTTCATTGTTTTGTGTCAGAGTTCTGAATTATTCAGCACGACGGGCAGGTTCAAATATGAGGAGGTTTAGGCAAACTAATTTGTCAAAATAATATAAAAATATAGAAATTTAGACTTTTTATGGGTTTACTCTTTTCTTTATTAATTCATATTTATTTTCGCTTATAAATTGAATACAGATTTAATGGTATGAATTGTTCCGCACGACGGGCCGGTTTATATGCTAGAATTTCCATTGTCTGTTATGTGTTTGTGTTCTGAATTATTCCGCACGACGGGCAGGTTTTGAGTTTTTATTGGTGAACGTATATACAGGTTAATTTTTTTGCTTTTTTATTTGTATTCAGTTTATTTTATGGATTGAATATGAATTTTACTTTATTAATTGTTCCGCACGACGGGCGGGTTCAAATCTATATACATATATATATATATATATATATATATATATATATATATATAAAAATATAAAATAAATTATCTGTCTGTCTGTCTGCGTGTATGCTTGAATACGAGGTGACCTAACTGCGCGGGCTCAATGGTATTGATCAGGGGCTTCAAACGTGAACGAAGCGATGGATCATGTTTATGAGATAATAATCTCCCGGGGGCATCAACTGTAGACAATATAACGTTTAATTTCACCGTGTAAAACGAGTTCATATACAAAACTAACGGTTTTGACTTCAAGGTCCAGAGAAGATCGTGTTCGATTTATGAATTATTCCACACGAAGGGCAGGTTCAGGGATAGTATTTTGTCAAAATAACAATACAACAAAATTAAATTTATACTTTTCAATTGATTAGGATTTCTATGGATTTACTATAATCTATTTGCAATATGTTGTTTTAATTTGCTATATGTTTACTAATTAAATATGAATTTAATTTTATGAATTGTTCCGCACAACGGGCGGGTTTAAATGCTAGTCTATATATATATAAAAGAGATCCTCTGTGTGTCTGTGTGTGTGTCTGTGTGTGTGTGCTCACCATCCTTGGTCCATTTTCTATCAGCTATTATTCGGCCACCACTCAGCCTACCCGCTAACAATTTATACCATCACGTTGGAAATTTTCTTGTCTACACTTTAGATTAAATTTTAAATTTCAAAAATGAAATCAAAAAAAGTTATAGCGGTGAAAAGACAAAATGAACCCTGAAAAATGCGAAAATTTTGGTCAATTTTCTGAAGACTACTCCTCCTAAACCAGCAATAGTACAACTATAAAAATTATACCACTGTGTAGAAAATTTTCTTTTCTACTCAACGAATTATAATTTATACCCAAAAATTAAATATAAAACATGTAAAATAAAAAACAATCAATCTACATTCAAAATTTTATTTAAACTCCACGCGTCCGATTTTCTATACTTTTTTCTCTATTTCTCAAAAACTAATAATCACACATCTAAATAAATAATACCATCATGCTGGGAATTTTGTTTGCTACAGCACGGCATATTTTTTAATTTTCGAAAGTGTATTAAACAAAAGTTACGGCGGTGTGAAGTGTAAATGACAAAAAAGCAAAAAGGCAAAATTAGCACAAAAAACGTGAATATTTTGGTCAATATTCCGCTATCTATTCCTCATAAACCAGCAATGGTACAGCTATAAAAATTATACTATTGTGTAGATAATTTTGTGTTCTACAAGAAAAGTTATAATTTATACCCACAAATGATACAAAAAACGTGTACAATTGGCAAAATTCTCAAATACATCCAAAATTACACTTGAACACCGGGTGATTAAAATTAATTCATTTTTCTACCCATTTCTCTGGAACTATTTGTCACACATTACAATAAATTATACCATCGTGCTAGAAATTTTGTTTTCTACAATACGGTATAATTTGTATTATTTCCAAAGTGTATCTGAAGGACGTTACGGGGGTGTAAAATCAAACGGACATATTGCCAATTTGACAGCTATTATGCGCACTTGCGATTACACAGGAATATACTACTGTGTAGATAATTTTGTGTTCGACAAGATAAGTTATAATTTATACCCACAAATGATACAAAAAACGTGTAAAATTGGCAAAATTCGCAAATACATCCAAAATTACACTTGAACAACGGGCGACTAAAATTAATTCATTTTTCTACTATTTATCAGTAACTATTTGTTATACATGAAAATAGATTATACCATCGTGCTAGAAATTTTGTTTTCTACAATACGGTATAATTTTTAATTTTCCAATGTGTATCTAAAGGAAGTTAGGGCGATGTAAAGTCAAAATGTCATGTTGCCAATTTGACAGCTATTATGCGCACTTGCGATTACACATGAATATACACTGATTTAATTTCACTGAAGTCCAATCACAATTTACGCACTTGCGATTACACAGGAATATACTACTGTGTAGAGAATTTTGTGTTCTACAATATAAGCTATAATTTATACCCACAAATGGTACAAAAAACGTGTAAAATTGGCAAAATTCTCAAATACATCCAAAATTACACTTGAACACCGGGCGACTAAAATTAATTTATTTTTCTACCATTTCATAGTAACTATTTGTTATACATAAAAATATATTATACCATCGTGCTAGAAATCTTGTTTTCTACAATACGGTATAATTTGTAATTTTCCAAAGGGTATCTGAAGGAAGTTACGGCGGTGTAAAGTCAAAAGGACATATTGCCAATTTGACAGCTATTATGCGCACTTGCGATTACACAGGAATATACACCGATTAAATTTCACTGAAGCCCAATCACAATTAAGAATGCATCATATTATCTCCAAGCATGGATGGTGTGGTGTTTTTGCGTACAGTTTAATTAATGCTACACTATACTGAATAGAAAGTCTTTATTGTCCTCAATATTTACACATCAAATGTTCCGCACGACGGGCGGGTAAAATGCTACTTGGAACATAGTAAGCTACTGAATTTTACTGTGTAATTTAATTGGTTTAATTTCAAGTTGCATACGCTTAAGTTGCATAAGGATACGGGTTGTAATATCATGCAATGCCAAGTATATGCATATGCTGTTTTAGAGGAAGCATTAATCTGGAATTATAGAGATGTTTCATTGTTTTGATAGTGTTACACCTCTGAATTACTACACACGAAGGACGGGTGTGAATTTGAGTAGTGTTGAGGGAAAAACATCGTCAATAATTAAAACAAGAATTTACAAATTTGACTTTTCTATTGGTCGTTTTTCATCAATTTTCTTTGTGTTTGTTTCGTGTTTGAGTTCTGAATTATTCCGCACGACGGGCAGCTTTAAATATGAGGCGGGTTGTGGAAAAACATGTTTTCTAAATTGAAACATAAATTTCACATTTAGACTTTTATATTAGCTAAAACTTTCCTGTGGGTTTGTTTTTCTTTTTCAATTTGCACTAATTTTTTATGAATTGAATATTAATTATATTTTATAAACTGTTCCGCACGACGGGCGAATTAAATGTATCTATAAAGAGTGGGTTTAAATGATAGCGAGGTATATGATATTTTGCTAGCAGTAAATATTCTAGCGATAAAAGTAGGATAGCTCTTAAGCAAATGATTTTGGAGAATGATGTGAACCTTTAAATATATTTTGCGATCTGATGATATATGTATTAGGAATAATACGTAGCAGAATATAGATTGCATAATATAATATCGGCTGTAATATCAAGGGCTTTAATATCGGTGTAATCCAAAAAATAACAACTGTATGAATATTATGTATTAGTGGAAGCATTAACCGGGAATTATGAGATAATATGATAATGGTGTATCATTATATCGCATTATGCAACAAATGTGAATTTAGCTGCATTACAGTTTGGTCCCGATACTATATTGGCGGGTTGAGAGAAAAGTATTGGTGGGCCGCGTGTTTGGGACCCCTGGGGTAGATAATCTCAGTCTTCTGATTACAAATTATGATCGCATCAGTATATTTTGTGATCACAAACTAATAAGTTAAATCACCTCAGACTAGGCTGAGAGCGGTCAAGATTGAATGGTTGGGTTGGGTTGGGTAGGTTTGACTCAGGTTATATTGGGTTTTGATAATAGCGGAAAATATATATATTTTAACAATAAATATTATAGCGGTAAAAGTGAAATAGTACTTCAGCAAATGATATTGGGGAATGATGATAAGTAATAAATATAGTTTGGAAACATTCTGATGAAAAGATTTCATCATCTTTCATTGTTTGTTTCGTGTTTGTGTTCTGAATTATACCACACGACGGGCAGATTTATATATCAGGCGGGTTGAGGGATAATATTTGTCAAAATAAGAACAAAAATATTCACATTCAGACTTTTCTATTGGTTAAGATATTTATACGTTACATTTTTTGGTTTTCAATTTGTATTAATTATATTTTATGGATTTGATATGAATTTTATTGTATGAATTGTTCCGCACGACGGGTGGGTTTAAAAAAGTGTTTTTAGATCATTTTTTCAAATGGTTCATTTAAAAAAAGGTTTTTTTTTACAAATAAAAATGTTCCGCGGGCAGCAACTATAGACAATAGAACGTTCAATTTCCCCTGTAGAATTAATCCATACACAAAACCAATGGATTTGACTTCAAATATGAATTGTATTGTATGAATTGTTCCGCACGACGGGCGGGTTTAAAAAAAGTGTTTCCATTTTTTAGTTCATTTTTTCAAATGGTTCATTTAAAAAAAGGTTTTTTTTATAATAAAAATGCTCCGCGGTCAGCAACTATAGACCATAGAACGTTAAATTTACCCTGTAGAATTAATCCATGCACAAAACCAATGGATTTGACTTCAAGATGCAGAACGGATCGTGTTCGAGTTCTGAATTATTCAGCACGACGGGCGGGCTTAAAAATGACTCAGGCGCACTGAGGGGAAATATTTTGTCGAAATAAAAATAATTAAACTTATAATTTTCAATTGATTAATATTTTTATGAGTGTACCCTATTTCATTTTTATTTTTCCATATTTTTTTATGAATTGAATATGAATTTCATGTTATGAATTGCTCCGCAAAACGGGCGGGTTTTTAATGCTATATCTATATATATAAAAGAGATCCTCTGTGTGTCTGTCTGTGTGTGTGTGTGTGTGTCTGTGTGTGTGTTCGACCCTCCTTGGTCCATTTTCTATCAGCTATTATTCGGCCACCACTCAGCCTACCCGCTAACAATTTATACCATCACGTTGGAAATTTTCTTGTCTACACTTTAGATTAAATTTTAAATTTCAAAAATGAAATCAAAAAAAGTTATAGCGGTGAAAAGACAAAATGAACCCTGAAAAATGCGAAAATTGTGGTCAATGCTCTGCCATCTACTCCTCATAAACCAGAAATGGTACAGCCAAACAGATTATACCACTGTGTAGAGAATTTTCTGTTCTACAAGATAGGTTATAATTCATATCCAAAAATAGAACATAAAAGATGTAAACATGACAAAATTTCAATCTATATTCAAAATTATATTTATACTCCACGCGTCCGATTTTCTATACTTTTTTCTCTATGTATCAAAAACTAATTATCACACAACTAAATAAATAATACCATCATGCTGGGAATTTTGTTTGCTACAACACGGTATAATTTTTAATTTTCCAAAGTGTATTAAAAAAAAGTTACGGCGGTGTGAAGTCAAAATGACAAAGTCAAAAATGCAAAATTAGCACTGGAAACCGTGAATGTTTTGGTAAATATTCCCCTATCTATTCCTCATAAACCAGCAATGGTACAGCTATAAAAATTATACTATTGTGTAGATAATTTTGTGTTCTACAAGAAAAGTTATAATTTATACCCACAAATGATACAAAAAATGTGTAAAATTGGCAAAATTGTCAAATACATCCAAAATTAAAATTGATCACCGGGCGCCTAAATTAATTCATTTTTCTACCTATTTCTCAGGAACTATTTGTCACACATTAAAATAAATTATATCATCGTGCTGGAAATTGTATTTTTTTAAATGCGGTATAATTCTTAATTTTCCAAAGTGTATCTGAAGGAAGTGACGGCGGTGTAAAGTCAAAAGGACATATTGCCAATTTGACAGCTATTATGCGCACTTGCGATTACACAGGAATATACTACTGTGTAGAGAATTTTGTGTTCTACAAGAAAAGGTATAATTTATACCCACAAATGATACAAAAAACGTGTAAAATTGGCAAAATTCTCAAATGCATCCAAAATTACACTAGAACACCGGGTGACTAAAATTTATTCATTTTTCTACCCATTTCTCAGGAACTGTTTGTCATACCTTAAAATTAATTATACCATCGTGCTAGAAATGTTGTTTTCTACAATACAGTATAATTCTTAATTTTCCAAGGTGTATCTGAAGGAAGATACGGCGGTGTAAAGTCAAAATGTCATGTTGCCAATTTGACAGCTATTATGCGTACTTGCGATTACACAT
Organism: Sacculina carcini; assembly: GCA_916048095.2. Lineage (NCBI taxonomy): Eukaryota > Metazoa > Arthropoda > Thecostraca > Sacculinidae > Sacculina > Sacculina carcini. Next base: position 2,969,317 of record OU696593.1, on the reverse strand, counting down.
GAATATACACTGATTTAATTTCACTCAAGTCCAATCACAATTTACGCACTTGCGATTACTCAGGAATATACTACTGTGTAGAGAATTTTGTGTTCTACAAGATAAGCTATAATTTATAACCACAAATGATACAAAAAACGTGTAAAATTGGCAAAATTCTCAAATACATCCAAAATTTCACTTGAACACCGGCCGAATAAGATTAATTAATTTTTCTACTATTTCTCAGTAACTATTTGCTAAACATAAAAATAAATTATACCATCGTGCTAGAAATCTTGTTTTCTACAATACGGTATAATTTGTAATTTTACAAAGTGTATCTGAAGGAAGTTACGGCGGTGTAAAGTCAAATTATCATGTTGCCAATTTGACAGCTATTATGCGCACTTGCGATTACACAGGAATATACACCGATTAAATTTCACTGAAGCCCAATCACAATTAAGAATGCATCATATTATCTCCAAGCTTGGATGGTGTGGTTTTATTGCGTACAGTTTAATTAATGCTACACTCTACTGAATATAAAGGCTTTATTGTCCTCAATAACGTTCCGCACGACGGGCGGGTAAAATGCTATTGGGAACAAAGTAAACTACTGAATTTAACTGTGTAATTTAATTGGTTTAATTTCAAGTTGCATAAGCATAAGTTGCATAAGGATATGGGTTGCAATATCATGTAATGCCAACTTATGCTGTTTTAGCGGAAGCATTAACCTGGAATTATAGAGATGACAGAAGGTTGCATTGTTTTGATAGTGTTGTGGAAAAACATGTTTTCTAAATTGAAACATAAATTTCACATTTAGACTTTTAGATTAGCTATAACTTTCCTGTGGGTTTGTTTTACTTTTTCAATTTGCACTAATTTTTTTATGAATTGAATATTAATTATATTTTATGAACTGTTCCGCACGACGGGCGAATTAAATGTATCTATAAAGAGTGGGTTTAAATGATAGCGAGGTATATGATATTTTGCTAGCAGTAAATATTCTAGCGATAAAAGTAGAATAGCTCTTAAGCAAATGATTTTGGAGAATGATGTGAACCTTTAAATATATTTTGCGATCTGATGATATATGTATTAGGAATAATACGTAGCAGAATATAGATTGCATAATATAATATCGGCTGTAATACCAAGGGCTGCATTATCGATGTAATCCAAAAAATAACAACTGTATGAATATGATGCATTAGTGGAAGCATTAACCGGGAATTATGAGATAATATGATAATGGTGTAAAATTATATCGCATTATGCAACAAATGTGAATTTAGCTACCTTACAGTTTGGTCCCGATACTATATTGGCGGGTTGAGAGAAAAGTATTGGTGGGCCGCGTGTTTGGGACCCCTGGGGTAGATAATCTCAGTCTTCTGATTACAAATTATGATCGCATCAGTATATTTTGTGATCACAAACTAATAAGTTAAATCACCTCAGACTAGGCTGAGAGCGGTCAAGATTGAATGGTTGGGTTGGTTTGGGTAGGTTTGACTCAGGTTATATTGGGTTTTAATGATAGCGGAAAATATATAAATTTTAACAATAAATATTATAGCGGTAAAAGTGAAATAGTACTTAAGCAAATGATATTGGGGAATGATGTTAAGTAATAAATATAGTTTGGAAACAGTCTGATGAAAAGATTTCATCATCTTTCATTGTTTGTTTCGTGTTTGTGTTCTGAATTATACCACACGACGGGCAGATTTATATATCAGGCGGGTTGAGGGATAATATTTGTCAAAATAAGAACAAAAATATTCACATTTAGACTTTTCTATTGGTTAAGATATTTATAGGTTACATTTTTTGCTTTTCGATTTGTATTCATTATATTTTATGGATTTGATATGAATTTTATTGTATGAATTGTTCCGCACGACGGGTGGGTTTAAAAAAGTGTTTTTAGATCATTTTTTCAAATGGTTCATTTAAAAAAAGGTTTTTTTTTTTTAAAATAAAAATGTTCCGCGGGCAGCAACTATAGACAATAGAACGTTCAATTTACCCTGTAGAATTAATCCATACACAAAACCAATGGATTTGACTTCAAGATGCAGAACGGATCGTGTTCGAGTTCTGAATTATTCAGCACGACGGGCGGGTTTAAAAATGACTCAGGCGGACTGAGGGGAAATATTGTGTCGAAATAAAAATAATTAAACTTATAATTTTCAATTGATTAATATTTTTATGAGTGTACCCTATTTCATTTTTATTTTTCCATATTTTTTATGAATTGAATATGAATTTCATGTTATGAATTGCTCCGCACAACTGGCGGGTTTTAATGCTATATATATACATAAAGAAGAAATTATCTGTCTGTCTGTGTATGTATGCTTGAATATGAGGTGACATAATTGCGCTGGCTCATGGTTCGCTGGTTCAATTATCAGGGGCTTCAAACGCAAACGAAGCGATGGCTCATTTTTATGAAATAAAAATGTCCCGCGGGCAGCAATAAAACGTTCAATTTCACCGTATAGAATGAATTCATATACAAAACTAATGGATTTGACTTCAAGAACCAGAACGGATGGTGTTCGAGTTCTGAATTTTTCCTCACGCCGGGCGGGTTTAAATATGAGGCGGGTTGAGTGAAAATATTTTGTCAAAATAAAATTAAAAATAATGAAATTTAGACTTTTTAATTGATTAAGGTCTTCATGAGTTTGCCTTATTTATTTTTAATTTGCAATATTTTTATGAATTGTTCCGCACAACGGGCGGGTTTTAATGCGGTTTTAATGCTATATCTATATATATAAAAGAGATCCTCTGTGTGTGTGTGTGTGTGTGTGTCTGTGTGTGTGTTCGACCCTCCTTGGTCCATTTTCTATCAGCTATTATTCAGCCACCACTCAGCCTACCCGCTAACAATTTATACCATCACGTTGGAAATTTTCTTGTCTACACTTTAGATTAAATTTTAAATTTCAAAAATGAAATCAAAAAAAGTTATAGCGGTGAAAAGACAAAATGAATCCTGAAAAATGCGAAAATTGTGGTCAATGCTCTGCCATCTACTCCTCATAAACCAGAAATGGTACAGCCAAACAGATTATACCACTGTGTAGAGAATTTTCTGTTCTACAAGATAGGTTATAATTCATATCCAAAAATAGAACATAAAAGATGTAAACATGACAAAATTTCAATCTATATTCAAAATTATATTTATACTCCACGCGTCCGATTTTCTATACTTTTTTCTCTATGTATCAAAAACTAATTATCACACAACTAAATAATTAATACCATCATGCTGGGAATTTTGTTTGCTACAACACGGTATAATTTTTAATTTTCCAAAGTGTATTGAAAAAAAGTTACGGCGGTGTGAAGTCAAAATGACAAAGTCAAAAATGCAAAATTAGCACTGGAAACCGTGAATGTTTTGGTAAATATTCCCCTATCTATTCCTCATAAACCAGCAATGGTACAGCTATAAAAATTATACTATTGTGTAGATAATTTTGTGTTCTACAAGAAAAGTTATAATTTATACCCACAAATGATACAAAAAATGTGTAAAATTGGCAAAATTGTCAAATACATCCAAAATTACACTTGATCACCGGGCGCCTAAATTAATTCATTTTTCTACCTATTTCTCAGGAACTATTTGTCACACATTAAAATAAATTATATCATCGTGCTGGAAATTGTATTTTTTTAAATGCGGTATAATTCTTAATTTTCCAAAGTGTATCTGAAGGAAGTGACGGCGGTGTAAAGTCAAAAGGACATATTGCCAATTTGACAGCTATTATGCGCACTTGCGATTACACAGGAATATACTACTGTGTAGAGAATTTTGTGTTCTACAAGAAAAGGTGTAATTTATACCCACAAATGATACAAAAAACGTGTAAAATTGGCAAAATTCTCAAATACATCCAAAATTACACTTGAACACCGGGTGACTACAATTTATTCATTTTTATACCCATTTCTCAGGAACTATTTGTCATACATTAAAATTAATTATACCATCGTGCTAGAAATTTTGTTTCCTACAGTACGGTATAATTATTAATTTTCCAAAGTGTATCTGAACGAAGTTACGACGGTGTAAAGTCAAAATGTCATGTTGCCAATTTGACAGCTATTATGCGTACTTGCGATTACACATGAATATACACTGATTAAATTTCACTGAAGTCCAATCACAATTTACGCACTTGCGATTACACAGGAATATACTACTGTGTAGAGAATTTTGTGTTCTACAAGATAAGCTATAATTTATACCCACAAATGATACAAAAAACGTGTAAAATTGGCAAAATTCTCAAATACATCCAAAATTACACTTGAACACAGGGCGACTAAAATTAATTCATTTTTCTACTATTTCTCAGTAACTATTTGTTACACATAAAAATAAATTATACCATCGTTCTAGAAATCTTTTCTTCTACAATACGGTATAATTTGTAATTTTCCAAAGGGTATCTGAAGGAAGTTACGGCGGTGTAAAGTCAAAAGGACATATTGCCAATTTGACAGCTATTATGCGCACTTGCGATTACACAGGAATATACACCGATTAAATTTCACTGAAGCCCAATCACAATTAAGAATGCATCATATTATCTCCAAGCATGGATGGTGTGGTTTTATTGCGTACAGTTTAATTAATGCTACACTCTACTGAATATAAAGGCTTTATTGTCCTCAATAACGTTCCGCACGACGGGCGGGTAAAATGCTATTGGGAACAAAGTAAACTACTGAATTTAACTGTGTAATTTAATTGGTTTAATTTCAAGTTGCATAAGCATAAGTTGCATAAGGATATGGGTTGCAATATCATGTAATGCCAACTTATGCTGTTTTAGCGGAAGCATTAACCTGGAATTATAGAGATGACAGAAGGTTGCATTGTTTTGATAGTGTTGTGGAAAAACATGTTTTCTAAATTGAAACATAAATTTCACATTTAGACTTTTAGATTAGCTATAACTTTCCTGTGGGTTTGTTTTTCTTTTTCAATTTGCACTAATTTTTTTATGAATTGAATATTAATTATATTTTATGAACTGTTCCGCACGACGGGCGAATTAAATGTATCTATAAAGAGTGGGTTTAAATGATAGCGAGGTATATGATATTTTGCTAGCAGTAAATATTCTAGCGATAAAAGTAGAATAGCTCTTAAGCAAATGATTTTGGAGAATGATGTGAACCTTTAAATATATTTTGCGATCTGATGATATATGTATTAGGAATAATACGTAGCAGAATATAGATTGCATAATATAATATCGGCTGTAATATCAAGGGCTGCATTATCGATGTAATCCAAAAAATAACAACTGTATGAATATGATGCATTAGTGGAAGCATTAACCGGGAATTATGAGATAATATGATAATGGTGTAAAATTATATCGCATTATGCAACAAATGTGAATTTAGCTACCTTACAGTTTGGTCCCGATACTATATTGGCGGGTTGAGAGAAAAGTATTGGTGGGCCGCGTGTTTGGGACCCCTGGGGTAGATAATCTCAGTCTTCTGATTACAAATTATGATCGCATCAGTATATTTTGTGATCACAAACTAATAAGTTAAATCACCTCAGACTAGGCTGAGAGCGGTCAAGATTGAATGGTTGGGTTGGGTTGGGTAGGTTTGACTCAGGTTATATTGGGTTTTAATGATAGCGGAAAATATATAAATTTTAACAATAAATATTATAGCGGTAAAAGTGAAATAGTACTTCAGCAAATGATATTGGGGAATGATGATAAGTAATAAATATAGTTTGGAAACATTCTGATGAAAAGATTTCATCATCTTTCATTGTTTGTTTCGTGTTTGTGTTCTGAATTATACCACACGACGGGCAGATTTATATATCAGGCGGGTTGAGGGATAATATTTGTCAAAATAAGAACAAAAATATTCACATTCAGACTTTTCTATTGGTTAAGATATTTATACGTTACATTTTTTGGTTTTCAATTTGTATTAATTATATTTTATGGATTTGATATGAATTTTATTGTATGAATTGTTCCGCACGACGGGTGGGTTTAAAAAAGTGTTTTTAGATCATTTTTTCAAATGGTTCATTTAAAAAAAGTTTTTTTTTTACAAATAAAAATGTTCCGCGGGCAGCAACTATAGACAATAGAACGTTCAATTTCCCCTGTAGAATTAATCCATACACAAAACCAATGGATTTGACTTCAAATATGAATTGTATTGTATGAATTGTTCCGCACGACGGGCGGGTTTAAAAAAAGTGTTTCCATTTTTTAGTTCATTTTTTCAAATGGTTCATTTAAAAAAAGGTTTTTTTTATAATAAAAATGCTCCGCGGTCAGCAACTATAGACCATAGAACGTTAAATTTACCCTGTAGAATTAATCCATGCACAAAACCAATGGATTTGACTTCAAGATGCAGAACGGATCGTGTTCGAGTTCTGAATTATTCAGCACGACGGGCGGGCTTAAAAATGACTCAGGCGCACTGAGGGGAAATATTTTGTCGAAATAAAAATAATTAAACTTATAATTTTCAATTGATTAATATTTTTATGAGTGTACCCTATTTCATTTTTATTTTTCCATATTTTTTTATGAATTGAATATGAATTTCATGTTATGAATTGCTCCGCAAAACGGGCGGGTTTTTAATGCTATATCTATATATATAAAAGAGATCCTCTGTGTGTCTGTGTGTGTGTGTGTGTGTCTGTGTGTGTGTTCGACCCTCCTTGGTCCATTTTCTATCAGCTATTATTCGGCCACCACTCAGCCTACCCGCTAACAATTTATACCATCACGTTGGAAATTTTCTTTTCTACACTTTAGATTAAATTTTAAATTTCAAAAATGAAATCAAAAAAAGTTATAGCGGTGAAAAGACAAAATGAACCCTGAAAAATGCGAAAATTGTGGTCAATGCTCTGCCATCTACTCCTCATAAACCAGAAATGGTACAGCCAAACAGATTATACCACTGTGTAGAGAATTTTCTGTTCTACAAGATAGGCTAAAATTAATATCCAAAAATTAAATATAAAATATGTAAAAATGACAAAATTTCAGTCTACATTCAAAATTATATTTAAGCTCGACGCGTCCGATTTTCTGGACTTTTTTCTCTATTTCTCAGCAACTAAACATCACACATCTAAATAAATATTACCATCATGCTGGGAATTTTGTTTTCTACAGCACGGTATAAATTTTAATTTTCCAGAGCGTATTAAGAAAAAGTTACGGCGGTGTGAAGTCAAAATGACAAAGTCAAAAAGGCACTAAAAAACGCGAATATTTTGGTCAATATTCCGCTATCTATTCCTCTTAAACCAGCAGAGTTACAGTTATAAAAATTATACTATTGTGTAGAAAATTTTGTGTTCTACAAGAAACGCTATAATTTATACCCACAAATGATACAAAAAACGTGTAAAATTCGAAAAATTCTCAAATACATCCAAAATTACACTTGAACACCGTGCGACTAAAATTAATTCATTTTTTTACCTATTTCTCAAGAACTATTTGTTACACATAAAAATAAATTATACCATTGTGCTGGAAAGTTTGTTTTCTACAATGCGGTATAATTCTTAATTTTCCAAAGTGTATCTGAAGGAAGTTACGGCGGTGTAAAGTCAAATGGACATATTGCCAATTTGACAGCTATTATGCGCACTTGCGATTACACAGGAATATACTACTGTGTAGAGAATTTTGTGTTCTACAAGAAAATGTATAATTTATACCCACAAATGATACAAAAAACGTGTAAAATTGGCAAAATTCTCAAATACATCCAAAATTACACTTGAACACCGGGTGACTACAATTTATTCATTTTTATACCCATTTCTCAGGAACTATTTGTCATACATTAAAATTAATTATACCATCGTGCTAGAAATTTTGTTTTCTACAATACGGTATAACTTGTAATTTTCCAAAGGGTATCTGAAGGAAGTTACGGCGGTGTAAAGTCAAAAGGACATATTGCCAATTTGACAGCTATTATGCGCACTTGCGATTACACAGGAATATACACCGATTAAATTTCACTGAAGCCCAATCACAATTAAGAATGCATCATATTATCTCCAAGCATGGATGGTGTGGTTTTATTGCGTACAGTTTAATTAATGCTACACTCTACTGAATATAAAGGCTTTATTGTCCTCAATAACGTTCCGCACGACGGGCGGGTAAAATGCTATTGGGAACAAAGTAAACTACTGAATTTAACTGTGTAATTTAATTGTTTTAATTTCAAGTTGCATAAGCATAAGTTGCATAAGGATATGGGTTGCAATATCATGTAATGCCAACTTATGCTGTTTTAGCGGAAGCATTAACCTGGAATTATAGAGATGACAGAAGGTTGCATTGTTTTGATAGTGTTGTGGAAAAACATGTTTTCTAAATTGAAACATAAATTTCACATTTAGACTTTTAGATTAGCTATAACTTTCCTGTGGGTTTGTTTTTCTTTTTCAATTTGCACTAATTTTTTTATTAATTGAATATTAATTATATTTTATGAACTGTTCCGCACGACGGGCGAATTAAATGTATCTATAAAGAGTGGGTTTAAATGATAGCGAGGTATATGATATTTTGCTAGCAGTAAATATTCTAGCGATAAAAGTAGAATAGCTCTTAAGCAAATGATTTTGGAGAATGATGTGAACCTTTAAATATATTTTGCGATCTGATGATATATGTATTAGGAATAATACGTAGCAGAATATAGAATGCATAATATAATATCGGCTGTAATATCAAGGGCTGCATTATCGATGTAATCCAAAAAATAACAACTGTATGAATATGATGCATTAGTGGAAGCATTAACCGGGAATTATGAGATAATATGATAATGGTGTAAAATTATATCGCATTATGCAACAAATGTGAATTTAGCTACCTTAAAGTTTGGTCCCGATACTATATTGGCGGGTTGAGAGAAAAGTATTGGTGGGCCGCGTGTTTGGGACCCCTGGGGTAGATAATCTCAGTCTTCTGATTACAAATTATGATCGCATCAGTATATTTTGTGATCACAAACTAATAAGTTAAATCACCTCAGACTAGGCTGAGAGCGGTCAAGATTGGATGGTTGGGTTGGGTTGGGTAGGTTTGACTCAGGTTATATTGGGTTTTAATGATAGCGGAAAATATATAAATTTTAACAATAAATATTATAGCGGTAAAAGTGAAATAGTACTTAAGCAAATGATATTGGGGAATGATGTTAAGTAATAAATATAGTTTGGAAACATTCTGATGAAAAGATTTCATCATCTTTCATTGTTTGTTTCGTGTTTGTGTTCTGAATTATACCACACGACGGGCAGATTTATATATCAGGCGGGTTGAGGGATAATATTTGTCAAAATAAGAACAAAAATATTCAAATTCAGACTTTTATATTGGTTAAGATATTTATAGGTTACATTTTTTGGTTTTCAATTTGTATTCATTATATTTTATGGATTTGATATGAATTTTATTGTATGAATTGCTCCGCACAACGGGCGGGTTTTAATGCTATATCTATATATATAAAAGAGATCCTCTGTGTGTCTGTGTGTGTGTGTGTGTGTCTGTGTGTGTGTTCGACCCTCCTTGGTCCATTTTCTATCAGCTATTATTCGGCCACCACTCAGCCTACCCGCTAACAATTTATACCATCACGTTGGAAATTTTCTTTTCTACACTTTAGATTAAATTTTAAATTTCAAAAATGAAATCAAAAAAAGTTATAGCGGTGAAAAGACAAAATGAACCCTGAAAAATGCGAAAATTGTGGTCAATGCTCTGCCATCTACTCCTCATAAACCAGAAATGGTACAGCCAAACAGATTATACCACTGTGTAGAAAATTTTCTGTTCTACAAGATAGGTTATAATTCATATCCAAAAATAGAACATAAAAGATGTAAACATGACAAAATTTCAATCTATATTCAAAATTATATTTATACTCCACGCGTCCGATTTTCTATACTTTTTTCTCTATGTATCAAAAACTAATTATCACACAACTAAATAAATAATACCATCATGCTGGGAATTTTGTTTGCTACAACACGGTATAATTTTTAATTTTCCAAAGTGTATTAAAAAAAAGTTACGGCGGTGTGAAGTCAAAATGACAAAGTCAAAAATGCAAAATTAGCACTGGAAACCGTGAATGTTTTGGTAAATATTCCCCTATCTATTCCTCATAAACCAGCAATGGTACAGCTATAAAAATTATACTATTGTGTAGATAATTTTGTGTTCTACAAGAAAAGTTATAATTTATACCCACAAATGATACAAAAAATGTGTAAAATTGGCAAAATTGTCAAATACATCCAAAATTACACTTGATCACCGGGCGCCTAAATTAATTCATTTTTCTACCTATTTCTCAGGAACTATTTGTCACACATTAAAATAAATTATATCATCGTGCTGGAAATTGTATTTTTTTAAATGCGGTATAATTCTTAATTTTCCAAAGTGTATCTGAAGGAAGTTACGGCGGTGTAAAGTCAAAAGGACATATTGCCAATTTGACAGCTATTATGCGCACTTGCGATTACACAGGAATATACTACTGTGTAGAGAATTTTGTGTTCTACAAGAAAAGGTGTAATTTATACCCACAAATGATACAAACAACGTGTACAATTGGCAAAATTCTCAAATACATCCAAAATTACACTTGAACACCGGGTGACTACAATTTATTCATTTTTATACCCATTTCTCAGGAACTATTTGTCATACATTAAAATTAATTATACCATCGTGCTAGAAATTTTGTTTCCTACAGTACGGTATAATTATTAATTTTCCAAAGTGTATCTGAAGGAAGTTACGCCGGTGTAAAGTCAAAAGGACATATTGCCAATTTGACAGCTATTATGCGCACTTGCGATTACACAGGAATATACTACTGTGTAGAGAATTTTGTGTTCTACAAGAAAAGCTATAATTTATACCCACAAATGATACAAAAAACGTGTAAAATTGGCAAAATTCTCAAATACATCCAAAATTACACTTGAACACCGGGCGATTAAAATTAATTCATTTTTCTACTATTTCTCAGTAACTATTTGTTACACATAAAAATAAATTATACCATCGCTCTAGAAATCTTTTCTTCTACAATACGGTATAATTTGTAATTTTCCAAAGGGTATCTGAAGGAAGTTACGGCGGTGTAAAGTCAAAAGGACATATTGCCAATTTGACAGCTATTATGCGCACTTGCGATTACACAGGAATATACACCGATTAAATTTCACTGAAGCCCAATCACAATTAAGAATGCATCATATTATCTCCAAGCATGGATGGTGTGGTTTTATTGCGTACAGTTTAATTAATGCTACACTCTACTGAATATAAAGGCTTTATTGTCCTCAATAACGTTCCGCACGACGGGCGGGTAAAATGCTATTGGGAACAAAGTAAACTACTGAATTTAACTGTGTAATTTAATTGGTTTAATTTCAAGTTGCATAAGCATAAGTTGCATAAGGATATGGGTTGCAATATCATGTAATGCCAAATTATGCTGTTTTAGCGGAAGCATTAACCTGGAATTATAGAGATGACAGAAGGTTGCATTGTTTTGATAGTGTTGTGGAAAAACATGTTTTCTAAATTGAAACATAAATTTCACATTTAGACTTTTAGATTAGCTATAACTTTCCTGTGGGTTTGTTTTTCTTTTTCAATTTGCACTAATTTTTTTATGAATTGAATATTAATTATATTTTATGAACTGTTCCGCACGACGGGCGAATTAAATGTATCTATAAAGAGTGGGTTTAAATGATAGCGAGGTATATGATATTTTGCTAGCAGTAAATATTCTAGCGATAAAAGTAGAATAGCTCTTAAGCAAATGATTTTGGAGAATGATGTGAACCTTTAAATATATTTTGCGATCTGATGATATATGTATTAGGAATAATACGTAGCAGAATATAGATTGCATAATATAATATCGGCTGTAATATCAAGGGCTGCATTATCGATGTAATCCAAAAAATAACAACTGTATGAATATGATGCATTAGTGGAAGCATTAACCGGGAATTATGAGATAATATGATAATGGTGTAAAATTATATCGCATTATGCAACAAATGTGAATTTAGCTACCTTACAGTTTGGTCCCGATACTATATTGGCGGGTTGAGAGAAAAGTATTGGTGGGCCGCGTGTTTGGGACCCCTGGGGTAGATAATCTCAGTCTTCTGATTACAAATTATGATCGCATCAGTATATTTTGTGATCACAAACTAATAAGTTAAATCACCTCAGACTAGGCTGAGAGCGGTCAAGATTGAATGGTTGGGTTGGGTTGGGTAGGTTTGACTCAGGTTATATTGGGTTTTAATGATAGCGGAAAATATATAAATTTTAACAATAAATATTATAGCGGTAAAAGTGAAATAGTACTTAAGCAAATGATATTGGGGAATGATGTTAAGTAATAAATATAGTTTGGAAACAGTCTGATGAAAAGATTTCATCATCTTTCATTGTTTTTTTCGTGTTTGTGTTCTGAATTATACCACACGACGGGCAGATTTATATATCAGGCGGGTTGAGGGATAATATTTGTCAAAATAAGAACAAAAATATTCACATTTAGACTTTTCTATTGGTTAAGATATTTATAGGTTACATTTTTTGCTTTTCAATTTGTATTCATTATATTTTATGGATTTGATATGAATTTTATTGTATGAATTGTTCCGCACGACGGGTGGGTTTAAAAAAGTGTTTTTAGATCATTTTTTCAAATGGTTCATTTAAAAAAAGGTTTTTTTTTTTAAATAAAAATGTTCCGCGGGCAGCAACTATAGACAATAGAACGTTCAATTTACCCTGTAGAATTAATCCATACACAAAACCAATGGATTTGACTTCAAGATGCAGAACGGATCGTGTTCGAGTTCTGAATTATTCAGCACGACGGGCGGGTTTAAAAATGACTCAGGCGGACTGAGGGGAAATATTGTGTCGAAATAAAAATAATTAAACTTATAATTTTCAATTGATTAATATTTTTATGAGTGTACCCTATTTCATTTTTATTTTTCCATATTTTTTATGAATTGAATATGAATTTCATGTTATGAATTGCTCCGCACAACTGGCGGGTTTTAATGCTATATATATACATAAAGAAGAAATTATCTGTCTGTCTGTGTATGTATGCTTGAATATGAGGTGACATAATTGCGCTGGCTCATGGTTCGCTGGTTCAATTATCAGGGACTTCAAACGCAAACGAAGCGATGGCTCATTTTTATGAAATAAAAATGTCCCGCGGGCAGCAATAAAACGTTCAATTTCACCGTATAGAATGAATTCATATACAAAACTAATGGATTTGACTTCAAGAACCAGAACGGATGGTGTTCGAGTTCTGAATTTTTCCTCACGTCGGGCGGGTTTAAATATGAGGCGGGTTGAGTGAAAATATTTTGTCAAAATAAAATTAAAAATAATGAAATTTAGACTTTTTAATTGATTAAGGTCTTCATGAGTTTGCCTTATTTATTTTTAATTTGCAATATTTTTATGAATTGTTCCGCACAACGGGCGGGTTTTAATGCGGTTTTAATGCTATATATATACATAAAGAAGAAATTATCTGTCTGTCTGTGTATGTATGCTTGAATATGAGGTGACATAATTGCGCTGGTTCATGGTTCGCTGGTTCAATGACCAGGGGCTTCAAACGCAAACGAAGCAATGGCTCATTTTTATGAAATAAAAATGTCCCGCGGGCATTTAGACTTTTCTATTGGTCAAGATATTTATAGCTTACATTTTTTTCTTTTCAATTTGTATTCATTATATTTTATGGATTTGATATGAATTTTATTGTATGAATTGTTCCGCACGACGGGTGGGTTTAAAAAAAAGTGTTTTTAGTTCATTTTTTTCAAATGGTTCATGATTTGCTTGATTGTATGAATTGCTCCGCACAACGGGCGGGTATTAATGCCATATATATATACATAAAGAAGAAATTATCTGTCTGTCTGTGTATGTATGCTTGAATATGAGGTGACATAATTGCGCAGGTTCAATGGTATATCTATATATATAAAAGAGATCCTCTGTGTGTGTGTGTGTGTGTGTGTCTGTGTGTGTGTTCGACCCTCCTTGGTCCATTTTCTATCAGCTATTATTCAGCCACCACTCAGCCTACCCGCTAACAATTTATACCATCACGTTGGAAATTTTCTTGTCTACACTTTAGATTAAATTTTAAATTTCAAAAATGAAATCAAAAAAAGTTATAGCGGTGAAAAGACAAAATGAATCCTGAAAAATGCGAAAATTGTGGTCAATGCTCTGCCATCTACTCCTCATAAACCAGAAATGGTACAGCCAAACAGATTATACCACTGTGTAGAGAATTTTCTGTTCTACAAGATAGGTTATAATTCATATCCAAAAATAGAACATAAAAGATGTAAACATGACAAAATTTCAATCTATATTCAAAATTATATTTATACTCCACGCGTCCGATTTTCTATACTTTTTTCTCTATGTATCAAAAACTAATTATCACACAACTAAATAATTAATACCATCATGCTGGGAATTTTGTTTGCTACAACACGGTATAATTTTTAATTTTCCAAAGTGTATTGAAAAAAAGTTACGGCGGTGTGAAGTCAAAATGACAAAGTCAAAAATGCAAAATTAGCACTGGAAACCGTGAATGTTTTGGTAAATATTCCCCTATCTATTCCTCATAAACCAGCAATGGTACAGCTATAAAAATTATACTATTGTGTAGATAATTTTGTGTTCTACAAGAAAAGTTATAATTTATACCCACAAATGATACAAAAAATGTGTAAAATTGGCAAAATTGTCAAATACATCCAAAATTACACTTGATCACCGGGCGCCTAAATTAATTCATTTTTCTACCTATTTCTCAGGAACTATTTGTCACACATTAAAATAAATTATATCATCGTGCTGGAAATTTTATTTTTTTAAATGCGGTATAATTCTTAATTTTCCAAAGTGTATCTGAAGGAAGTGACGGCGGTGTAAAGTCAAAAGGACATATTGCCAATTTGACAGCTATTATGCGCACTTGCGATTACACAGGAATATACTACTGTGTAGAGAATTTTGTGTTCTACAAGAAAAGGTGTAATTTATACCCACAAATGATACAAAAAACGTGTAAAATTGGCAAAATTCTCAAATACATCCAAAATTACACTTGAACACCGGGTGACTACAATTTATTCATTTTTATACCCATTTCTCAGGAACTATTTGTCATACATTAAAATTAATTATACCATCGTGCTAGAAATTTTGTTTCCTACAGTACGGTATAATTATTAATTTTCCAAAGTGTATCTGAACGAAGTTACGACGGTGTAAAGTCAAAATGTCATGTTGCCAATTTGACAGCTATTATGCGTACTTGCGATTACACATGAATATACACTGATTAAATTTCACTGAAGTCCAATCACAATTTACGCACTTGCGATTACACAGGAATATACTACTGTGTAGAGAATTTTGTGTTCTACAAGATAAGCTATAATTTATACCCACAAATGATACAAAAAACGTGTAAAATTGGCAAAATTCTCAAATACATCCAAAATTACACTTGAACACAGGGCGACTAAAATTAATTCATTTTTCTACTATTTCTCAGTAACTATTTGTTACACATAAAAATAAATTATACCATCGTTCTAGAAATCTTTTCTTCTACAATACGGTATAATTTGTAATTTTCCAAAGGGTATCTGAAGGAAGTTACGGCGGTGTAAAGTCAAAAGGACATATTGCCAATTTGACAGCTATTATGCGCACTTGCGATTACACAGGAATATACACCGATTAAATTTCACTGAAGCCCAATCACAATTAAGAATGCATCATATTATCTCCAAGCATGGATGGTGTGGTTTTATTGCGTACAGTTTAATTAATGCTACACTCTACTGAATATAAAGGCTTTATTGTCCTCAATAACGTTCCGCACGACGGGCGGGTAAAATGCTATTGGGAACAAAGTAAACTACTGAATTTAACTGTGTAATTTAATTGGTTTAATTTCAAGTTGCATAAGCATAAGTTGCATAAGGATATGGGTTGCAATATCATGTAATGCCAACTTATGCTGTTTTAGCGGAAGCATTAACCTGGAATTATAGAGATGACAGAAGGTTGCATTGTTTTGATAGTGTTGTGGAAAAACATGTTTTCTAAATTGAAACATAAATTTCACATTTAGACTTTTAGATTAGCTATAACTTTCCTGTGGGTTTGTTTTTCTTTTTCAATTTGCACTAATTTTTTTATGAATTGAATATTAATTATATTTTATGAACTGTTCCGCACGACGGGCGAATTAAATGTATCTATAAAGAGTGGGTTTAAATGATAGCGAGGTATATGATATTTTGCTAGCAGTAAATATTCTAGCGATAAAAGTAGAATAGCTCTTAAGCAAATGATTTTGGAGAATGATGTGAACCTTTAAATATATTTTGCGATCTGATGATATATGTATTAGGAATAATACGTAGCAGAATATAGATTGCATAATATAATATCGGCTGTAATATCAAGGGCTGCATTATCGATGTAATCCAAAAAATAACAACTGTATGAATATGATGCATTAGTGGAAGCATTAACCGGGAATTATGAGATAATATGATAATGGTGTAAAATTATATCGCATTATGCAACAAATGTGAATTTAGCTACCTTACAGTTTGGTCCCGATACTATATTGGCGGGTTGAGAGAAAAGTATTGGTGGGCCGCGTGTTTGGGACCCCTGGGGTAGATAATCTCAGTCTTCTGATTACAAATTATGATCGCATCAGTATATTTTGTGATCACAAACTAATAAGTTAAATCACCTCAGACTAGGCTGAGAGCGGTCAAGATTGAATGGTTGGGTTGGGTTGGGTAGGTTTGACTCAGGTTATATTGGGTTTTAATGATAGCGGAAAATATATAAATTTTAACAATAAATATTATAGCGGTAAAAGTGAAATAGTACTTCAGCAAATGATATTGGGGAATGATGATAAGTAATAAATATAGTTTGGAAACATTCTGATGAAAAGATTTCATCATCTTTCATTGTTTGTTTCGTGTTTGTGTTCTGAATTATACCACACGACGGGCAGATTTATATATCAGGCGGGTTGAGGGATAATATTTGTCAAAATAAGAACAAAAATATTCACATTCAGACTTTTCTATTGGTTAAGATATTTATACGTTACATTTTTTGGTTTTCAATTTGTATTAATTATATTTTATGGATTTGATATGAATTTTATTGTATGAATTGTTCCGCACGACGGGTGGGTTTAAAAAAGTGTTTTTAGATCATTTTTTCAAATGGTTCATTTAAAAAAAGGTTTTTTTTTACAAATAAAAATGTTCCGCGGGCAGCAACTATAGACAATAGAACGTTCAATTTCCCCTGTAGAATTAATCCATACACAAAACCAATGGATTTGACTTCAAATATGAATTGTATTGTATGAATTGTTCCGCACGACGGGCGGGTTTAAAAAAAGTGTTTCCATTTTTTAGTTCATTTTTTCAAATGGTTCATTTAAAAAAAGGTTTTTTTTATAATAAAAATGCTCCGCGGTCAGCAACTATAGACCATAGAACGTTAAATTTACCCTGTAGAATTAATCCATGCACAAAACCAATGGATTTGACTTCAAGATGCAGAACGGATCGTGTTCGAGTTCTGAATTATTCAGCACGACGGGCGGGCTTAAAAATGACTCAGGCGCACTGAGGGGAAATATTTTGTCGAAATAAAAATAATTAAACTTATAATTTTCAATTGATTAATATTTTTATGAGTGTACCCTATTTCATTTTTATTTTTCCATATTTTTTTATGAATTGAATATGAATTTCATGTTATGAATTGCTCCGCAAAACGGGCGGGTTTTTAATGCTATATCTATATATATAAAAGAGATCCTCTGTGTGTCTGTGTGTGTGTGTGTGTGTCTGTGTGTGTGTTCGACCCTCCTTGGTCCATTTTCTATCAGCTATTATTCGGCCACCACTCAGCCTACCCGCTAACAATTTATACCATCACGTTGGAAATTTTCTTTTCTACACTTTAGATTAAATTTTAAATTTCAAAAATGAAATCAAAAAAAGTTATAGCGGTGAAAAGACAAAATGAACCCTGAAAAATGCGAAAATTGTGGTCAATGCTCTGCCATCTACTCCTCATAAACCAGAAATGGTACAGCCAAACAGATTATACCACTGTGTAGAGAATTTTCTGTTCTACAAGATAGGCTAAAATTAATATCCAAAAATTAAATATAAAATATGTAAAAATGACAAAATTTCAGTCTACATTCAAAATTATATTTAAGCTCGACGCGTCCGATTTTCTGGACTTTTTTCTCTATTTCTCAGCAACTAAACATCACACATCTAAATAAATATTACCATCATGCTGGGAATTTTGTTTTCTACAGCACGGTATAAATTTTAATTTTCCAGAGCGTATTAAGAAAAAGTTACGGCGGTGTGAAGTCAAAATGACAAAGTCAAAAAGGCACTAAAAAACGCGAATATTTTGGTCAATATTCCGCTATCTATTCCTCTTAAACCAGCAGAGTTACAGTTATAAAAATTATACTATTGTGTAGAAAATTTTGTGTTCTACAAGAAACGCTATAATTTATACCCACAAATGATACAAAAAACGTGTAAAATTCGAAAAATTCTCAAATACATCCAAAATTACACTTGAACACCGTGCGACTAAAATTAATTCATTTTTTTACCTATTTCTCAAGAACTATTTGTTACACATAAAAATAAATTATACCATTGTGCTGGAAAGTTTGTTTTCTACAATGCGGTATAATTCTTAATTTTCCAAAGTGTATCTGAAGGAAGTTACGGCGGTGTAAAGTCAAATGGACATATTGCCAATTTGACAGCTATTATGCGCACTTGCGATTACACAGGAATATACTACTGTGTAGAGAATTTTGTGTTCTACAAGAAAATGTATAATTTATACCCACAAATGATACAAAAAACGTGTAAAATTGGCAAAATTCTCAAATACATCCAAAATTACACTTGAACACCGGGTGACTACAATTTATTCATTTTTATACCCATTTCTCAGGAACTATTTGTCATACATTAAAATTAATTATACCATCGTGCTAGAAATTTTGTTTTCTACAATACGGTATAACTTGTAATTTTCCAAAGGGTATCTGAAGGAAGTTACGGCGGTGTAAAGTCAAAAGGACATATTGCCAATTTGACAGCTATTATGCGCACTTGCGATTACACAGGAATATACACCGATTAAATTTCACTGAAGCCCAATCACAATTAAGAATGCATCATATTATCTCCAAGCATGGATGGTGTGGTTTTATTGCGTACAGTTTAATTAATGCTACACTCTACTGAATATAAAGGCTTTATTGTCCTCAATAACGTTCCGCACGACGGGCGGGTAAAATGCTATTGGGAACAAAGTAAACTACTGAATTTAACTGTGTAATTTAATTGTTTTAATTTCAAGTTGCATAAGCATAAGTTGCATAAGGATATGGGTTGCAATATCATGTAATGCCAACTTATGCTGTTTTAGCGGAAGCATTAACCTGGAATTATAGAGATGACAGAAGGTTGCATTGTTTTGATAGTGTTGTGGAAAAACATGTTTTCTAAATTGAAACATAAATTTCACATTTAGACTTTTAGATTAGCTATAACTTTCCTGTGGGTTTGTTTTTCTTTTTCAATTTGCACTAATTTTTTTATTAATTGAATATTAATTATATTTTATGAACTGTTCCGCACGACGGGCGAATTAAATGTATCTATAAAGAGTGGGTTTAAATGATAGCGAGGTATATGATATTTTGCTAGCAGTAAATATTCTAGCGATAAAAGTAGAATAGCTCTTAAGCAAATGATTTTGGAGAATGATGTGAACCTTTAAATATATTTTGCGATCTGATGATATATGTATTAGGAATAATACGTAGCAGAATATAGAATGCATAATATAATATCGGCTGTAATATCAAGGGCTGCATTATCGATGTAATCCAAAAAATAACAACTGTATGAATATGATGCATTAGTGGAAGCATTAACCGGGAATTATGAGATAATATGATAATGGTGTAAAATTATATCGCATTATGCAACAAATGTGAATTTAGCTACCTTAAAGTTTGGTCCCGATACTATATTGGCGGGTTGAGAGAAAAGTATTGGTGGGCCGCGTGTTTGGGACCCCTGGGGTAGATAATCTCAGTCTTCTGATTACAAATTATGATCGCATCAGTATATTTTGTGATCACAAACTAATAAGTTAAATCACCTCAGACTAGGCTGAGAGCGGTCAAGATTGGATGGTTGGGTTGGGTTGGGTAGGTTTGACTCAGGTTATATTGGGTTTTAATGATAGCGGAAAATATATAAATTTTAACAATAAATATTATAGCGGTAAAAGTGAAATAGTACTTAAGCAAATGATATTGGGGAATGATGTTAAGTAATAAATATAGTTTGGAAACATTCTGATGAAAAGATTTCATCATCTTTCATTGTTTGTTTCGTGTTTGTGTTCTGAATTATACCACACGACGGGCAGATTTATATATCAGGCGGGTTGAGGGATAATATTTGTCAAAATAAGAACAAAAATATTCAAATTCAGACTTTTATATTGGTTAAGATATTTATAGGTTACATTTTTTGGTTTTCAATTTGTATTCATTATATTTTATGGATTTGATATGAATTTTATTGTATGAATTGCTCCGCACAACGGGCGGGTTTTAATGCTATATCTATATATATAAAAGAGATCCTCTGTGTGTCTGTGTGTGTGTGTGTGTGTCTGTGTGTGTGTTCGACCCTCCTTGGTCCATTTTCTATCAGCTATTATTCGGCCACCACTCAGCCTACCCGCTAACAATTTATACCATCACGTTGGAAATTTTCTTTTCTACACTTTAGATTAAATTTTAAATTTCAAAAATGAAATCAAAAAAAGTTATAGCGGTGAAAAGACAAAATGAACCCTGAAAAATGCGAAAATTGTGGTCAATGCTCTGCCATCTACTCCTCATAAACCAGAAATGGTACAGCCAAACAGATTATACCACTGTGTAGAAAATTTTCTGTTCTACAAGATAGGTTATAATTCATATCCAAAAATAGAACATAAAAGATGTAAACATGACAAAATTTCAATCTATATTCAAAATTATATTTATACTCCACGCGTCCGATTTTCTATACTTTTTTCTCTATGTATCAAAAACTAATTATCACACAACTAAATAAATAATACCATCATGCTGGGAATTTTGTTTGCTACAACACGGTATAATTTTTAATTTTCCAAAGTGTATTAAAAAAAAGTTACGGCGGTGTGAAGTCAAAATGACAAAGTCAAAAATGCAAAATTAGCACTGGAAACCGTGAATGTTTTGGTAAATATTCCCCTATCTATTCCTCATAAACCAGCAATGGTACAGCTATAAAAATTATACTATTGTGTAGATAATTTTGTGTTCTACAAGAAAAGTTATAATTTATACCCACAAATGATACAAAAAATGTGTAAAATTGGCAAAATTGTCAAATACATCCAAAATTACACTTGATCACCGGGCGCCTAAATTAATTCATTTTTCTACCTATTTCTCAGGAACTATTTGTCACACATTAAAATAAATTATATCATCGTGCTGGAAATTGTATTTTTTTAAATGCGGTATAATTCTTAATTTTCCAAAGTGTATCTGAAGGAAGTTACGGCGGTGTAAAGTCAAAAGGACATATTGCCAATTTGACAGCTATTATGCGCACTTGCGATTACACAGGAATATACTACTGTGTAGAGAATTTTGTGTTCTACAAGAAAAGGTGTAATTTATACCCACAAATGATACAAACAACGTGTACAATTGGCAAAATTCTCAAATACATCCAAAATTACACTTGAACACCGGGTGACTACAATTTATTCATTTTTATACCCATTTCTCAGGAACTATTTGTCATACATTAAAATTAATTATACCATCGTGCTAGAAATTTTGTTTCCTACAGTACGGTATAATTATTAATTTTCCAAAGTGTATCTGAAGGAAGTTACGCCGGTGTAAAGTCAAAAGGACATATTGCCAATTTGACAGCTATTATGCGCACTTGCGATTACACAGGAATATACTACTGTGTAGAGAATTTTGTGTTCTACAAGAAAAGCTATAATTTATACCCACAAATGATACAAAAAACGTGTAAAATTGGCAAAATTCTCAAATACATCCAAAATTACACTTGAACACCGGGCGATTAAAATTAATTCATTTTTCTACTATTTCTCAGTAACTATTTGTTACACATAAAAATAAATTATACCATCGCTCTAGAAATCTTTTCTTCTACAATACGGTATAATTTGTAATTTTCCAAAGGGTATCTGAAGGAAGTTACGGCGGTGTAAAGTCAAAAGGACATATTGCCAATTTGACAGCTATTATGCGCACTTGCGATTACACAGGAATATACACCGATTAAATTTCACTGAAGCCCAATCACAATTAAGAATGCATCATATTATCTCCAAGCATGGATGGTGTGGTTTTATTGCGTACAGTTTAATTAATGCTACACTCTACTGAATATAAAGGCTTTATTGTCCTCAATAACGTTCCGCACGACGGGCGGGTAAAATGCTATTGGGAACAAAGTAAACTACTGAATTTAACTGTGTAATTTAATTGGTTTAATTTCAAGTTGCATAAGGATATGGGTTGCAATATCATGTAATGCCAAATTATGCTGTTTTAGCGGAAGCATTAACCTGGAATTATAGAGATGACAGAAGGTTGCATTGTTTTGATAGTGTTGTGGAAAAACATGTTTTCTAAATTGAAACATAAATTTCACATTTAGACTTTTAGATTAGCTATAACTTTCCTGTGGGTTTGTTTTTCTTTTTCAATTTGCACTAATTTTTTTATGAATTGAATATTAATTATATTTTATGAACTGTTCCGCACGACGGGCGAATTAAATGTATCTATAAAGAGTGGGTTTAAATGATAGCGAGGTATATGATATTTTGCTAGCAGTAAATATTCTAGCGATAAAAGTAGAATAGCTCTTAAGCAAATGATTTTGGAGAATGATGTGAACCTTTAAATATATTTTGCGATCTGATGATATATGTATTAGGAATAATACGTAGCAGAATATAGATTGCATAATATAATATCGGCTGTAATATCAAGGGCTGCATTATCGATGTAATCCAAAAAATAACAACTGTATGAATATGATGCATTAGTGGAAGCATTAACCGGGAATTATGAGATAATATGATAATGGTGTAAAATTATATCGCATTATGCAACAAATGTGAATTTAGCTACCTTACAGTTTGGTCCCGATACTATATTGGCGGGTTGAGAGAAAAGTATTGGTGGGCCGCGTGTTTGGGACCCCTGGGGTAGATAATCTCAGTCTTCTGATTACAAATTATGATCGCATCAGTATATTTTGTGATCACAAACTAATAAGTTAAATCACCTCAGACTAGGCTGAGAGCGGTCAAGATTGAATGGTTGGGTTGGGTTGGGTAGGTTTGACTCAGGTTATATTGGGTTTTAATGATAGCGGAAAATATATAAATTTTAACAATAAATATTATAGCGGTAAAAGTGAAATAGTACTTAAGCAAATGATATTGGGGAATGATGTTAAGTAATAAATATAGTTTGGAAACAGTCTGATGAAAAGATTTCATCATCTTTCATTGTTTTTTTCGTGTTTGTGTTCTGAATTATACCACACGACGGGCAGATTTATATATCAGGCGGGTTGAGGGATAATATTTGTCAAAATAAGAACAAAAATATTCACATTTAGACTTTTCTATTGGTTAAGATATTTATAGGTTACATTTTTTGCTTTTCAATTTGTATTCATTATATTTTATGGATTTGATATGAATTTTATTGTATGAATTGTTCCGCACGACGGGTGGGTTTAAAAAAGTGTTTTTAGATCATTTTTTCAAATGGTTCATTTAAAAAAAGGTTTTTTTTTTTAAATAAAAATGTTCCGCGGGCAGCAACTATAGACAATAGAACGTTCAATTTACCCTGTAGAATTAATCCATACACAAAACCAATGGATTTGACTTCAAGATGCAGAACGGATCGTGTTCGAGTTCTGAATTATTCAGCACGACGGGCGGGTTTAAAAATGACTCAGGCGGACTGAGGGGAAATATTGTGTCGAAATAAAAATAATTAAACTTATAATTTTCAATTGATTAATATTTTTATGAGTGTACCCTATTTCATTTTTATTTTTCCATATTTTTTATGAATTGAATATGAATTTCATGTTATGAATTGCTCCGCACAACTGGCGGGTTTTAATGCTATATATATACATAAAGAAGAAATTATCTGTCTGTCTGTGTATGTATGCTTGAATATGAGGTGACATAATTGCGCTGGCTCATGGTTCGCTGGTTCAATTATCAGGGACTTCAAACGCAAACGAAGCGATGGCTCATTTTTATGAAATAAAAATGTCCCGCGGGCAGCAATAAAACGTTCAATTTCACCGTATAGAATGAATTCATATACAAAACTAATGGATTTGACTTCAAGAACCAGAACGGATGGTGTTCGAGTTCTGAATTTTTCCTCACGTCGGGCGGGTTTAAATATGAGGCGGGTTGAGTGAAAATATTTTGTCAAAATAAAATTAAAAATAATGAAATTTAGACTTTTTAATTGATTAAGGTCTTCATGAGTTTGCCTTATTTATTTTTAATTTGCAATATTTTTATGAATTGTTCCGCACAACGGGCGGGTTTTAATGCGGTTTTAATGCTATATATATACATAAAGAAGAAATTATCTGTCTGTCTGTGTATGTATGCTTGAATATGAGGTGACATAATTGCGCTGGTTCATGGTTCGCTGGTTCAATGACCAGGGGCTTCAAACGCAAACGAAGCAATGGCTCATTTTTATGAAATAAAAATGTCCCGCGGGCATTTAGACTTTTCTATTGGTCAAGATATTTATAGCTTACATTTTTTTCTTTTCAATTTGTATTCATTATATTTTATGGATTTGATATGAATTTTATTGTATGAATTGTTCCGCACGACGGGTGGGTTTAAAAAAAAGTGTTTTTAGTTCATTTTTTTCAAATGGTTCATGATTTGCTTGATTGTATGAATTGCTCCGCACAACGGGCGGGTATTAATGCCATATATATATACATAAAGAAGAAATTATCTGTCTGTCTGTGTATGTATGCTTGAATATGAGGTGACATAATTGCGCAGGTTCAATGGTATATATATACATAAAGAAGAAATTATCTGTCTGTCTGTGTGTGTATGCTTGAATATGAGGTGACATAATTGCGCGGGTTCAATGGTATAGATCAGGGGCTTAATTGTTCCGCACGACGGGCGGGTAAAATGCTACTGGGAACAAAGTAAACTACTGAATTATTGTACCATATAGAACCATTAAATAAAAAACCATTATTATATAATAAAGAACCATTTGAATATTAGTTAGTTAGTTGTCATTAGTTGGTTTATATATAAAGAACCATTGGTGTTGGGGCTTAATTGTTCCGCACGACGGGCGGGTTTAAATATGAGGCTGTTCGAGGGAAAATGTTAAATGTTTTGCTTTTTAATTTGTATTCAGTTTATTTTATGGATTGAATATGCATTTTATTTTATGGATTGAATATGCATTTTATTTTATGGATTGAATATGCATTTTATTTTATAAATTGTTCAGCACGACGGGCGGGTTTAAATATGAGACGGGCTGAAGGAAAATATGTTGTCAAAAAATATAATTGAATTTAGACCTTTCAATTGAGTAAGATTTTAATGAGTATATCTGTTTTCTTTTTTAATTTGCAATATGTTTATGAATTAAATATGAATTTCATCTTATGAATTGCTCCGCACAACTGGCGGGTTTCAATGCTAGACGGTGATATTAAGTTATTAATATATTTTGGAAACATTATGATGAAAAAGTGTAGTCATTTTTCATTGTTTCGTGTCTGAGTTCTGAATTATTCAGCACGACGGGCATGTATAAATATGAGGCGGTTTAGGCAAACTATTTTGTGAAAATAAATATGAAAATATAGAAATTTAGACTTTTGTATGGGTTTACTCAACTCTTTATTAATTCATATTCCTTTTCTCTCATGAATTGAATACAATTTTAATAGTATGAACTGTTTCGCACGATGGGCGGGTTTACATGCTAGGATTTTCATTGTTTGTTACGTGTTTGTGTTCTGAATTATTCCGCACAATGGGTTGGTTTATATATGAGGCGGGTTGAGGGAAAATATTATGTCAAAATAAAAATAAAAATATTCACACTTGGACTTTTCTATTGAGTAAGACACTGATGAGTTTTCATTTTCTTTTTTAATTTGGAATATTCTTATGAATATGAATTATTATGAATATTAATTCCATTTTATGAATTCCTCCGCACAACGGGCGGGTTTTAGTGCTAGTATATACATAAAGAAGAAATTATCTGTCTGTCTGTGTGTGTATGCTTGAATATGAGGTGACATAATTGCGCGGGTTCAATGGTATAGATCAGGGGCTTAATTGTTCCGCACGACGGGCGGGTAAAATGCTACTGGGAACAAAGTAAACTACTGAATTATTGTACCATATAGAACCATTAAATAAAAAACCATTATTATATAATAAAGAACCATTTGAATATTAGTTAGTTAGTTGTCATTAGTTGGTTTATATATAAAGAACCATTGGTGTTGGGGCTTAATTGTTCCGCACGACGGGCGGGTTTAAATATGAGGCTGTTCGAGGGAAAATGTTAAATGTTTTGCTTTTTAATTTGTATTCAGTTTATTTTATGGATTGAATATGCATTTTATTTTATGGATTGAATATGCATTTTATTTTATGGATTGAATATGCATTTTATTTTATAAATTGTTCAGCACGACGGGCGGGTTTAAATATGAGACGGGCTGAAGGAAAATATGTTGTCAAAAAATATAATTGAATTTAGACCTTTCAATTGAGTAAGATTTTAATGAGTATATCTGTTTTCTTTTTTAATTTGCAATATGTTTATGAATTAAATATGAATTTCATCTTATGAATTGCTCCGCACAACTGGCGGGTTTCAATGCTAGACGGTGATATTAAGTTATTAATATATTTTGGAAACATTATGATGAAAAAGTGTAGTCATTTTTCATTGTTTCGTGTCTGAGTTCTGAATTATTCAGCACGACGGGCATGTATAAATATGAGGCGGTTTAGGCAAACTATTTTGTGAAAATAAATATGAAAATATAGAAATTTAGACTTTTGTATGGGTTTACTCAACTCTTTATTAATTCATATTCCTTTTCTCTCATGAATTGAATACAATTTTAATAGTATGAACTGTTTCGCACGATGGGCGGGTTTACATGCTAGGATTTTCATTGTTTGTTACGTGTTTGTGTTCTGAATTATTCCGCACAATGGGTTGGTTTATATATGAGGCGGGTTGAGGGAAAATATTATGTCAAAATAAAAATAAAAATATTCACACTTGGACTTTTCTATTGAGTAAGACACTGATGAGTTTTCATTTTCTTTTTTAATTTGGAATATTCTTATGAATATGAATTATTATGAATATTAATTCCATTTTATGAATTCCTCCGCACAACGGGCGGGTTTTAGTGCTAGTATATACATAAAGAAGAAATTATCTGTCTGTCTGTGTGTGTATGCTTGAATATGAGGTGACATAATTGCGCGGGTTCAATGGTATAGATCAGGGGCTTAATTGTTCCGCACGACGGGCGGGTAAAATGCTACTGGGAACAAAGTAAACTACTGAATTATTGTACCATATAGAACCATTAAATAAAAAACCATTATTATATAATAAAGAACCATTTGAATATTAGTTAGTTAGTTGTCATTAGTTGGTTTATATATAAAGAACCATTGGTGTTGGGGCTTAATTGTTCCGCACGACGGGCGGGTTTAAATATGAGGCTGTTCGAGGGAAAATGTTAAATGTTTTGCTTTTTAATTTGTATTCAGTTTATTTTATGGATTGAATATGCATTTTATTTTATGGATTGAATATGCATTTTATTTTATGGATTGAATATGCATTTTATTTTATAAATTGTTCAGCACGACGGGCGGGTTTAAATATGAGACGGGCTGAAGGAAAATATGTTGTCAAAAAATATAATTGAATTTAGACCTTTCAATTGAGTAAGATTTTAATGAGTATATCTGTTTTCTTTTTTAATTTGCAATATGTTTATGAATTAAATATGAATTTCATCTTATGAATTGCTCCGCACAACTGGCGGGTTTCAATGCTAGACGGTGATATTAAGTTATTAATATATTTTGGAAACATTATGATGAAAAAGTGTAGTCATTTTTCATTGTTTCGTGTCTGAGTTCTGAATTATTCAGCACGACGGGCATGTATAAATATGAGGCGGTTTAGGCAAACTATTTTGTGAAAATAAATATGAAAATATAGAAATTTAGACTTTTGTATGGGTTTACTCAACTCTTTATTAATTCATATTCCTTTTCTCTCATGAATTGAATACAATTTTAATAGTATGAACTGTTTCGCACGATGGGCGGGTTTACATGCTAGGATTTTCATTGTTTGTTACGTGTTTGTGTTCTGAATTATTCCGCACAATGGGTTGGTTTATATATGAGGCGGGTTGAGGGAAAATATTATGTCAAAATAAAAATAAAAATATTCACACTTGGACTTTTCTATTGAGTAAGACACTGATGAGTTTTCATTTTCTTTTTTAATTTGGAATATTCTTATGAATATGAATTATTATGAATATTAATTCCATTTTATGAATTCCTCCGCACAACGGGCGGGTTTTAGTGCTAGTATATACATAAAGAAGAAATTATCTGTCTGTCTGTGTATGTATGCTTGAATATGAGGTGACATAATTGCGCTGGTTCATGGTTCGCTGGTTCAATGATCAGGGGCTTGAAACGCAAACGAAGCGATGGCTCATTTTTATGAAATAAAAATGTCCCGCGGGCAGCAATAAAACGTTCAATTTCACCGTATAGAATGAATTCATATACAAAACTAATGGATTTGACTTCAAGAACCAGAACGGATGGTGTTCGAGTTCTGAATTATTCCTCACGTCGGGCGGGTTTAAATATGAGGCGGGCTGAGTGAAAATATTTTGTCAAAATAAAATTAAAAATAATGAAATTTAGACTTTTTAATTAATTAAGGTCTTCATGAGTTTGCCTTATTTATTTTTAATTTGCAATATTTTTATGAATTGTTCCGCACAACGGGCGGGTTTTAATGCGGTTTTAATGCTATATCTATATATATAAAAGAGATCCTCTGTGTGTCTGTCTGTGTGTGTGTGTGTCTGTGTGTGTGTTCGACCCTCCTTGGTCCATTTTCTATCAGCTATTATTCGGCCACCACTCAGCCTACCCGCTAACAATTTATACCATCACGTTGGAAATTTTCTTGTCTACACTTTAGATTAAATTTTAAATTTCAAAAATGAAATCAAAAAAAGTTATAGCGGTGAAAAGACAAAATGAACCCTGAAAAATGCGAAAATTGTGGTCAATGCTCTGCCATCTACTCCTCATAAACCAGAAATGGTACAGCCAAACAGATTATACCACTGTGTAGAGAATTTTCTGTTCTACAAGATAGGCTAAAATTAATATCCAAAAATTAAATATAAAATATGTAAAAATGACAAAATTTCAGTCTACATTCAAAATTATATTTAAGCTCGACGCGTCCGATTTTCTGGACTTTTTTCTCTATTTCTCAGCAACTAAACATCACACATCTAAATAAATATTACCATCATGCTGGGAATTTTGTTTTCTACAGCACGGTATAAATTTTAATTTTCCAGAGCGTATTAAGAAAAAGTTACGGCGGTGTGAAGTCAAAATGACAAAGTCAAAAAGGCACTAAAAAACGCGAATATTTTGGTCAATATTCCGCTATCTATTCCTCTTAAACCAGCAGAGTTACAGTTATAAAAATTATACTATTGTGTAGAAAATTTTGTGTTCTACAAGAAACGCTATAATTTATACCCACAAATGATACAAAAAACGTGTAAAATTCGAAAAATTCTCAAATACATCCAAAATTACACTTGAACACCGTGCGACTAAAATTAATTCATTTTTTACCTATTTCTCAAGAACTATTTGTTACACATAAAAATAAATTATACCATTGTGCTGGAAAGTTTGTTTTCTACAATGCGGTATAATTCTTAATTTTCCAAAGTGTATCTGAAGGAAGTTACGGCGGTGTAAAGTCAAATGGACATATTGCCAATTTGACAGCTATTATGCGCACTTGCGATTACACAGGAATATACTACTGTGTAGAGAATTTTGTGTTCTACAAGAAAATGTATAATTTATACCCACAAATGATACAAAAAACGTGTAAAATTGGCAAAATTCTCAAATACATCCAAAATTACACTTGAACACCGGGTGACTACAATTTATTCATTTTTATACCCATTTCTCAGGAACTATTTGTCATACATTAAAATTAATTATACCATCGTGCTAGAAATTTTGTTTTCTACAATACGGTATAACTTGTAATTTTCCAAAGGGTATCTGAAGGAAGTTACGGCGGTGTAAAGTCAAAAGGACATATTGCCAATTTGACAGCTATTATGCGCACTTGCGATTACACAGGAATATACACCGATTAAATTTCACTGAAGCCCAATCACAATTAAGAATGCATCATATTATCTCCAAGCATGGATGGTGTGGTTTTATTGCGTACAGTTTAATTAATGCTACACTCTACTGAATATAAAGGCTTTATTGTCCTCAATAACGTTCCGCACGACGGGCGGGTAAAATGCTATTGGGAACAAAGTAAACTACTGAATTTAACTGTGTAATTTAATTGTTTTAATTTCAAGTTGCATAAGCATAAGTTGCATAAGGATATGGGTTGCAATATCATGTAATGCCAACTTATGCTGTTTTAGCGGAAGCATTAACCTGGAATTATAGAGATGACAGAAGGTTGCATTGTTTTGATAGTGTTGTGGAAAAACATGTTTTCTAAATTGAAACATAAATTTCACATTTAGACTTTTAGATTAGCTATAACTTTCCTGTGGGTTTGTTTTTCTTTTTCAATTTGCACTAATTTTTTTATTAATTGAATATTAATTATATTTTATGAACTGTTCCGCACGACGGGCGAATTAAATGTATCTATAAAGAGTGGGTTTAAATGATAGCGAGGTATATGATATTTTGCTAGCAGTAAATATTCTAGCGATAAAAGTAGAATAGCTCTTAAGCAAATGATTTTGGAGAATGATGTGAACCTTTAAATATATTTTGCGATCTGATGATATATGTATTAGGAATAATACGTAGCAGAATATAGAATGCATAATATAATATCGGCTGTAATATCAAGGGCTGCATTATCGATGTAATCCAAAAAATAACAACTGTATGAATATGATGCATTAGTGGAAGCATTAACCGGGAATTATGAGATAATATGATAATGGTGTAAAATTATATCGCATTATGCAACAAATGTGAATTTAGCTACCTTAAAGTTTGGTCCCGATACTATATTGGCGGGTTGAGAGAAAAGTATTGGTGGGCCGCGTGTTTGGGACCCCTGGGGTAGATAATCTCAGTCTTCTGATTACAAATTATGATCGCATCAGTATATTTTGTGATCACAAACTAATAAGTTAAATCACCTCAGACTAGGCTGAGAGCGGTCAAGATTGGATGGTTGGGTTGGGTTGGGTAGGTTTGACTCAGGTTATATTGGGTTTTAATGATAGCGGAAAATATATAAATTTTAACAACAAATATTATAGCGGTAAAAGTGAAATAGTACTTAAGCAAATGATATTGGGGAATGATGTTAAGTAATAAATATAGTTTGGAAACATTCTGATGAAAAGATTTCATCATATTTCATTGTTTGTTTCGTGTTTGTGTTCTGAATTATACCACACGACGGGCAGATTTATATATCAGGCGGGTTGAGGGATAATATTTGTCAAAATAAGAACAAAAATATTCAAATTCAGACTTTTATATTGGTTAAGATATTTATAGGTTACATTTTTTGGTTTTCAATTTGTATTCATTATATTTTATGGATTTGATATGAATTTTATTGTATGAATTGCTCCGCACAACGGGCGGGTTTTAATGCTATATATATACATAAAGAAGAAATTATCTGTCTGTCTGTGTATGTATGCTTGAATATGAGGTGACATAATTGCGCTGGTTCATGGTTCGCTGGTTCAATGATCAGGGGCTTGAAACGCAAACGAAGCGATGGCTCATTTTTATGAAATAAAAATGTCCCGCGGGCAGCAATAAAACGTTCAATTTCACCGTATAGAATGAATTCATATACAAAACTAATGGATTTGACTTCAAGAACCAGAACGGATGGTGTTCGAGTTCTGAATTATTCCTCACGTCGGGCGGGTTTAAATATGAGGCGGGCTGAGTGAAAATATTTTGTCAAAATAAAATTAAAAATAATGAAATTTAGACTTTTTAATTAATTAAGGTCTTCATGAGTTTGCCTTATTTATTTTTAATTTGCAATATTTTT
Organism: Sacculina carcini; assembly: GCA_916048095.2. Taxonomy (NCBI): domain Eukaryota; kingdom Metazoa; phylum Arthropoda; class Thecostraca; family Sacculinidae; genus Sacculina; species Sacculina carcini. The sequence goes on along the minus strand of OU696593.1, from coordinate 2,936,452 downwards.
ATGAATTGTTCCGCACAACGGGCGGGTTTTAATGCGGTTTTAATGCTATATATATACATAAAGAAGAAATTATCTGTCTGTCTGTGTATGTATGCTTGAATATGAGGTGACATAATTGCGCTGGTTCATGGTTCGCTGGTTCAATGACCAGGGGCTTCAAACGCAAACGAAGCTATGGCTCATTTTTATGAAATAAAAATGTCACGCGGGCATTTGGACTTTTCTATTGGTCAAGATATTTATAGCTTACATTTTTTGCTTTTCAATTTGTATTCATTATATTTTATGGATTTGATATGAATTTTATTGTATGAATTGTTCCGCACGACGGGTGGGTTTAAAAAAAGTGTTTTTAGTTCATTTTTTCAAATGGTTCATGATTTGCTTGATTGTATGAATTGCTCCGCACAACGGGCGGGTATTAATGCCATATATATACATAAAGAAGAAATTATCTGTCTGTCTGTGTATGTATGCTTGAATATGAGGTGACATAATTGCGCAGGTTCAATGGTATATTTAAACATAAAGAAGAAATTATCTGTCTGTCTGTGTGTGTATGCTTGAATATGAGGTGACATAATTGCGCGGGTTCAATGGTATAGTTCAGGGGCTTAATTGTTCCGCACGACGGGCGGGTAAAATGCTACTGGGAACAAAGTAAACTACTGAATTATTGTACCATATAGAACCATTAAATAAAAAACCATTATTATATAATAAAGAACCATTTGAATATTAGTTAGTTAGTTGTCATTAGTTGGTTTATATATAAAGAACCATTGGTGTTGGGGCTTAATTGTTCCGCACGACGGGCGGGTTCAAATATGAGGCTGTTCGAGGGAAAATGTTAAATGTTTTGCTTTTTAATTTGTATTCAGTTTATTTTATGGATTGAATATGCATTTTATTTTATGGATTGAATATGCATTTTATTTTATAAATTGTTCAGCACGACGGGCGGGTTTAAATATGAGACGGGCTGAAGGAAAATATGTTGTCAAAAAATATAATTGAATTTAGATTTTTCAATTGAGTAAGATTTTAATGAGTATATATGTTTTCTTTTTCAATTTGCAATATGTTTATGAATTAAATATGAATTTCATCTTATGAATTGCTCCGCACAACTGGCGGGTTTCAATGCTAGACGGTGATATTAAGTTATTAAAATATTTTGGAAACATTATGATGAAAAAGTGTAGTCATTTTTCATTGTTTCGTGTCTGAGTTCTGAATTATTCAGCACGACGGGCATGTATAAATATGAGGCGGTTTAGGCAAACTATTTTGTGAAAATAAATATGAAAATATAGAAATTTAGACTTTTGTATGGGTTTACTCAACTCTTTTTTAATTCATATTCCTTTTCTCTCATGAATTGAATACAAATTTAATAGTATGAACTGTTTCGCACGACGGGCGGGTTTACATGCTAGGATTTTCATTGTTTGTTACGTGTTTGTGTTCTGAATTATTCCGCACAATGAGTTGGTTTATATATGAGACGGGTTGAGGGAAAATATTATGTCAAAACAAAAATAAAAATATTAACACTTGGACTTTTCTATTGAGTAAGACACTGATGAGTTTTCATTTTCTTTTTTAATTTGGAATATTCTTATGAATATGAATTATTATGAATATTAATTCCATTTTATGAATTCCTCCGCACAACGGGCGGGTTTTAATGCTAGTCTATATATATAAAAGAGATCCTCTGTGTGTCTGTCTGTCTGTGTGTGTGTGTGTGTGTGTGTTCGACCCTCCTTGGTCCATTTTCTATCAGCTATTATTCGGCCACCACTCAGCCTACCCGCTAACAATTTATACCATCACGTTGGAAATTTTCTTGTCTACACTTTAGATTAAATTTTAAATTTCAAAAATGAAATCAAAAAAAGTTATGGCGGTGAAAAGACAAAATGAACCCTGAAAAATGCGAAAATTGTGGTCAATGCTCTGCCATCTACTCCTCATAAACCAGAAATGGTACAGCCAAACAGATTATACCACTGTGTAGAGAATTTTCTGTTCTACAAGATAGGTTATAATTCATATCCGAAAATAGAACATAAAAGATGTAAACATGACAAAATTTCAATCTATATTCAAAATTATATTTATACTCCACGCGTCCGATTTTCTATACTTTTTTCTCTATGTATCAAAAACTAATTATCACACAACTAAATAAATAATACCATCATGCTGGGAATTTTGTTTGCTACAACACGGTATAATTTTTAATTTTCCAAAGTGTATTAAAAAAAAGTTACGGCGGTGTGAAGTCAAAACGACAAAGTCAAAAATGCAAAATTAGCACTGGAAACCGTGAATGTTTTGGTAAATATTCCCCTATCTATTCCTCATAAACCAGCAATGGTACAGCTATAAAAATTATGCTATTGTGTAGATAATTTTGTGTTCTACAAGAAAAGTTATAATTTATACCCACAAATGATACAAAAAATGTGTAAAATTGGCAAAATTGTCAAATTCATCCAAAATTACACTTGATCACCGGGCGCCTAAATTAATTCATTTTTCTACCTATTTCTCAGGAACTATTTGTCACACATTAAAATAAATTATATCATCGTGCTGGAAATTGTATTTTTTAAAATGCGGTATAATTCTTAATTTTCCAAAATGTATCTGAAGGAAGTGACGGCGGTGTAAAGTCAAAAGGACATATTGCCAATTTGACAGCTATTATGCGCACTTGCGATTACACAGGAATATACTACTGTGTAGATAATTTTGTGTTCTACAAGATAAGCTATAATTTATACCCACAAATGATACAAAAAACGTGTAAAATTGGCGAAATTCTCAAATACATCCAAAATTACACTTGAACACCGGGTGACTACAATTTATTCATTTTTATACCCATTAATCAGTAACTATTTGTCATACATTAAAATTAATTATACCATCGTGCTAGAAATTTTGTTTCCTACAGTACGGTATGATTATTAATTTTCCAAAGGGTATCTGAAGGAAGTTACGCCGGTGTAAAGTCAAAATGTCATGTTGCCAATTTGACAGCTATTATGCGCACTTGCGATTACACAGGAATATACACTGATTTAATTTCACTGAAGTCCAATCACAATTTACGCACTTGCGATTACACAGGAATATACTACTGTGTAGAGAATTTTGTGTTCTACAAGATAAGCTATAATTTATACCCACAAATGATACAAAAAACGTGTAAAATTGGCAAAATTCTCAAATACATCCAAAATTACACTTGAACACCGGGCGACTAAAATTAATTCATTTTTCTACTATTTCTCAGTAACTATTTGTTACACATAAAAATAAATTATACCATCGTTCTAGAAATCTTTTCTTCTACAATACGGTATAATTTGTAATTTTCCAAAGGGTATCTGAAGGAAGTTACGGCGGTGTAAAGTCAAAAGGACATATTGCCAATTTGACAGCTATTATGCGCACTTGCGATTACACAGGAATATACACCGATTAAATTTCACTGAAGCCCAATCACAATTAAGAATGCATCATATTATCTCCAAGCATGGATGGTGTGGTTTTATTGCGTACAGTTTAATTAATGCTACACTCTACTGAATATAAAGGCTTTATTGTCCTCAATAACGTTCCGCACGACGGGCGGGTAAAATGCTATTGGGAACAAAGTAAACTACTGAATTTAACTGTGTAATTTAATTGGTTTAATTTCAAGTTGCATAAGCATAAGTTGCATAAGGATATGGGTTGCAATATCATGTAATGCCAACTTATGCTGTTTTAGCGAAAGCATTAACCTGGAATTATAGAGATGACAGAAGGTTGCATTGTTTTGATAGTGTTGTGGAAAAACATGTTTTCTAAATTGAAACATAAATTTCACATTTAGACTTTTAGATTAGCTATAACTTTCCTGTGGGTTTGTTTTTCTTTTTCAATTTGCACTAATTTTTTATGAATTGAATATTAATTATATTTTATGAACTGTTCCGCACGACGGGCGAATTAAATGTATCTATAAAGAGTGGGTTTAAATGATAGCGAGGTATATGATATTTTGCTAGCAGTAAATATTCTAGCGATAAAAGTAGAATAGCTCTTAAGCAAATGATTTTGGAGAATGATGTGAACCTTTAAATATATTTTGTGATCTGATGATATATGTATTAGGAATAATACGTAGCAGAATATAGATTGCATAATATAATATCGGCTGTAATATCAAGGGCTGCATTATCGATGTAATCCAAAAAATAACAACTGTATGAATATGATGCATTAGTGGAAGCATTAACCGGGAATTATGAGATAATATGATAATGGTGTAAAATTATATCGCATTATGCAACAAATGTGAATTTAGCTACCTTACAGTTTGGTCCCGATACTATATTGGCGGGTTGAGAGAAAAGTATTGGTGGGCCGCGTGTTTGGGACCCCTGGGGTAGATAATCTCAGTCTTCTGATTACAAATTATGATCGCATCAGTATATTTTGTGATCACAAACTAATAAGTTAAATCACCTCAGACTAGGCTGAGAGCGGTCAAGATTGAATGGTTGGGTTGGGTTGGGTAGGTTTGACTCAGGTTATATTGGGTTTTAATGATAGCGGAAAATATATAAATTTTAACAATAAATATTATAGCGGTAAAAGTGAAATAGTACTTAAGCAAATGATATTGGGGAATGATGTTAAGTAATAAATATAGTTTGGAAACAGTCTGATGAAAAGATTTCATCATCTTTCATTGTTTGTTTCGTGTTTGTGTTCTGAATTATACCACACGACGGGCAGATTTATATATCAGGCGGGTTGAGGGATAATATTTGTCAAAATAAGAACAAAAATATTCACATTTAGACTTTTCTATTGGTTAAGATATTTATAGGTTACATTTTTTGCTTTTCAATTTGTATTCATTATATTTTATGGATTTGATATGAATTTTATTGTATGAATTGTTCCGCACGACGGGTGGGTTTAAAAAAGTGTTTTAGATCATTTTTTCAAATGGTTCATTTAAAAAAAGGTGTTTTTTTAAATAAAAATGTTCCGCGGGCAGCAACTATAGACAATAGAACGTTCAATTTACCCTGTAGAATTAATCCATACACAAAACCAATGGATTTGACTTCAAGATGCAGAACGGATCGTGTTCGAGTTCTGAATTATTCAGCACGACGGGCGGGTTTAAAAATGACTCAGGCGGACTGAGGGGAAATATTGTGTCGAAATAAAAATAATTAAACTTATAATTTTCAATTGATTAATATTTTTATGAGTGTACCCTATTTCATTTTTATTTTTCCATATTTTTTATGAATTGAATATGAATTTCATGTTATGAATTGCTCCGCACAACGGGCGGGTTTTAATGCTATATATATCTATATATATAAAAGAGATCCTCTGTGTGTCTGTCTGTCTGTGTGTGTGTGTGTGTGTTCGACCCTCCTTGGTCCATTTTCTATCAGCTATTATTCGGCCACCACTCAGCCTACCCGCTAACAATTTATACCATCACGTTGGAAATTTTCTTGTCTACACTTTAGATTAAATTTTAAATTTCAAAAATGAAATCAAAAAAAGTTATAGCGGTGAAAAGACAAAATGAACCCTGAAAAATGCGAAAATTGTGGTCAATGCTCTGCCATCTACTTCTCATAAACCAAAAATGGTACAGCCAAACAGATTATACCACTGTGTAGAGAATTTTCTGTTCTACAAGATAGGTTATAATTCATATCCAAAAATAGAACATAAAAGATGTAAAAATGACAAAATTTCAATCTATATTCAAAATTATATTTATACTCCACGCGTCCGATTTTCTATACTTTTTTCTCTATGTATCAAAAACTAATTATCACACAACTAAATAAATAATACCATCATGCTGGGAATTTTGTTTGCTACAACACGGTATAATTTTTAATTTTCCAAAGTGTTTTAAAAAAAAGTTACGGCGGTGTGAAGTCAAAATGACAAAGTCAAAAATGCAAAATTAGCACTGGAAACCGTGAATGTTTTGGTAAATATTCCCCTATCTATTCCTCATAAACCAGCAATGGTACAGCTATAAAAATTATACTATTGTGTAGATAAGTTTGTGTTCTACAAGAAAAGTTATAATTTATACCCACAAATGATACAAAAAATGTGTAAAATTGGCAAAATTGTCAAATACATCCAAAATTACACTTGATCACCGGGCGCCTAAATTAATTCATTTTTCTACCTATTTCTCAGGAACTATTTGTCACACATTAAAATAAATTATATCATCGTGCTGGAAATTGTATTTTTTTAAATGCGGTATAATTCTTAATTTTCCAAAGTGTATCTGAAGGAAGTGACGGCGGTGTAAAGTCAAAAGGACATATTGCCAATTTGACAGCTATTATCCGCACTTGCGATTACACAGGAATATACTACTGTGTAGAGAATTTTGTGTTCTACAAGAAAAGGTGTAATTTATACCCACAAATGATACAAAAAACGTGTAAAATTGGCAAAATTCTCAAATACATCCAAAATTACACTTGAACACCGGGTGACTACAATTTATTCATTTTTATACCCATTTCTCAGGAACTATTTGTCATACATTAAAATTAATTATACCATCGTGCTAGAAATTTTGTTTCCTACAGTACGGTATAATTATTAATTTTCCAAAGTGTATCTGAAGGAAGTTACGCCGGTGTAAAGTCAAAATGTTATGTTCCCAATTTGACAGCTATTATGCGTACTTGCGATTACACATGAATATACACTGATTAAATTTCACTGAAGTCCAATCACAATTTACGCACTTGCGATTACACAGGAATATACTACTGTGTAGAGAATTTTGTGTTCTACAAGATAAGCTATAATTTATACCCACAAATGATACAAAAAACGTGTAAAATTGGCAAAATTCTCAAATACATCCAAAATTACACTTGAACACCGGGCGACTAAAATTAATTCATTTTTCTACTATTTCTCAGTAACTATTTGTTACACATAAAAATAACTTATACCATCGTTCTAGAAATCTTTTCTTCTACAATACGGTATAATTTGTAATTTTCCAAAGGGTATCTGAAGGAAGTTACGGCGGTGTAAAGTCAAAAGGACATATTGCCAATTTGACAGCTATTATGCGCACTTGCGATTACACAGGAATATACACCGATTAAATTTCACTGAAGCCCAATCACAATTAAGAATGCATCATATTATCTCCAAGCATGGATGGTGTGGTTTTATTGCGTACAGTTTAATTAATGCTACACTCTACTGAATATAAAGGCTTTATTGTCCTCAATAACGTTCCGCACGACGGGCGGGTAAAATGCTATTGGGAACAAAGTAAACTACTGAATTTAACTGTGTAATTTAATTGGTTTAATTTCAAGTTGCATAAGCATAAGTTGCATAAGGATATGGGTTGCAATATCATGTAATGCCAACTTATGCTGTTTTAGCGGAAGCATTAACCTGGAATTATAGAGATGACAGAAGGTTGCATTGTTTTGATAGTGTTGTGGAAAAACATGTTTTCTAAATTGAAACATAAATTTCACATTTAGACTTTTAGATTAGCTATAACTTTCCTGTGGGTTTGTTTTTCTTTTTCAATTTGCACTAATTTTTTTATGAATTGAATATTAATTATATTTTATGAACTGTTCCGCACGACGGGCGAATTAAATGTATCTATAAAGAGTGGGTTTAAATGATAGCGAGGTATATGATATTTTGCTAGCAGTAAATATTCTAGCGATAAAAGTAGAATAGCTCTTAAGCAAATGATTTTGGAGAATGATGTGAACCTTTAAATATATTTTGCGATCTGATGATATATGTATTAGGAATAATACGTAGCAGAATATAGATTGCATAATATAATATCGGCTGTAATATCAAGGGCTGCATTATCGATGTAATCCAAAAAATAACAACTGTATGAATATGATGCATTAGTGGAAGCATTAACCGGGAATTATGAGATAATATGATAATGGTGTAAAATTATATCGCATTATGCAACAAATGTGAATTTAGCTACCTTACAGTTTGGTCCCGATACTATATTGGCGGGTTGAGAGAAAAGTATTGGTGGGCCGCGTGTTTGGGACCCCTGGGGTAGATAATCTCAGTCTTCTGATTACAAATTATGATCGCATCAGTATATTTTGTGATCACAAACTAATAAGTTAAATCACCTCAGACTAGGCTGAGAGCGGTCAAGATTGGATGGTTGGGTTGGGTTGGGTAGGTTTGACTCAGGTTATATTGGGTTTTAATGATAGCGGAAAATATATAAATTTTAACAACAAATATTATAGCGGTAAAAGTGAAATAGTACTTAAGCAAATGATATTGGGGAATGATGTTAAGTAATAAATATAGTTTGGAAACATTCTGATGAAAAAATTTCATCATCTTTCATTGTTTGTTTCGTGTTTGTGTTCTGAATTATACCACACGACGGGCAGATTTATATATCAGGCGGGTTGAGGGATAATATTTGTCAAAATAAGAACAAAAATATTCAAATTCAGACTTTTATATTGGTTAAGATATTTATAGGTTACATTTTTTGGTTTTCAATTTGTATTCATTATATTTTATGGATTTGATATGAATTTTATTGTATGAATTGCTCCGCACAACGGGCGGGTTTTAATGCTATATATATACATAAAGAAGAAATTATCTGTCTGTCTGTGTATGTATGCTTGAATATGAGGTGACATAATTGCGCTGGTTCATGGTTCGCTGGTTCAATGATCAGGGGCTTGAAACGCAAACGAAGCGATGGCTCATTTTTATGAAATAAAAATGTCCCGCGGGCAGCAATAAAACGTTCAATTTCACCGTATAGAATGAATTAATATACAAAACTAATGGATTTGACTTCAAGAACCAGAACGGATGGTGTTCGAGTTCTGAATTATTCCTCACGTCGGGCGGGTTTAAATATGAGGCGGGCTGAGTGAAAATATTTTGTCAAAATAAAATTAAAAATAATGAAATTTAGACTTTTTAATTAATTAAGGTCTTCATGAGTTTGCCTTATTTATTTTTAATTTGCAATATTTTTATGAATTGTTCCGCACAACGGGCGGGTTTTAATGCGGTTTTAATGCTATATCTATATATATAAAAGAGATCCTCTGTGTGTCTGTCTGTCTGTGTGTGTGTGTGTGTGTTCGACCCTCCTTGGTCCATTTTCTATCAGCTATTATTCGGCCACCACTCAGCCTACCCGCTAACAATTTATACCATCACGTTGGAAATTTTCTTGTCTACACTTTAGATTAAATTTTAAATTTCAAAAATGAAATCAAAAAAAGTTATAGCGGTGAAAAGACAAAATGAACCCTGAAAAATGCGAAAATTGTGGTCAATGCTCTGCCATCTACTTCTCATAAACCAAAAATGGTACAGCCAAACAGATTATACCACTGTGTAGAGAATTTTCTGTTCTACAAGATAGGTTATAATTCATATCCAAAAATAGAACATAAAAGATGTAAAAATGACAAAATTTCAATCTATATTCAAAATTATATTTATACTCCACGCGTCCGATTTTCTATACTTTTTTCTCTATGTATCAAAAACTAATTATCACACAACTAAATAAATAATACCATCATGCTGGGAATTTTGTTTGCTACAACACGGTATAATTTTTAATTTTCCAAAGTGTTTTAAAAAAAAGTTACGGCGGTGTGAAGTCAAAATGACAAAGTCAAAAATGCAAAATTAGCACTGGAAACCGTGAATGTTTTGGTAAATATTCCCCTATCTATTCCTCATAAAGCAGCAATGGTACAGCTATAAAAATTATACTATTGTGTAGATAAGTTTGTGTTCTACAAGAAAAGTTATAATTTATACCCACAAATGATACAAAAAATGTGTAAAATTGGCAAAATTGTCAAATACATCCAAAATTACACTTGATCACCGGGCGCCTAAATTAATTCATTTTTCTACCTATTTCTCAGGAACTATTTGTCACACATTAAAATAAATTATATCATCGTGCTGGAAATTGTATTTTTTTAAATGCGGTATAATTCTTAATTTTCCAAAGTGTATCTGAAGGAAGTGACGGCGGTGTAAAGTCAAAAGGACATATTGCCAATTTGACAGCTATTATCCGCACTTGCGATTACACAGGAATATACTACTGTGTAGAGAATTTTGTGTTCTACAAGAAAAGGTGTAATTTATACCCACAAATGATACAAAAAACGTGTAAAATTGGCAAAATTCTCAAATACATCCAAAATTACACTTGAACACCGGGTGACTACAATTTATTCATTTTTATACCCATTTCTCAGGAACTATTTGTCATACATTAAAATTAATTATACCATCGTGCTAGAAATTTTGTTTCCTACAGTACGGTATAATTATTAATTTTCCAAAGTGTATCTGAAGGAAGTTACGCCGGTGTAAAGTCAAAATGTTATGTTGCCAATTTGACAGCTATTATGCGTACTTGCGATTACACATGAATATACACTGATTAAATTTCACTGAAGTCCAATCACAATTTACGCACTTGCGATTACACAGGAATATACTACTGTGTAGAGAATTTTGTGTTCTACAAGATAAGCTATAATTTATACCCACAAATGATACAAAAAACGTGTAAAATTGGCAAAATTCTCAAATACATCCAAAATTACACTTGAACACCGGGCGACTAAAATTAATTCATTTTTCTACTATTTCTCAGTAACTATTTGTTACACATAAAAATAACTTATACCATCGTTCTAGAAATCTTTTCTTCTACAATACGGTATAATTTGTAATTTTCCAAAGGGTATCTGAAGGAAGTTACGGCGGTGTAAAGTCAAAAGGACATATTGCCAATTTGACAGCTATTATGCGCACTTGCGATTACACAGGAATATACACCGATTAAATTTCACTGAAGCCCAATCACAATTAAGAATGCATCATATTATCTCCAAGCATGGATGGTGTGGTTTTATTGCGTACAGTTTAATTAATGCTACACTCTACTGAATATAAAGGCTTTATTGTCCTCAATAACGTTCCGCACGACGGGCGGGTAAAATGCTATTGGGAACAAAGTAAACTACTGAATTTAACTGTGTAATTTAATTGGTTTAATTTCAAGTTGCATAAGCATAAGTTGCATAAGGATATGGGTTGCAATATCATGTAATGCCAACTTATGCTGTTTTAGCGGAAGCATTAACCTGGAATTATAGAGATGACAGAAGGTTGCATTGTTTTGATAGTGTTGTGGAAAAACATGTTTTCTAAATTGAAACATAAATTTCACATTTAGACTTTTAGATTAGCTATAACTTTCCTGTGGGTTTGTTTTTCTTTTTCAATTTGCACTAATTTTTTTATGAATTGAATATTAATTATATTTTATGAACTGTTCCGCACGACGGGCGAATTAAATGTATCTATAAAGAGTGGGTTTAAATGATAGCGAGGTATATGATATTTTGCTAGCAGTAAATATTCTAGCGATAAAAGTAGAATAGCTCTTAAGCAAATGATTTTGGAGAATGATGTGAACCTTTAAATATATTTTGCGATCTGATGATATATGTATTAGGAATAATACGTAGCAGAATATAGATTGCATAATATAATATCGGCTGTAATATCAAGGGCTGCATTATCGATGTAATCCAAAAAATAACAACTGTATGAATATGATGCATTAGTGGAAGCATTAACCGGGAATTATGAGATAATATGATAATGGTGTAAAATTATATCGCATTATGCAACAAATGTGAATTTAGCTACCTTACAGTTTGGTCCCGATACTATATTGGCGGGTTGAGAGAAAAGTATTGGTGGGCCGCGTGTTTGGGACCCCTGGGGTAGATAATCTCAGTCTTCTGATTACAAATTATGATCGCATCAGTATATTTTGTGATCACAAACTAATAAGTTAAATCACCTCAGACTAGGCTGAGAGCGGTCAAGATTGGATGGTTGGGTTGGGTTGGGTAGGTTTGACTCAGGTTATATTGGGTTTTAATGATAGCGGAAAATATATAAATTTTAACAACAAATATTATAGCGGTAAAAGTGAAATAGTACTTAAGCAAATGATATTGGGGAATGATGTTAAGTAATAAATATAGTTTGGAAACATTCTGATGAAAAGATTTCATCATCTTTCATTGTTTGTTTCGTGTTTGTGTTCTGAATTATACCACACGACGGGCAGATTTATATATCAGGCGGGTTGAGGGATAATATTTGTCAAAATAAGAACAAAAATATTCAAATTCAGACTTTTATATTGGTTAAGATATTTATAGGTTACATTTTTTGGTTTTCAATTTGTATTCATTATATTTTATGGATTTGATATGAATTTTATTGTATGAATTGCTCCGCACAACGGGCGGGTTTTAATGCTATATATATACATAAAGAAGAAATTATCTGTCTGTCTGTGTATGTATGCTTGAATATGAGGTGACATAATTGCGCTGGTTCATGGTTCGCTGGTTCAATGATCAGGGGCTTGAAACGCAAACGAAGCGATGGCTCATTTTTATGAAATAAAAATGTCCCGCGGGCAGCAATAAAACGTTCAATTTCACCGTATAGAATGAATTCATATACAAAACTAATGGATTTGACTTCAAGAACCAGAACGGATGGTGTTCGAGTTCTGAATTATTCCTCACGTCGGGCGGGTTTAAATATGAGGCGGGCTGAGTGAAAATATTTTGTCAAAATAAAATTAAAAATAATGAAATTTAGACTTTTTAATTAATTAAGGTCTTCATGAGTTTGCCTTATTTATTTTTAATTTGCAATATTTTTATGAATTGTTCCGCACAACGGGCGGGTTTTAATGCGGTTTTAATGCTATATATATACATAAAGAAGAAATTATCTGTCTGTCTGTGTATGTATGCTTGAATATGAGGTGACATAATTGCGCTGGTTCATGGTTCGCTGGTTCAATGACCAGGGGCTTCAAACGCAAACGAAGCTATGGCTCATTTTTATGAAATAAAAATGTCACGCGGGCATTTGGACTTTTCTATTGGTCAAGATATTTATAGCTTACATTTTTTGCTTTTCAATTTGTATTCATTATATTTTATGGATTTGATATGAATTTTATTGTATGAATTGTTCCGCACGACGGGTGGGTTTAAAAAAAGTGTTTTTAGTTCATTTTTTCAAATGGTTCATGATTTGCTTGATTGTATGAATTGCTCCGCACAACGGGCGGGTATTAATGCCATATATATACATAAAGAAGAAATTATCTGTCTGTCTGTGTATGTATGCTTGAATATGAGGTGACATAATTGCGCAGGTTCAATGGTATATTTAAACATAAAGAAGAAATTATCTGTCTGTCTGTGTGTGTATGCTTGAATATGAGGTGACATAATTGCGCGGGTTCAATGGTATAGTTCAGGGGCTTAATTGTTCCGCACGACGGGCGGGTAAAATGCTACTGGGAACAAAGTAAACTACTGAATTATTGTACCATATAGAACCATTAAATAAAAAACCATTATTATATAATAAAGAACCATTTGAATATTAGTTAGTTAGTTGTCATTAGTTGGTTTATATATAAAGAACCATTGGTGTTGGGGCTTAATTGTTCCGCACGACGGGCGGGTTCAAATATGAGGCTGTTCGAGGGAAAATGTTAAATGTTTTGCTTTTTAATTTGTATTCAGTTTATTTTATGGATTGAATATGCATTTTATTTTATGGATTGAATATGCATTTTATTTTATAAATTGTTCAGCACGACGGGCGGGTTTAAATATGAGACGGGCTGAAGGAAAATATGTTGTCAAAAAATATAATTGAATTTAGACTTTTCAATTGAGTAAGATTTTAATGAGTATATATGTTTTCTTTTTCAATTTGCAATATGTTTATGAATTAAATATGAATTTCATCTTATGAATTGCTCCGCACAACTGGCGGGTTTCAATGCTAGACGGTGATATTAAGTTATTAAAATATTTTGGAAACATTATGATGAAAAAGTGTAGTCATTTTTCATTGTTTCGTGTCTGAGTTCTGAATTATTCAGCACGACGGGCATGTATAAATATGAGGCGGTTTAGGCAAACTATTTTGTGAAAATAAATATGAAAATATAGAAATTTAGACTTTTGTATGGGTTTACTCAACTCTTTTTTAATTCATATTCCTTTTCTCTCATGAATTGAATACAAATTTAATAGTATGAACTGTTTCGCACGACGGGCGGGTTTACATGCTAGGATTTTCATTGTTTGTTACGTGTTTGTGTTCTGAATTATTCCGCACAATGAGTTGGTTTATATATGAGACGGGTTGAGGGAAAATATTATGTCAAAACAAAAATAAAAATATTAACACTTGGACTTTTCTATTGAGTAAGACACTGATGAGTTTTCATTTTCTTTTTTAATTTGGAATATTCTTATGAATATGAATTATTATGAATATTAATTCCATTTTATGAATTCCTCCGCACAACGGGCGGGTTTTAATGCTAGTCTATATATATAAAAGAGATCCTCTGTGTGTCTGTCTGTCTGTGTGTGTGTGTGTGTGTGTGTGTTCGACCCTCCTTGGTCCATTTTCTATCAGCTATTATTCGGCCACCACTCAGCCTACCCGCTAACAATTTATACCATCACGTTGGAAATTTTCTTGTCTACACTTTAGATTAAATTTTAAATTTCAAAAATGAAATCAAAAAAAGTTATGGCGGTGAAAAGACAAAATGAACCCTGAAAAATGCGAAAATTGTGGTCAATGCTCTGCCATCTACTCCTCATAAACCAGAAATGGTACAGCCAAACAGATTATACCACTGTGTAGAGAATTTTCTGTTCTACAAGATAGGTTATAATTCATATCCGAAAATAGAACATAAAAGATGTAAACATGACAAAATTTCAATCTATATTCAAAATTATATTTATACTCCACGCGTCCGATTTTCTATACTTTTTTCTCTATGTATCAAAAACTAATTATCACACAACTAAATAAATAATACCATCATGCTGGGAATTTTGTTTGCTACAACACGGTATAATTTTTAATTTTCCAAAGTGTATTGAAAAAAAGTTACGGCGGTGTGAAGTCAAAATGACAAAGTCAAAAATGCAAAATTAGCACTGGAAACCGTGAATGTTTTGGTAAATATTCCCCTATCTATTCCTCATAAACCAGCAATGGTACAGCTATAAAAATTATGCTATTGTGTAGATAATTTTGTGTTCTACAAGAAAAGTTATAATTTATACCCACAAATGATACAAAAAATGTGTAAAATTGGCAAAATTGTCAAATTCATCCAAAATTACACTTGATCACCGGGCGCCTAAATTAATTCATTTTTCTACCTATTTCTCAGGAACTATTTGTCACACATTAAAATAAATTATATCATCGTGCTGGAAATTGTATTTTTTAAAATGCGGTATAATTCTTAATTTTCCAAAATGTATCTGAAGGAAGTGACGGCGGTGTAAAGTCAAAAGGACATATTGCCAATTTGACAGCTATTATGCGCACTTGCGATTACACAGGAATATACTACTGTGTAGATAATTTTGTGTTCTACAAGATAAGCTATAATTTATACCCACAAATGATACAAAAAACGTGTAAAATTGGCGAAATTCTCAAATACATCCAAAATTACACTTGAACACCGGGTGACTACAATTTATTCATTTTTATACCCATTAATCAGTAACTATTTGTCATACATTAAAATTAATTATACCATCGTGCTAGAAATTTTGTTTCCTACAGTACGGTATGATTATTAATTTTCCAAAGGGTATCTGAAGGAAGTTACGCCGGTGTAAAGTCAAAATGTCATGTTGCCAATTTGACAGCTATTATGCGCACTTGCGATTACACAGGAATATACACTGATTTAATTTCACTGAAGTCCAATCACAATTTACGCACTTGCGATTACACAGGAATATACTACTGTGTAGAGAATTTTGTGTTCTACAAGATAAGCTATAATTTATACCCACAAATGATACAAAAAACGTGTAAAATTGGCAAAATTCTCAAATACATCCAAAATTACACTTGAACACCGGGCGACTAAAATTAATTCATTTTTCTACTATTTCTCAGTAACTATTTGTTACACATAAAAATAAATTATACCATCGTTCTAGAAATCTTTTCTTCTACAATACGGTATAATTTGTAATTTTCCAAAGGGTATCTGAAGGAAGTTACGGCGGTGTAAAGTCAAAAGGACATATTGCCAATTTGACAGCTATTATGCGCACTTGCGATTACACAGGAATATACACCGATTAAATTTCACTGAAGCCCAATCACAATTAAGAATGCATCATATTATCTCCAAGCATGGATGGTGTGGTTTTATTGCGTACAGTTTAATTAATGCTACACTCTACTGAATATAAAGGCTTTATTGTCCTCAATAACGTTCCGCACGACGGGCGGGTAAAATGCTATTGGGAACAAAGTAAACTACTGAATTTAACTGTGTAATTTAATTGGTTTAATTTCAAGTTGCATAAGCATAAGTTGCATAAGGATATGGGTTGCAATATCATGTAATGCCAACTTATGCTGTTTTAGCGAAAGCATTAACCTGGAATTATAGAGATGACAGAAGGTTGCATTGTTTTGATAGTGTTGTGGAAAAACATGTTTTCTAAATTGAAACATAAATTTCACATTTAGACTTTTAGATTAGCTATAACTTTCCTGTGGGTTTGTTTTTCTTTTTCAATTTGCACTAATTTTTTTATGAATTGAATATTAATTATATTTTATGAACTGTTCCGCACGACGGGCGAATTAAATGTATCTATAAAGAGTGGGTTTAAATGATAGCGAGGTATATGATATTTTGCTAGCAGTAAATATTCTAGCGATAAAAGTAGAATAGCTCTTAAGCAAATGATTTTGGAGAATGATGTGAACCTTTAAATATATTTTGCGATCTGATGATATATGTATTAGGAATAATACGTAGCAGAATATAGATTGCATAATATAATATCGGCTGTAATATCAAGGGCTGCATTATCGATGTAATCCAAAAAATAACAACTGTATGAATATGATGCATTAGTGGAAGCATTAACCGGGAATTATGAGATAATATGATAATGGTGTAAAATTATATCGCATTATGCAACAAATGTGAATTTAGCTACCTTACAGTTTGGTCCCGATACTATATTGGCGGGTTGAGAGAAAAGTATTGGTGGGCCGCGTGTTTGGGACCCCTGGGGTAGATAATCTCAGTCTTCTGATTACAAATTATGATCGCATCAGTATATTTTGTGATCACAAACTAATAAGTTAAATCACCTCAGACTAGGCTGAGAGCGGTCAAGATTGAATGGTTGGGTTGGGTTGGGTAGGTTTGACTCAGGTTATATTGGGTTTTAATGATAGCGGAAAATATATAAATTTTAACAATAAATATTATAGCGGTAAAAGTGAAATAGTACTTAAGCAAATGATATTGGGGAATGATGTTAAGTAATAAATATAGTTTGGAAACAGTCTGATGAAAAGATTTCATCATCTTTCATTGTTTGTTTCGTGTTTGTGTTCTGAATTATACCACACGACGGGCAGATTTATATATCAGGCGGGTTGAGGGATAATATTTGTCAAAATAAGAACAAAAATATTCACATTTAGACTTTTCTATTGGTTAAGATATTTATAGGTTACATTTTTTGCTTTTCAATTTGTATTCATTATATTTTATGGATTTGATATGAATTTTATTGTATGAATTGTTCCGCACGACGGGTGGGTTTAAAAAAGTGTTTTAGATCATTTTTTCAAATGGTTCATTTAAAAAAAGGTGTTTTTTTAAATAAAAATGTTCCGCGGGCAGCAACTATAGACAATAGAACGTTCAATTTACCCTGTAGAATTAATCCATACACAAAACCAATGGATTTGACTTCAAGATGCAGAACGGATCGTGTTCGAGTTCTGAATTATTCAGCACGACGGGCGGGTTTAAAAATGACTCAGGCGGACTGAGGGGAAATATTGTGTCGAAATAAAAATAATTAAACTTATAATTTTCAATTGATTAATATTTTTATGAGTGTACCCTATTTCATTTTTATTTTTCCATATTTTTTATGAATTGAATATGAATTTCATGTTATGAATTGCTCCGCACAACGGGCGGGTTTTAATGCTATATATATACATAAAGAAGAAATTATCTGTCTGTCTGTGTATGTATGCTTGAATATGAGGTGACATAATTGCGCTGGCTCATGGTTCGCTGGTTCAATTATCAGGGGCTTCAAACGCAAACGAGGAGATGGCTCATTTTTATGAAATAAAAATGTCCCGCGGGCAGCAATAAAACGTTCAATTTCACCGTATAGAATGAATTCATATACAAAACTAATGGATTTGACTTCAAGAACCAGAACGGATGGTGTTCGAGTTCTGAATTTTTCCTCACGTCGGGCGGGTTTAAATATGAGGCGGGTTGAGTGAAAATATTTTGTCAAAATAAAATTAAAAATAATGAAATTTAGACTTTTTAATTGATTAAGGTCTTCATGAGTTTGCCTTATTTATTTTTAATTTGCAATATTTTTATGAATTGTTCCGCACAACGGGCGGGTTTTAATGCGGTTTTAATGCTATATATATATACATAAAGAAGAAATTATCTGTCTGTCTGTGTATGTATGCTTGAATATGAGGTGACATAATTGCGCTGGTTCATGGTTCGCTGGTTCAATGATCAGGGGCTTCAAACGCAAACGAAGCGATGGCTCATTTTTATGAAATAAAAATGTCCCGCGGGCAGCAATAAAACGTTCAATTTCACCGTGTAGAATGAATTCATATACAAAACTAATGGATTTGACTTCAAGAACCAGAACGGATGGTGTTCGAGTTCTGAATTATTCCGCACGTCGGCCGGGTTTAAATATGAGGCGGGCTGAGTGAAAATATTTTGTCAAAATAATATTAAAATAATGAAATTTAGACGTTTTAATTGATTCAGGTTTTTATGAGTTTGCCTTATTTATTTTTAATTTGCAATATTTTTATGAATTGTTCCGCACAACGGGCGGGTTTTAATGCTAGTATATACATAAAGAAGAAATTATCTGTCTGTCTGTGTATGTATGCTTGAATATGAGGTGACATAATTGCGCTGGCTCATGGTTCGCTGGTTCAATTATCAGGGGCTTCAAACGCAAACGAGGAGATGGCTCATTTTTATGAAATAAAAATGTCCCGCGGGCAGCAATAAAACGTTCAATTTCACCGTATAGAATGAATTCATATACAAAACTAATGGATTTGACTTCAAGAACCAGAACGGATGGTGTTCGAGTTCTGAATTTTTCCTCACGTCGGGCGGGTTTAAATATGAGGCGGGTTGAGTGAAAATATTTTGTCAAAATAAAATTAAAAATAATGAAATTTAGACTTTTTAATTGATTAAGGTCTTCATGAGTTTGCCTTATATATTTTTAATTTGCAATATTTTTATGAATTGTTCCGCACAACGGGCGGGTTTTAATGCGGTTTTAATGCTATATATATATACATAAAGAAGAAATTATCTGTCTGTCTGTGTATGTATGCTTGAATATGAGGTGACATAATTGCGCTGGTTCATGGTTCGCTGGTTCAATGATCAGGGGCTTCAAACGCAAACGAAGCGATGGCTCATTTTTATGAAATAAAAATGTCCCGCGGGCAGCAATAAAACGTTCAATTTCACCGTGTAGAATGAATTCATATACAAAACTAATGGATTTGACTTCAAGAACCAGAACGGATGGTGTTCGAGTTCTGAATTATTCCGCACGTCGGCCGGGTTTAAATATGAGGCGGGCTGAGTGAAAATATTTTGTCAAAATAATATTAAAATAATGAAATTTAGACGTTTTAATTGATTCAGGTTTTTATGAGTTTGCCTTATTTATTTTTAATTTGCAATATTTTTATGAATTGTTCCGCACAACGGGCGGGTTTTAATGCTAGTATATACATAAAGAAGAAATTATCTGTCTGTCTGTGTATGTATGCTTGAATATGAGGTGACATAATTGCGCTGGTTCATGGTTCGCTGGTTCAATGACCAGGGGCTTCAAACGCAAACGAAGCTATGGCTCATTTTTATGAAATAAAAATGTCACGCGGGCATTTGGACTTTTCTATTGGTCAAGATATTTATAGCTTACATTTTTTGCTTTTCAATTTGTATTCATTATATTTTATGGATTTGATATGAATTTTATTGTATGAATTGTTCCGCACGACGGGTGGGTTTAAAAAAAGTGTTTTTAGTTCATTTTTTCAAATGGTTCATGATTTGCTTGATTGTATGAATTGCTCCGCACAACGGGCGGGTATTAATGCCATATATATACATAAAGAAGAAATTATCTGTCTGTCTGTGTATGTATGCTTGAATATGAGGTGACATAATTGCGCAGGTTCAATGGTATATTTAAACATAAAGAAGAAATTATCTGTCTGTCTGTGTGTGTATGCTTGAATATGAGGTGACATAATTGCGCGGGTTCAATGGTATAGTTCAGGGGCTTAATTGTTCCGCACGACGGGCGGGTAAAATGCTACTGGGAACAAAGTAAACTACTGAATTATTGTACCATATAGAACCATTAAATAAAAAACCATTATTATATAATAAAGAACCATTTGAATATTAGTTAGTTAGTTGTCATTAGTTGGTTTATATATAAAGAACCATTGGTGTTGGGGCTTAATTGTTCCGCACGACGGGCGGGTTCAAATATGAGGCTGTTCGAGGGAAAATGTTAAATGTTTTGCTTTTTAATTTGTATTCAGTTTATTTTATGGATTGAATATGCATTTTATTTTATGGATTGAATATGCATTTTATTTTATAAATTGTTCAGCACGACGGGCGGGTTTAAATATGAGACGGGCTGAAGGAAAATATGTTGTCAAAAAATATAATTGAATTTAGACTTTTCAATTGAGTAAGATTTTAATGAGTATATATGTTTTCTTTTTCAATTTGCAATATGTTTATGAATTAAATATGAATTTCATCTTATGAATTGCTCCGCACAACTGGCGGGTTTCAATGCTAGACGGTGATATTAAGTTATTAAAATATTTTGGAAACATTATGATGAAAAAGTGTAGTCATTTTTCATTGTTTCGTGTCTGAGTTCTGAATTATTCAGCACGACGGGCATGTATAAATATGAGGCGGTTTAGGCAAACTATTTTGTGAAAATAAATATGAAAATATAGAAATTTAGACTTTTGTATGGGTTTACTCAACTCTTTTTTAATTCATATTCCTTTTCTCTCATGAATTGAATACAAATTTAATAGTATGAACTGTTTCGCACGACGGGCGGGTTTACATGCTAGGATTTTCATTGTTTGTTACGTGTTTGTGTTCTGAATTATTCCGCACAATGAGTTGGTTTATATATGAGACGGGTTGAGGGAAAATATTATGTCAAAACAAAAATAAAAATATTAACACTTGGACTTTTCTATTGAGTAAGACACTGATGAGTTTTCATTTTCTTTTTTAATTTGGAATATTCTTATGAATATGAATTATTATGAATATTAATTCCATTTTATGAATTCCTCCGCACAACGGGCGGGTTTTAATGCTAGTCTATATATATATAAAAGAGATCCTCTGTGTGTCTGTCTGTCTGTGTGTGTGTGTGTGTGTGTGTGTTCGACCCTCCTTGGTCCATTTTCTATCAGCTATTATTCGGCCACCACTCAGCCTACCCGCTAACAATTTATACCATCACGTTGGAAATTTTCTTGTCTACACTTTAGATTAAATTTTAAATTTCAAAAATGAAATCAAAAAAAGTTATGGCGGTGAAAAGACAAAATGAACCCTGAAAAATGCGAAAATTGTGGTCAATGCTCTGCCATCTACTCCTCATAAACCAGAAATGGTACAGCCAAACAGATTATACCACTGTGTAGAGAATTTTCTGTTCTACAAGATAGGTTATAATTCATATCCGAAAATAGAACATAAAAGATGTAAACATGACAAAATTTCAATCTATATTCAAAATTATATTTATACTCCACGCGTCCGATTTTCTATACTTTTTTCTCTATGTATCAAAAACTAATTATCACACAACTAAATAAATAATACCATCATGCTGGGAATTTTGTTTGCTACAACACGGTATAATTTTTAATTTTCCAAAGTGTATTGAAAAAAAGTTACGGCGGTGTGAAGTCAAAATGACAAAGTCAAAAATGCAAAATTAGCACTGGAAACCGTGAATGTTTTGGTAAATATTCCCCTATCTATTCCTCATAAACCAGCAATGGTACAGCTATAAAAATTATGCTATTGTGTAGATAATTTTGTGTTCTACAAGAAAAGTTATAATTTATACCCACAAATGATACAAAAAATGTGTAAAATTGGCAAAATTGTCAAATTCATCCAAAATTACACTTGATCACCGGGCGCCTAAATTAATTCATTTTTCTACCTATTTCTCAGGAACTATTTGTCACACATTAAAATAAATTATATCATCGTGCTGGAAATTGTATTTTTTAAAATGCGGTATAATTCTTAATTTTCCAAAATGTATCTGAAGGAAGTGACGGCGGTGTAAAGTCAAAAGGACATATTGCCAATTTGACAGCTATTATGCGCACTTGCGATTACACAGGAATATACTACTGTGTAGATAATTTTGTGTTCTACAAGATAAGCTATAATTTATACCCACAAATGATACAAAAAACGTGTAAAATTGGCGAAATTCTCAAATACATCCAAAATTACACTTGAACACCGGGTGACTACAATTTATTCATTTTTATACCCATTAATCAGTAACTATTTGTCATACATTAAAATTAATTATACCATCGTGCTAGAAATTTTGTTTCCTACAGTACGGTATGATTATTAATTTTCCAAAGGGTATCTGAAGGAAGTTACGCCGGTGTAAAGTCAAAATGTCATGTTGCCAATTTGACAGCTATTATGCGCACTTGCGATTACACAGGAATATACACTGATTTAATTTCACTGAAGTCCAATCACAATTTACGCACTTGCGATTACACAGGAATATACTACTGTGTAGAGAATTTTGTGTTCTACAAGATAAGCTATAATTTATACCCACAAATGATACAAAAAACGTGTAAAATTGGCAAAATTCTCAAATACATCCAAAATTACACTTGAACACCGGGCGACTAAAATTAATTCATTTTTCTACTATTTCTCAGTAACTATTTGTTACACATAAAAATAAATTATACCATCGTTCTAGAAATCTTTTCTTCTACAATACGGTATAATTTGTAATTTTCCAAAGGGTATCTGAAGGAAGTTACGGCGGTGTAAAGTCAAAAGGACATATTGCCAATTTGACAGCTATTATGCGCACTTGCGATTACACAGGAATATACACCGATTAAATTTCACTGAAGCCCAATCACAATTAAGAATGCATCATATTATCTCCAAGCATGGATGGTGTGGTTTTATTGCGTACAGTTTAATTAATGCTACACTCTACTGAATATAAAGGCTTTATTGTCCTCAATAACGTTCCGCACGACGGGCGGGTAAAATGCTATTGGGAACAAAGTAAACTACTGAATTTAACTGTGTAATTTAATTGGTTTAATTTCAAGTTGCATAAGCATAAGTTGCATAAGGATATGGGTTGCAATATCATGTAATGCCAACTTATGCTGTTTTAGCGAAAGCATTAACCTGGAATTATAGAGATGACAGAAGGTTGCATTGTTTTGATAGTGTTGTGGAAAAACATGTTTTCTAAATTGAAACATAAATTTCACATTTAGACTTTTAGATTAGCTATAACTTTCCTGTGGGTTTGTTTTTCTTTTTCAATTTGCACTAATTTTTTTATGAATTGAATATTAATTATATTTTATGAACTGTTCCGCACGACGGGCGAATTAAATGTATCTATAAAGAGTGGGTTTAAATGATAGCGAGGTATATGATATTTTGCTAGCAGTAAATATTCTAGCGATAAAAGTAGAATAGCTCTTAAGCAAATGATTTTGGAGAATGATGTGAACCTTTAAATATATTTTGCGATCTGATGATATATGTATTAGGAATAATACGTAGCAGAATATAGATTGCATAATATAATATCGGCTGTAATATCAAGGGCTGCATTATCGATGTAATCCAAAAAATAACAACTGTATGAATATGATGCATTAGTGGAAGCATTAACCGGGAATTATGAGATAATATGATAATGGTGTAAAATTATATCGCATTATGCAACAAATGTGAATTTAGCTACCTTACAGTTTGGTCCCGATACTATATTGGCGGGTTGAGAGAAAAGTATTGGTGGGCCGCGTGTTTGGGACCCCTGGGGTAGATAATCTCAGTCTTCTGATTACAAATTATGATCGCATCAGTATATTTTGTGATCACAAACTAATAAGTTAAATCACCTCAGACTAGGCTGAGAGCGGTCAAGATTGAATGGTTGGGTTGGGTTGGGTAGGTTTGACTCAGGTTATATTGGGTTTTAATGATAGCGGAAAATATATAAATTTTAACAATAAATATTATAGCGGTAAAAGTGAAATAGTACTTAAGCAAATGATATTGGGGAATGATGTTAAGTAATAAATATAGTTTGGAAACAGTCTGATGAAAAGATTTCATCATCTTTCATTGTTTGTTTCGTGTTTGTGTTCTGAATTATACCACACGACGGGCAGATTTATATATCAGGCGGGTTGAGGGATAATATTTGTCAAAATAAGAACAAAAATATTCACATTTAGACTTTTCTATTGGTTAAGATATTTATAGGTTACA
The DNA here is from genome assembly GCA_916048095.2 of Sacculina carcini. NCBI lineage: Eukaryota > Metazoa > Arthropoda > Thecostraca > Sacculinidae > Sacculina > Sacculina carcini. The sequence continues at coordinate 2,911,515 of OU696593.1, read as the reverse complement.
TTTTTTGCTTTTCAATTTGTATTCATTATATTTTATGGATTTGATATGAATTTTATTGTATGAATTGTTCCGCACGACGGGTGGGTTTAAAAAAGTGTTTTAGATCATTTTTTCAAATGGTTCATTTAAAAAAAGGTGTTTTTTTAAATAAAAATGTTCCGCGGGCAGCAACTATAGACAATAGAACGTTCAATTTACCCTGTAGAATTAATCCATACACAAAACCAATGGATTTGACTTCAAGATGCAGAACGGATCGTGTTCGAGTTCTGAATTATTCAGCACGACGGGCGGGTTTAAAAATGACTCAGGCGGACTGAGGGGAAATATTGTGTCGAAATAAAAATAATTAAACTTATAATTTTCAATTGATTAATATTTTTATGAGTGTACCCTATTTCATTTTTATTTTTCCATATTTTTTATGAATTGAATATGAATTTCATGTTATGAATTGCTCCGCACAACGGGCGGGTTTTAATGCTATATATATACATAAAGAAGAAATTATCTGTCTGTCTGTGTATGTATGCTTGAATATGAGGTGACATAATTGCGCTGGCTCATGGTTCGCTGGTTCAATTATCAGGGGCTTCAAACGCAAACGAGGAGATGGCTCATTTTTATGAAATAAAAATGTCCCGCGGGCAGCAATAAAACGTTCAATTTCACCGTATAGAATGAATTCATATACAAAACTAATGGATTTGACTTCAAGAACCAGAACGGATGGTGTTCGAGTTCTGAATTTTTCCTCACGTCGGGCGGGTTTAAATATGAGGCGGGTTGAGTGAAAATATTTTGTCAAAATAAAATTAAAAATAATGAAATTTAGACTTTTTAATTGATTAAGGTCTTCATGAGTTTGCCTTATTTATTTTTAATTTGCAATATTTTTATGAATTGTTCCGCACAACGGGCGGGTTTTAATGCGGTTTTAATGCTATATATATATACATAAAGAAGAAATTATCTGTCTGTCTGTGTATGTATGCTTGAATATGAGGTGACATAATTGCGCTGGTTCATGGTTCGCTGGTTCAATGATCAGGGGCTTCAAACGCAAACGAAGCGATGGCTCATTTTTATGAAATAAAAATGTCCCGCGGGCAGCAATAAAACGTTCAATTTCACCGTGTAGAATGAATTCATATACAAAACTAATGGATTTGACTTCAAGAACCAGAACGGATGGTGTTCGAGTTCTGAATTATTCCGCACGTCGGCCGGGTTTAAATATGAGGCGGGCTGAGTGAAAATATTTTGTCAAAATAATATTAAAATAATGAAATTTAGACGTTTTAATTGATTCAGGTTTTTATGAGTTTGCCTTATTTATTTTTAATTTGCAATATTTTTATGAATTGTTCCGCACAACGGGCGGGTTTTAATGCTAGTATATACATAAAGAAGAAATTATCTGTCTGTCTGTGTATGTATGCTTGAATATGAGGTGACATAATTGCGCTGGCTCATGGTTCGCTGGTTCAATTATCAGGGGCTTCAAACGCAAACGAGGAGATGGCTCATTTTTATGAAATAAAAATGTCCCGCGGGCAGCAATAAAACGTTCAATTTCACCGTATAGAATGAATTCATATACAAAACTAATGGATTTGACTTCAAGAACCAGAACGGATGGTGTTCGAGTTCTGAATTTTTCCTCACGTCGGGCGGGTTTAAATATGAGGCGGGTTGAGTGAAAATATTTTGTCAAAATAAAATTAAAAATAATGAAATTTAGACTTTTTAATTGATTAAGGTCTTCATGAGTTTGCCTTATTTATTTTTAATTTGCAATATTTTTATGAATTGTTCCGCACAACGGGCGGGTTTTAATGCGGTTTTAATGCTATATATATATACATAAAGAAGAAATTATCTGTCTGTCTGTGTATGTATGCTTGAATATGAGGTGACATAATTGCGCTGGTTCATGGTTCGCTGGTTCAATGATCAGGGGCTTCAAACGCAAACGAAGCGATGGCTCATTTTTATGAAATAAAAATGTCCCGCGGGCAGCAATAAAACGTTCAATTTCACCGTGTAGAATGAATTCATATACAAAACTAATGGATTTGACTTCAAGAACCAGAACGGATGGTGTTCGAGTTCTGAATTATTCCGCACGTCGGCCGGGTTTAAATATGAGGCGGGCTGAGTGAAAATATTTTGTCAAAATAATATTAAAATAATGAAATTTAGACGTTTTAATTGATTCAGGTTTTTATGAGTTTGCCTTATTTATTTTTAATTTGCAATATTTTTATGAATTGTTCCGCACAACGGGCGGGTTTTAATGCTAGTATATACATAAAGAAGAAATTATCTGTCTGTCTGTGTATGTATGCTTGAATATGAGGTGACATAATTGCGCTGGTTCATGGTTCGCTGGTTCAAAGATTAGGGGCTTGAAACGCAAACGAAGCGATGGCTCATTTTTATGAAATAAAAATGTCCCGCGGGTAGCAATAAAACGTTCAATTTCACCGTGTAGAATGAATTCATATACAAAACTAATGGATTTGACTTCAAGAACCAGAACGGATGGTGTTCGAGTTCTGAATTATTCCTCACGTCGGGCGGGTTTAAATATGAGGCGGGCTGAGTGAAAATATTTTGTCAAAATAAAATTAAAAATAATGAAATTTATACTTTTTAATTGATTAAGGTTTTCATGAGTTTGCCTTATTTATTTTTAATTTGCAATATTTTTATGAATTGTTCCGCACAACGGGCGGGTTTTATTGCTAGTATATACATAAAGAAGAAATTATCTGTCTGTCTGTGTATGTATGCTTGAATATGAGGTGACATAATTGCGCTGGTTCATGGTTCGCTGGTTCAAAGATTAGGGGCTTGAAACGCAAACGAAGCGATGGCTCATTTTTATGAAATAAAAATGTCCCGCGGGTAGCAATAAAACGTTCAATTTCACCGTGTAGAATGAATTCATATACAAAACTAATGGATTTGACTTCAAGAACCAGAACGGATGGTGTTCGAGTTCTGAATTATTCCTCACGTCGGGCGGGTTTAAATATGAGGCGGGCTGAGTGAAAATATTTTGTCAAAATAAAATTAAAAATAATGAAATTTATACTTTTTAATTGATTAAGGTTTTCATGAGTTTGCCTTATTTATTTTTAATTTGCAATATTTTTATGAATTGTTCCGCACAACGGGCGGGTTTTATTGCTAGTCTATATATATAAAAGAGATCCTCTGTGTGTGTGTCTGTCTGTGTGTCTGTTCGACCCTCCTTGGTCCATTTTCTATCAGCTATTATTCGGCCACCACTCAGCCTACCCGCTAACAATTTATACCATCACGTTGGAAATTTTCTTGTCTACACTTTAGATTAAATTTTAAATTTCAAAAATGAAATCAAAAAAAGTTATAGCGGTGAAAAGACAAAATGAACCCTGAAAAATGCGAAAATTTTGGTCAATTTTCTGAAGACTACTCCTCCTAAACCAGCAATAGTACAACTATAAAAATTATACCACTGTGTAGAAAATTTTCTTTTCTACTCAACGAATTATAATTTATACCCAAAAATTAAATATAAAACATGTAAAATAAAAAACAATCAATCTACATTCAAAATTTTATTTAAACTCCACGCGTCCGATTTTCTATACTTTTTTCTCTATTTCTCAAAAACTAATAATCACACATCTAAATAAATAATACCATCATGCTGGGAATTTTGTTTGCTACAACACGGCATATTTTTTAATTTTCGAAAGTGTATTAAACAAAAGTTACGGCGGTGTGAAGTGTAAATGACAAAAAAGCAAAAAGGCAAAATTAGCACAAAAAACGTGAATATTTTGGTCAATATTCCGCTATCTATTCCTCATAAACCAGCAATGGTACAGCTATAAAAATTATACTATTGTGTAGATAATTTTGTGTTCTACAAGAAAAGTTATAATTTATACCCACAAATGATACAAAAAACGTGTACAATTGGCAAAATTCTCAAATACATCCAAAATTACACTTGAACACCGGGTGATTAAAATTAATTCATTTTTCTACCCATTTCTCTGGAACTATTTGTCACACATTACAATAAATTATACCATCGTGCTAGAAATTTTGTTTTCTACAATACGGTATAATTTGTATTATTTCCAAAGTGTATCTGAAGGACGTTACGGGGGTGTAAAATCAAACGGACATATTGCCAATTTGACAGCTATTATGCGCACTTGCGATTACACAGGAATATACTACTGTGTAGATAATTTTGTGTTCGACAAGATAAGTTATAATTTATACCCACAAATGATACAAAAAACGTGTAAAATTGGCAAAATTCGCAAATACATCCAAAATTACACTTGAACAACGGGCGACTAAAATTAATTCATTTTTCTACTATTTATCAGTAACTATTTGTTATACATGAAAATAGATTATACCATCGTGCTAGAAATTTTGTTTTCTACAATACGGTATAATTTTTAATTTTCCAATGTGTATCTAAAGGAAGTTAGGGCGATGTAAAGTCAAAATGTCATGTTGCCAATTTGACAGCTATTATGCGCACTTGCGATTACACATGAATATACACTGATTTAATTTCACTGAAGTCCAATCACAATTTACGCACTTGCGATTACACAGGAATATACTACTGTGTAGAGAATTTTGTGTTCTACAATATTAGCTATAATTTATACCCACAAATGGTACAAAAAACGTGTAAAATTGGCAAAATTCTCAAATACATCCAAAATTACACTTGAACACCGGGCGACTAAAATGAATTTATTTTTCTACCATTTCATAGTAACTATTTGTTATACATAAAAATATATTATACCATCGTGCTAGAAATCTTGTTTTCTACAATACGGTATAATTTGTAATTTTCCAAAGGGTATCTGAAGGAAGTTACGGCGGTGTAAAGTCAAAAGGACATATTGCCAATTTGACAGCTATTATGCGCACTTGCGATTACACAGGAATATACACCGATTAAATTTCACTGAAGCCCAATCACAATTAAGAATGCATCATATTATCTCCAAGCATGGATGGTGTGGTGTTTTTGCGTACAGTTTAATTAATGCTACACTATACTGAATAGAAAGTCTTTATTGTCCTCAATATTTACACATCAAATGTTCCGCACGACGGGCGGGTAAAATGCTACTTGGAACATAGTAAGCTACTGAATTTTACTGTGTAATTTAATTGGTTTAATTTCAAGTTGCATACGCTTAAGTTGCATAAGGATACGGGTTGTAATATCATGCAATGCCAAGTATATGCATATGCTGTTTTAGAGGAAGCATTAATCTGGAATTATAGAGATGTTTCATTGTTTTGATAGTGTTACACCTCTGAATTACTACACACGAAGGACGGGTGTGAATTTGAGTAGTGTTGAGGGAAAAACATCGTCAATAATTAAAACAAGAATTTACAAATTTGACTTTTCTATTGGTCGTTTTTCATCAATTTTCTTTGTGTTTGTTTCGTGTTTGAGTTCTGAATTATTCCGCACGACGGGCAGCTTTAAATATGAGGCGGGTTGTGGAAAAACATGTTTTCTAAATTGAAACATAAATTTCACATTTAGACTTTTATATTAGCTAAAACTTTCCTGTGGGTTTGTTTTTCTTTTTCAATTTGCACTAATTTTTTATGAATTGAATATTAATTATATTTTATAAACTGTTCCGCACGACGGGCGAATTAAATGTATCTATAAAGAGTGGGTTTAAATGATAGCGAGGTATATGATATTTTGCTAGCAGTAAATATTCTAGCGATAAAAGTAGGATAGCTCTTAAGCAAATGATTTTGGAGAATGATGTGAACCTTTAAATATATTTTGCGATCTGATGATATATGTATTAGGAATAATACGTAGCAGAATATAGATTGCATAATATAATATCGGCTGTAATATCAAGGGCTTTAATATCGGTGTAATCCAAAAAATAACAACTGTATGAATATTATGTATTAGTGGAAGCATTAACCGGGAATTATGAGATAATATGATAATGGTGTATCATTATATCGCATTATGCAACAAATGTGAATTTAGCTGCATTACAGTTTGGTCCCGATACTATATTGGCGGGTTGAGAGAAAAGTATTGGTGGGCCGCGTGTTTGGGACCCCTGGGGTAGATAATCTCAGTCTTCTGATTACAAATTATGATCGCATCAGTATATTTTGTGATCACAAACTAATAAGTTAAATCACCTCAGACTAGGCTGAGAGCGGTCAAGATTGAATGGTTGGGTTGGGTTGGGTAGGTTTGACTCAGGTTATATTGGGTTTTGATAATAGCGGAAAATATATATATTTTAACAATAAATATTATAGCGGTAAAAGTGAAATAGTACTTCAGCAAATGATATTGGGGAATGATGATAAGTAATAAATATAGTTTGGAAACATTCTGATGAAAAGATTTCATCATCTTTCATTGTTTGTTTCGTGTTTGTGTTCTGAATTATACCACACGACGGGCAGATTTATATATCAGGCGGGTTGAGGGATAATATTTGTCAAAATAAGAACAAAAATATTCACATTCAGACTTTTCTATTGGTTAAGATATTTATACGTTACATTTTTTGGTTTTCAATTTGTATTAATTATATTTTATGGATTTGATATGAATTTTATTGTATGAATTGTTCCGCACGACGGGTGGGTTTAAAAAAGTGTTTTAGATCATTTTTTCAAATGGTTCATTTAAAAAAAGGTTTTTTTTTACAAATAAAAATGTTCCGCGGGCAGCAACTATAGACAATAGAACGTTCAATTTCCCCTGTAGAATTAATCCATACACAAAACCAATGGATTTGACTTCAAATATGAATTGTATTGTATGAATTGTTCCGCACGACGGGCGGGTTTAAAAAAAGTGTTTCCATTTTTTAGTTCATTTTTTCAAATGGTTCATTTAAAAAAAGTTTTTTTTTTAATAAAAATGCTCCGCGGTCAGCAACTATAGACCATAGAACGTTAAATTTACCCTGTAGAATTAATCCATGCACAAAACCAATGGATTTGACTTCAAGATGCAGAACGGATCGTGTTCGAGTTCTGAATTATTCAGCACGACGGGCGGGCTTAAAAATGACTCAGGCGCACTGAGGGGAAATATTTTGTCGAAATAAAAATAATTAAACTTATAATTTTCAATTGATTAATATTTTTATGAGTGTACCCTATTTCATTTTTATTTTTCCATATTTTTTTATGAATTGAATATGAATTTCATGTTATGAATTGCTCCGCAAAACGGTTTTTAATGCTATATATATACATAAAGAAGAAATTATCTGTCTGTCTGTGTATGTATGCTTGAATATGAGGTGACATAATTGCGCTGGTTCATGGTTCGCTGGTTCAAAGATTAGGGGCTTGAAACGCAAACGAAGCGATGGCTCATTTTTATGAAATAAAAATGTCCCGCGGGTAGCAATAAAACGTTCAATTTCACCGTGTAGAATGAATTCATATACAAAACTAATGGATTTGACTTCAAGAACCAGAACGGATGGTGTTCGAGTTCTGAATTATTCCTCACGTCGGGCGGGTTTAAATATGAGGCGGGCTGAGTGAAAATATTTTGTCAAAATAAAATTAAAAATAATGAAATTTATACTTTTTAATTGATTAAGGTTTTCATGAGTTTGCCTTATTTATTTTTAATTTGCAATATTTTTATGAATTGTTCCGCACAACGGGCGGGTTTTATTGCTAGTATATACATAAAGAAGAAATTATCTGTCTGTCTGTGTATGTATGCTTGAATATGAGGTGACATAATTGCGCTGGTTCATGGTTCGCTGGTTCAAAGATTAGGGGCTTGAAACGCAAACGAAGCGATGGCTCATTTTTATGAAATAAAAATGTCCCGCGGGTAGCAATAAAACGTTCAATTTCACCGTGTAGAATGAATTCATATACAAAACTAATGGATTTGACTTCAAGAACCAGAACGGATGGTGTTCGAGTTCTGAATTATTCCTCACGTCGGGCGGGTTTGAATATGAGGCGGGCTGAGTGAAAATATTTTGTCAAAATAAAATTAAAAATAATGAAATTTATACTTTTTAATTGATTAAGGTTTTCATGAGTTTGCCTTATTTATTTTTAATTTGCAATATTTTTATGAATTGTTCCGCACAACGGGCGGGTTTTATTGCTAGTCTATATATATAAAAGAGATCCTCTGTGTGTGTGTCTGTCTGTGTGTCTGTTCGACCCTCCTTGGTCCATTTTCTATCAGCTATTATTCGGCCACCACTCAGCCTACCCGCTAACAATTTATACCATCACGTTGGAAATTTACTTGTCTACACTTTAGATTAAATTTTAAATTTCAAAAATGAAATCAAAAAAAGTTATAGCGGTGAAAAGACAAAATGAACCCTGAAAAATGCGAAAATTGTGGTCAATGCTCTGCCATCTACTCCTCATAAACCAGAAATGGTACAGCCAAACAGATTATACCACTGTGTAGAGAATTTTCTGTTCTACAAGATAGGTTATAATTCATATCCAAAAATAGAACATAAAAGATGTAAACATGACAAAATTTCAATCTATATTCAAAATTATATTTATACTCCACGCGTCCGATTTTCTATACTTTTTTCTCTATGTATCAAAAACTAATTATCACACAACTAAATAAACAATACCATCATGCTGGGAATTTTGTTTGCTACAACACGGTATAATTTTTAATTTTCCAAAGTGTATTAAAAAAAAGTTACGGCGGTGTGAAGTCAAAATGACAAAGTCAAAAATGCAAAATTAGCACTGGAAACCGTGAATGTTTTGGTAAATATTCCCCTATCTATTCCTCATAAACCAGCAATGGTACAGCTATAAAAATTATACTATTGTGTAGATAATTTTGTGTTCTACAAGAAAAGTTATAATTTATACCCACAAATGATACAAAAAATGTGTAAAATTGGCAAAATTTTCAAATACATCCAAAATTACACTTGATCACCGGGCGCCTAAATTAATTCATTTTTCTACCTATTTCTCAGGAACTATTTGTCACACATTAAAATAAATTATATCATCGTGCTGGAAATTGTATTTTTTTAAATGCGGTATAATTCTTAATTTTCCAAAGTGTATCTGAAGGAAGTGACGGCGGTGTAAAGTCAAAAGGACATATTGCCAATTTGACAGCTATTATGCGCACTTGCGATTACACAGGAATATACTACTGTGTAGAGAATTTTGTGTTCTACAAGAAAAGGTGTAATTTATACCCACAAATGATACAAAAAACGTGTAAAATTAGCAAAATTCTCAAATAAATCCAAAATTACACTTGAACACCGGGTGACTACAATTTATTCATTTTTATACCCATTTCTCAGGAACTATTTGTCATACATTAAAATTAATTATACCATCGTGCTAGAAATTTTGTTTCCTACAGTACGGTATAATTATTAATTTTCCAAAGTGTATCTGAAGGAAGTTACGCCGGTGTAAAGTCAAAACGACATATTGTCAATTTGACAGCTATTATGCGTACTTGCGATTAGACATGAATATACACTGATTAAATTTCACTGAAGTCCAATCACAATTTACGCACTTGCGATTACACAGGAATATACTACTGTGTAGAGAATTTTGTGTTCTACAAGATAAGCTATAATTTATACCCACAAATGATACAAAAAACGTGTAAAATTGGCAAAATTATCAAATACATCCAAAATTACACTTGAACACCGGGCGACTAAAATTAATTCATTTTTCTACTATTTCTCAGTAACTATTTGTTACACATAAAAATAAATCATACCATCGTTCTAGAAATCTTTTCTTCTACAATACGGTATAATTTGTAATTTTCCAAAGGGTATCTGAAGGAAGTTACGGCGGTGTAAAGTCAAAAGGACATATTGCCAATTTGACAGCTATTATGCGCACTTGCGATTGCACAGGAATATACACCGATTAAATTTCACTGAAGCCCAATCACAATTAAGAATGCATCATATTATCTCCAAGCATGGATGGTGTGGTTTTATTGCGTACAGTTTAATTAATGCTACACTCTACTGAATATAAAGGCTTTATTTTCCTCAATAACGTTCCGCACGACGGGCGGGTAAAATGCTATTGGGAACAAAGTAAACTACTGAATTTAACTGTGTAATTTAATTGGTTTAATTTCAAGTTGCATAAGCATAAGTTGCATAAGGATATGGGTTGCAATATCATGTAATGCCAACTTATGCTGTTTTAGCGGAAGCATTAACCTGGAATTATAGAGATGACAGAAGGTTGCATTGTTTTGATAGTGTTGTGGAAAAACATGTTTTCTAAATTGAAACATAAATTTCACATTTAGACTTTTAGATTAGCTATAACTTTCCTGTGGGTTTGTTTTTCTTTTTCAATTTGCACTAATTTTTTTATGAATTGAATATTAATTATATTTTATGAACTGTTCCGCACGACGGGCGAATTAAATGTATCTATAAAGAGTGGGTTTAAATGATAGCGAGGTATATGATATTTTGCTAGCCGTAAATATTCTAGCGATAAAAGTAGAATAGCTCTTAAGCAAATGATTTTGGAGAATGATGTGAACCTTTAAATATATTTTGCGATCTGATGATATATGTATTAGGAATAATACGTAGCAGAATATAGATTGCATAATATAATATCGGCTGTAATATCAAGGGCTGCATTATCGATGTAATCCAAAAAATAACAACTGTATGAATATGATGCATTAGTGGAAGCATTAACCGGGAATTATGAGATAATATGATAATGGTGTAAAATTATATCGCATTATGCAACAAATGTGAATTTAGCTACCTTACAGTTTGGTACCGATACTATATTGGCGGGTTGAGAGAAAAGTATTGGTGGGCCGCGTGTTTGGGACCCCTGGGGTAAATAATCTCAGTCTTCTGATTACAAATTATGATCGCATCAGTATATTTTGTGATCACAAACTAATAAGTTAAATCACCTCAGACTAGGCTGAGAGCGGTCAAGATTGAATGGTTGGGTTGGGTTGGGTAGGTTTGACTCAGGTTATATTGGGTTTTAATGATAGCGGAAAATATATAAATTTTAACAATAAATATTATAGCGGTAAAAGTGAAATAGTACTTAAGCAAATGATATTGGGGAATGATGTTAAGTAATAAATATAGTTTGGAAACAGTCTGATGAAAAGATTTCATCATCTTTCATTGTTTGTTTCGTGTTTGTGTTCTGAATTATACCACACGACGGGTACATTTTTATATCAGGCGGGTTGAGGGATAATATTTGTCAAAATAAGAACAAAAATATTCACATTTAGACTTTTCTATTGGTTAAGATATTTATAGGTTACATTTTTTGCTTTTCAATTTGTATTCATTATATTTTATGGATTTGATATGAATTTTATTGTATGAATTGTTCCGCACGACGGGTGGGTTTAAAAAAGTGTTTTTAGATCATTTTTTCAAATGGTTCATTTAAAAAAAGGTTTTTTTTTTAAATAAAAATGTTCCGCGGGCAGCAACTATAGACAATAGAACGTTCAATTTACCCTGTAGAATTAATCCATACACAAAACCAATGGATTTGACTTCAAGATGCAGAACGGATCGTGTTCGAGTTCTGAATTATTCAGCACGACGGGCGGGTTTAAAAATGACTCAGGCGGACTGAGGGGAAATATTGTGTCGAAATAAAAATAATTAAACTTATAATTTTCAATTGATTAATATTTTTATGAGTGTACCCTATTTCATTTTTATTTTTCCATATTTTTTATGAATTGAATATGAATTTCATGTTATGAATTGCTCCGCACAACTGGCGGGTTTTAATGCTATATATATACATAAAGAAGAAATTATCTGTCTGTCTGTGTATGTATGCTTGAATATGAGGTGACATAATTGCGCTGGCTCATGGTTCGCTGGTTCAATTATCAGGGGCTTCAAACGCAAACGAAGCGATGGCTCATTTTTATGAAATAAAAATGTCCCGCGGGCAGCAATAAAACGTTCAATTTCACCGTATAGAATGAATTCATATACAAAACTAATGGATTTGACTTCAAGAACCAGAACAGATGGTGTTCGAGTTCTGAATTTTTCCTCACGTCGGGCGGGTTTAAATATGAGGCGGGTTGAGTGAAAATATTTTGTCAAAATAAAATTAAAAATAATGAAATTTAGACTTTTTAATTGATTAAGGTCTTCATGAGTTTGCCTTATTTATTTTTAATTTGCAATATTTTTATGAATTGTTCCGCACAACGGGCGGGTTTTAATGCGGTTTTAATGCTATATATACATAAAGAAGAAATTATCTGTCTGTCTGTGTATGTATGCTTGAATATGAGGTGACATAATTGCGCTGGTTCATGGTTCGCTGGTTCAATGATCAGGGGCTTCAAACGCAAACGAAGCGATGGCTCATTTTTATGGAATAAAAATGTCCCGCGGGCAGCAATAAAACGTTCAATTTCACCGTGTAGAATGAATTCACATACAAAACTAATGGATTTGACTTCAAGAACCAGAACGGATGGTGTTCGAGTTCTGAATTATTCCGCACGTCGGCCGGGTTTAAATATGAGGCGGGCTGAGTGAAAATATTTTGTCAAAATGTAAATTAAAAATAATGAAATTTAGACTTTTTAATTGATTAAGGTTTTTATGAGTTTGCCTTATTTATTTTTAATTTGCAATATTTTTATGAATTCTTCCGCACAACGGGCGGGTTTTAATGCTAGTATATATATATAAAAGAGATCCTCCGTCTGTCTGTCTGTCTGTCTGTCTGTTTGTCTGTCCCACCCTCCTTGGTCCATTTTCAGCAAGCTGCTACTCGGTAACCACTTGGTGTACCCGCCAACAATTTATACCATTACGTTGGAAATTTTCTTGTCTACACGATAGGATAAATTTCAAATTTTAAAAATAAAACCAAAAAAAGTTATCGCGGTGAAAACACAAAATGAACCCTGAAAAATGCGAAAATTGTGGTCAATGCTCCGCCATCTACTCCTCATAAACCAGAAATGATACAGCCAAACCGATTATACCACTGTGTAGAGAATATTCTGTTCTACTAGGTAGGCTATAATTCATACCCAAAAATGAAACATAAAACATGTAAATGGAAAAAAATTCAATCTACATTCAAAATATTTTTTAAACTCCACGCGTCCGATTTTCTATACTTTTTTCTCTATTTCTCAGCAACTAAACATCACACATCTAAATAAATAATACCATCATGCTGGGAATATTGTTTGCTACAGCACGGTATAAATTTTAATTTTCCAGAGTGTATTAAGAAAAAGTTACGGCGGTGTGAAGTCAAAATGACAAAGTCAAAAAGGCAAAATTAGCACTAAAAACGCGAATATTTTGGTCAATATTCCCCATATCTATTCCTCATAAACCAGCAGAGTTACAGCTATAAAAATTATACTATTTTGTAGATAATTTTGAAAGAAATATTCTAATTTATACCCACAAATTATACAAAAAACGTGTAAAATTAGCAAAATTCTCAAATAAATCCAAAATTACACTTGAACACCGGGTGACTAAAATTAATTCATTTTTCTACTATTTCTCAGTAACTATTTGTTATGCATAAAAATAAATTATACCATCGTGCTAGAAATTTTGTTTTCTACAATACGGTATAATGTTTAATTTTCCAAAGTGTACCTAAAGGAAGTTACGGCGGTGTAAATTCAAAAAGACATATTGCCAATTTGACAGCTATTATGCGCACTTGCGATTACACAGGAATATACTACTGTGTAGATAATTTTGTGTTCTACAAGATAAGCTATAATTTATACCCACAAATGATACAAAAAACGTGTAAAATTGGCAAAATTCTCAAATACATCCAAAATTACACTAGAACAACGGGCGACTAAAATTAATTCATTTTTCTGATATTTCTCAGTAACTATTTGTTATACATAAAAATAAATTATACCATCGTGCTAGAAATCTTGTTTTCTACAATACGGTATAATTTGTAATTTTCCAAAGTGTATCTGAAGGAAGTTTCGGCGGTGTAAAGTCAAAAGGACATATTGCCAATTTGACAGCTATTATGCGCACTTGCGATTACACAGGAATATACTACTGTGTAGATAATTTTGTGTTCTACAAGATAAGCTATAATTTATACCCACAAATGATACAAAAAACGTGTAAAATTGGCAAAATTCTCAAATACATCCAAAATTGCACTTGAACACCGGGCGACTGAAAGTAATTCCTTTTTCTACTATTTCTCAGTAAATATTTGTAACACATAAAAATAAATTATACCATCGTGCTAGAAATCTTGTTTTCTACAATACGGTATAATTTGTAATTTTCCAAAGTGCATCTGAAGGAAGTTACGGCGGTGTAAAGTCAAAAGCACATATTACCAATTTGACAGCTATTATGCGCAATTGCGATTACACAGGAATATACACCGATTAAATTTCACTGAAGCCCAATCACAATTAAGAATGCATCATATTAGCTCCAAGCATGGATGGTGTGGTTTTATTGGGTACAGTTTAATTAATGCTACACTATACTGAATAGAATGGCTTTATTGTCCTCAATATTTACACATGAATTGTTCCGCCCGACGGGCGGTTAAAATACTACTGGGAACAAAGTAAACTACTGAATTTTACTGTATAATTTAATTGGTTTAATTTCAAGTTGCATAAGCTTAAGTTGCATAAGGATATGGGTTGTAATATCATGCAATGCCAACTATATGAATATGCTGTTTTAGCGGACGCATAAATCTGGAATTATAGAGATGACAGAAAGTTTCATTGTTTTGATAGTGTTACACTTCTGAATTACTACACACGAAGGACGGGTGTGAATTTGAGCAGTGTTGAGGGAAAAACATCGTCAATAATTAAAACAAGAATTTACAAATTTCACTTTTTATGTTGGTCGTTTTTCATCAATTTTCTTTGTGTTTGTTTCGTGTTTGAGTTCTGAATTATTCCGCACGACGGGCAGCTTTAAATATGAGGCGGGTTGTGGAAAAACATGTTTTCTAAATTGAAACATAAATTTCACATTTAGACTTTTATATTGGCTAAGCATTCCTATGGGTTGGTTTTTCTTTTTCAATTTTCACTAATTTTTTTATGAATTCAATATTAATTATATTTAATGAACTGTTCCGCACGACGGGCGGGCTTAAATCTATCTATATATATAAAAGAGATCCTCTGTGTGTCTGTGTGTGTGTGTGTGTGTCTGTTCACTCTTGTTTGAGAGATTGTCCTGTGCGGATGTGTTTTCGTGTTGCTCCTGCTATTTGCGTTTTCGTGGTGTTCAGTGTTGTGATCGTGGTTAAAGATTTCGCGGCTAGGTGCTATTTTGTGCCTGGTCCGACCCTTCGTGTGTGTGTGTGTGTGTGTGTGTGTTCAAACACCGGCCGGCGTCTCTGTGCGTGGGTCGTGTGTTTGTATGCGCGTCTGCCCGCCCTTCCTGTGTGTGAGAGTGCGTGTGTGTGAGCGTTCGTGTGCGCGTGTGTGTGTGTGTGAGTGTACGTGTGTTTGTATGCGCGTCTGCCTGTGATTCGTCTCGATCGGCGATTTTATCGCACTCGCAATGAGTGTGGTAAATAAACCAACCGGACTCCAGCCCTCCCGTGCTGCCTCCCCTCCTGCCGGCACCAGCTGTGGCGTGTGCAAAACGGCCGTCTCTGTCTCTGCACTGTGCTGCTCAAAATGCAGCAAATATGTGCATGTGAAATGCTCACGTCTTCCAAGATACGTCGTGTTGAATTTCTTCACGACAAGATGCGCTTTCACTTGTGAGAGCTGCATTCTGGCTCGCGACTCGAACACAGCCGAGATGCGCGCATGGCTTGACAGTGTTTTTCACTCGTCACCCTCCGCCAAAGCCGATGAATACCCACTTGACAAGCCCGCTGACAGTCAGTCACTGCAAGATCTGACTAAGACTGTCAATGAAATCAAGCAGCAGCTTCAACTGGTCTGCAAGCAAAAACTCTCGTCTCCGCTTCTTCCTACGCCGCCATCTCTCATGCCAACTCCTCCATCTCTCCTGCCAACTCCCACATCTCTCCTGCCAACTCCGACATCGTGTGCGGTGCAGCAGCCGCGCACATATTCGCAAGCAGTATCCCGCGAGATCATTGTGAAATCTTCCGATGAAGTCGCGGTGGATTCCAAGCGCGTGTCAGAGGCACTTCAATCTGTACCAGTGCTGGCTATGACGACCACCAAGCGTGGTGCTGTCAAGGTGAAGTTGCCAGACAGCAAGACTGCTGGTCACGCCTTGAAGGCAATCAAACATGTGGCCCATCTGAAAACGTCGTGCCCTGGAAAGGTTCTGCCCAAGTTGACAATCACTTCTGTCAGCTCTGATATTGCCAACGACAACATAACTGAATTCGTCAGCAGGAAAAACAGCCTGGTCAAAGCTGCAGTTAACCGCGCATCTGACTTTCGTGTGCTGTTTTCCAAGAAGTCGTCGGAGCACACCAAAACAGTTGTTGTGGCTGTCTCTCCTACAATCCGTGACATCATCATGAAGTCCGGATTCGTCTACTTGGGTGACAGCAGATGCCTTGTATACGATCGCTTCTGGGTCACGCGTTGCATCAAATGTCAGCGACATGGCCACAAGTCTGACAAGTGTAGAGCCCAGGAGGCCACTTGTGGGTGGTGTGCTGGAAAGCACACTACCAAGTCGTGCCCGGCGAAGAATGCCCGCAAGTGTATCAACTGTGCACGTGCGGGTCGTGCGAACGTCGGCCACACGTCATTCGACCCGTCGTGTCCTTGCTTCACATCATCGAGGACTCATCTGATCAGCCGCACTCAGACCGTCGAGGATTCCAACTCGGAAAACTAGATGTGACCTCCGGCCTGACTGACTGTGCTCAGCAGTTGACTTCGGAAATAGATACTGGATCTTCAGTTCTGCTTCCTTCAATCAGCACTTCATCCGCTGATAAGTGTCTTTCTTCTCTCTCTGACTCATTTTCTATTATTTCTCGTTCTAAATCTAATAATGCAATTGGTTTATTAAAATGTGCTTTCTTGAATTTCAGGTCTATTAGGTCTAAAATATCACTTTTTGCGTCCATCCTTCCTAAGTATGATATTTTTCTGATTATTGAGTCATGGCTCTCTGTTGCTGAAATATCCTCCTTTGACCGCTCTCTTCCTGCTGGCTACTCAGCTTTTCATAATTGTCGCCCTTTGAATGTATCTAATCCTACTAAATGCGCTGGCGGTGGTGTTTCTTTTGTCTATAATTCTAACATCATTAATGCCTATCTATGTAGTGTAGAAATTCCTATTAAGTCATTTGAATACATCTGTTGTAAAGTAATAGGTAAAACTACTCTGCCTGTATGTATTGTCAACATTTACCGTCTTAATTCTTTCTCTTCCTCAATTTTTCTTGATGAGTTTTCTTCTCTTATAGACACACTTCTTCCAATTTTTTCTTCTAGAATAGTGATTTGTGGTGACTTCAACCTTTGGGTTGATGCGCCTCATCTCAAGTCTTGTTCTTCTATGTTTTTACAATTAATCGATTCATTAGGTCTTTGTAATCATATCTGCTGCCCTACTCATGTTCACGGCCACACACTTGATCTCCTCCTTTCTTTCTCCGATTCTACTATTCTTATTAGAGATCTCACTGTTTTTCCTATTGATTCCTTCATTTCTGATCACTCATTAGTTGAATTTTCTGCCCGCCTCCCTATCACTTACAAATCTCCCAAACTTATTAGTTTCTCGGATTATTGTAACGCTGATTTGGACTCTCTTTATGTCAATATGCATTTGTCTTTTGCTACTGAATGTTTCGTTCATATACCTCCTAATTCTCTCTTAGGATACTTTAACTCATCCCTCGATTCTCTCAAATCAACCTTTATTCCTATTAAAGTCTTTCGTTCCACTAATACTCGCTGTCCTTGGTATAACTCTGATATTAAACATTCAAAAACCTCCCTTCGTCGGCTTGAGCGCCAATGGCGTCGTCTCAAGACTGACTCTTCCTGGCAATCTTTCTGTTCTGCCCGCCGTCATCATCATCTTCTTTGTGATTCCGCCAAAAAATCTTACTATAATTCTAAAATTTCTTCCTGTCTCAATTCTAAGAAACTTTGGAAGCTTTTTGACAGTATTTTAGGTAATTCCCGTAGTCTTGTTTTCCCAGATTCTGCTTCTGATCAGTTACCTTCCATATTTATGAATTTCTTCCAGTCTAAAATTGATAAGATTCGTTGCTTGTTCCCTGCTGCTCTACCATTATACTCTCCGCCCTTACCCTCCTCTGTTATTCACTCTTTTACTTTAGTTACCCTTTCTGACTGTAGAACTATTTTAAGGCATGTTAAAATCCATTCTTCATCTCTCGACCCCATTGATCTTTCCAGGATTCCTCACTCCATTGAATTGCTCCTTCCTTTCTTAGCTAATTTCATCAATGCTTCTTTCACTCTTGGGGAATTTCTTGCATCTAAAACTGCCAGTATTCTCCCTATACTTAAGAAATCTGGTCTGGATGCTAACACGCTTTCTAACTATCGACCAATCTCTAGAATTCCTTGGCTGTCTAAGGTTCTTGAAATGGCTGCCTACATACAGATATCCGAATATATTGAATCTAACAATTTGTTTCTTGCTGAGCAGTCTGGCTTCCGGCACTTTCACTCTACTGAAACTTCTCTAATTTTTCTCTATGATTCTATTGTCAAATCTACTCTCTCTGGTAATGATGTTCTACTTATACAACTAGACTTCTCTGCTGCATTTGACACTGTTAATCATCTGCTTCTTATTGATACTCTGTTAGATTTAGGCATTAGCGGCACAGCTCTCTCTTTCTTTCGCTCTTATCTTTCTAATAGACTTCAGTTTGTTTCTACCTCTGCTGATTCTTGTAGTGAGGCTTGCCCACTAACTTGTGGTGTACCTCAAGGCTCTGTCTTAGGCCCTCTCCTCTTCAATATGTATCTTACCTCTGTAGGGAAAGTTCTTCGTCGTCACGATGTGTCCTTCCAAATATTCGCTGACGACATTCAAATCCTTCTCTCGTCTGAGTCTATTTCTCACTCTTCAGTTAGTACCATCCTATCTGATATAGAAAGATGGGCGTTCACTCGTCATCTCAAACTTAATCCTGATAAGACTAAGTATATTCTCTTTCCATCTTCTAATAGTACTACTTCTCTTAGTATACCTCTATCCTGCTCTGTACGTAGTCTTGGTATCATACTCGATAACTCTCTTTCTTTTGATCCACACATATCCGACATTATCAGGTGTTGTAACTATCAACTTAGGCGTATCTATTCCATTCGTAGATATATAACCATCTCTGCTGCCTTTAAGTTAGCTAACTCATTCATCTTTAGTAAAACTCAGTACTGCTGTTCTCTTCTACTATCTCTCAACCACCGCCAGCTTAGGAAACTTCAATGTATTATTAATAAAGCATGTCGTATGATATTTAATCTTCCTTCGGGTTCTCATGTATCTTCTTCTTTACAAAAACTTAGGTTACTTCCCATTAAGGCTCTTGTTGAGTATCGTATTTGTTTAATTATTCATTCAGCTCTTTATCTTCGTAAGCCTGCGTATCTGTTTGACCTTCTGTCTTATAAAACCTCATCTCTTTCTCTTAGGTCTTCTAACGATCCTTTTCTACTAGTTGAACCTTCCTTTCCTTCTAGGCATTCTCACTACAATCGTTGTTTCTCTATCTTAGGACCTCGTATCTACAATAGGCTTTCTCCCTCAATACGCTCAATCAAATCTCTATCTCTTTTCAAAAAACATACTAAAAATTTCTTTCTCACTAAGTCTTATTACTGTCTTAATAATATTGTATATATTAGTACTGAATATAAGGTCTGATTGTTTCCTAATTCTGTCTTCTATGTGTATGTGCTTCATGCGTGTGTTTTCTGTTCTTGTGTCTGTATGTTTCTCCATTGTATGCTGTATGTGTGTTGTTGTGTTGAGCTCTGTTATCTGTGTTTGTGTGTCTGTTGTGTTGTGTTCTCTGTCTATTTGTTTGAGTGTATGTCTTTGTGTGTCTGCTATGTTGTGTTTTCTGGTTTGTATTTGTGTGTCTATTTTGTTGTGATTTGTCAATCTGAGTGTATGTCGTTGTATGCCTGTTGTGTTGTCTTAATGTGTTGTATGTTGTGTTGTCTTCTGTGCTGTATGTCGGCTTTGCTATCTTATTCAATATGTATGTGTGTATGCGTGTGCATTTTTGTGTTTTTGAGTATGTAAACGTGAGTGTATGTTCGTGATTGTGCGTATATGTACTTGTCTATATGTCTGTTTTGTGTGTGTGTATGGGTGTATGTATGTAGGTGAGTGTGTGTGTTCGTGATTGTGTATGTGTATGACTCTTGTGCTTGTGTGTGTGTGTGTGTTGTGTGTGTGTGTGTGAGTGTGTGTGTGAGCGCTTTTGAGACCCTCGGGTGAAAAGCGCGATATAAATGTCTTAATGTAATGTAATGTGTGTTCACCATCCTTGGTCCATATTCTATCAGCTAATACTCGGCCACCACTTGGCGTACCCGCTAACAATATATACCATCACGTTGGAAATTTTCTTATCTACACTTTAGATTAAATTTTAAATTTCAAAAATGAAACCAAAAAAAGTTATAGCGGTGAAAAGACAAAATGAACCCTGAAAAACGCGAAAATTTTGGTCAATTTTCTGAAGACTACTCCTCCTAAACCAGCAATGGTACAACTATACAAATTATACCACTGTGTAGAATTTTTTTTTGTTCTACTCAACGAACTATAATTTATACCCAAAAATTAAATATAAAACATGTAAAATGGAAAAAAATTCAATCTACATTCAAAAATTTTATTTAAACTCCACGCGTCCGATTTTCTATACTTTTTTCTCTATTTCTCAAAAACTAATTATCACACATCTAAATAAATAATAATATCATGCTGGGAATTTTGTTTTCTACAACACGGTATAATTTTTAATTTTCCAAAGTGTATTAAAAAAAAGTTGCGGCGGTGTGAAGTGTAAATGACAAAGTCAAAAAGGCAAAATTAGCAAAAAAACGTGAATATTTTGGTCAATATTCCGCTATCTATTCCTCATAAACCAGCAATGGTACAGCTATAAAAATTATACTATTGTGTAGATAATTTTGTGTTCTACAAGAAAAGTTAGAATTAATACCCACAAATGATACAAAAAACGTGTACAATTGGCAAAATTCTCAAATACATCCAAAATTACACTTGAACACCGGGTGATTAAAATTAATTCATTTTTCTACTATTTCTCAGTAATAATTTGTTATACATAAAAATAAATTCTACCATCGTGCTAGAAGTTTTGTTTTCTACAATACGGTATAATTTGTAATTTTCCAAAGTGTATCTGAAGGAAGTTACGGGGGTGTAAAGTCAAACGGACATATTGCCAATTTGACAGCTATTATGCGCACTTGCGAGTACACAGGAATATATTACTGTGTAGAGAATTTTTGTTCTACAATATAAGCTATAATTTATACCCACAAATGATACAAAAAACGTGTAAAATTGGCAAAATTCTCAAATACATCCAAAATTACACTAGAACACCGGGCGACTAAAATTAATTCATTTTTCAAATATTTCTCAGTAACTATTTGTTATACATAAAAATAAATTATACCATCGTGCTAGAAATTTTGTTTTCTACAATACGATATAATTTGTAATTTTCCAAAGTGTATCTAAAGGAAGTTACGGCGGTGTAAAGTCAAAAGGACATATTGCCAATTTGACAGCTATTATGCGCACTTGCGATTACACAGGAATATACTACTGTGTAGATAATTTTGCGTTTTACAAGAAAAGTTATAATTTATACCCACAAATGATACAAAAAACGTGTAAATTTGGCAAAATTCTCAAATTCGTCCAAAATTACGCTTGAACACTGGGTGACTAAAATTAATTCATTTTTCTACCTATTTCTCAAAAACTAATTGTCACAAATTAAAATAAATTATACCATCGTGCTAGAAATTTTGTTTTCTACAATACCGTAGAATTTTTAATTTTCCAAAATGTATCTAAAGGAAGTTACGGCGGTGTAAAGTCAAAATGTCATGTTGCCAATTTGACAGCTATTATGCGCACTTGCGATTACACAGGAATATACACTGATTTAATTTCACTGAAGTCCAATCACAATTTACGCACTTGCGATTACACAAGAATATACTACTGTGTAGAGAATTTTGTGTTCTACAATATAAGTTATAATTTATACCCACAAATGATACCAAAAACGTGTAAAATTGGCAAAATTCTCAAATACATCCAAAATTACACTTGAACACCGGGCGACTAAAATATATTCATTTTTGTACTATTTCTCAGTAAATAGTTGTTACACATAAAAATAAATTATACCATCGCGCTAGAAATCTTGTTTTCTACAATACGGTATAATTTGTAATTTTCCAAAGTGTATCTGAAGGAAGTTTCGGCGGTGTAAAGTCAAAAGGACATATTGCCAATTTGACAGCTATTATGCGCACTTGCGATTACACAGGAATATACACCGATTAAATTTCACTGGAGCCCAATCACAATTAAGAATGCATCATATTAGCTCCAAGCATGGATGGTGTGGTTTTATTGGGTACAGTTAAATTAATGCTACACTATACTGAATAGAATGGCTTTATTATCCTCAATATTTACACATGAATTGTTCCGCCCGACGGGCGGGTAAAATACTACTGGGAACAAAGTTAAATACTGAAGTTTACTGTATAATTTAATTGGTTTAATTTCAAGCTGCATAAGCTCAAGTTGCATAAGGATATGGGTTGTAATATCATGCAATGCCAACTATATGAATATGCTGTTTTAGCGGACGCATAAATGTGGAATTATAGAGATGACAGAAGGTTTCATTGTTTTGATAGTGTTACACTTCTGAATTACGAAGGATAGGTGTGAAATTGAGCAGTGTTGAGGAAAAAAACTTTGTCAATAATTAAAATAAGAATTTACAAACTTATATTTTTCTATTGGATAAGCTTTTTGCTTTTTGATTCATTATATTCTATTTATAGTTCCGCACGACGGGCGGGTTTGAATACGAGGCAGTTCGAGGGAAAATATTCTGCCACATCTAAAATAAAAACATTCACATTTAGACTTTTCTATTGGTTAAGACTTTTTATGGGTTTACTTTTTCATTTTTAATTTCTAATAATTTCTTATTTATTCAATATTCATTCTACTTTATTCATTGTTCTGCACAAAGGGCGGGTTTTAATGCTAGATGGTGATGTTGAGTTATAAATATATTTTGAAAACATTATGATAAAAAATTTATTAATTTTTCATTGTTTCGTGTCAGAGTTCTGAATTATTCCGCACGACGGGTAGGTTTAAATAGGATTTTTTGGGTTTACTCTTTTCTTCATTAATTCATATATATTTTCTCTTATGAATTGAATACAAATTTAATAGTATGAACTGTTTCGCACGACGGGCGGGTTTACATGCTAGAATTTTCATTGTTTTGTACGTGTTAGTGTTCTGAATTATTCCGCACGACGGGTAGGTTTAAATTGAGTTGGATTAAGGGATAATATTTTGTCAAATTTATAATTAAAATATTCACATTTAGAGTTTTCATTGGTGAACGTATTCACAGCTTAATTTTTTTGCTTTTTAATTTTTATACAGTTTATTCTATGGATTGAATATGCATTTTATTTTATGAATTGTTGAGCACGACGGGCGAGTTTCAATATGAGGCGGGTTAAAGGAAAATATGTTGCCAAAATAAAAATAAAAATATTAAATTTAGACTTTTCAATTGAGTAAGATTTTAATGAGTATATCTGTTTTCTTTTTTAATTTGCAATATGTTTATAAATTAAATATGAATTTCATTTTATGAATTGCTCCGCACAACTGGTGGGTTTCAATTCTAGACGGTGATGTTAAGTTATAAAAATATTTTGGAAACATTATGATGAAAAAGTGTAGTCATTTTACATTGTTTCGTGTCTGAGTTCTGAATTATTCAGCACGGCGGGCATGTATAAATATGAGGTGGTTTAGGCAAACTATTTTGTGAAAATAAATATGAAAATAAAGAAACTTGGACTTTTTTATGGGTTTACTCCACTCTTTTTTAATTCATATTCCTTTTCTCTCATAAATTGAATACAAATTTAATAGTATGAACTGTTTCGCACGACGGGCGGGTTTACATGCTAGAATTTTCATTGTTTGTTACGTGTTGGTGTTCTGAATTATTCCGCACAATGGGTGGGTTTATATATGAGGCGGGTTGAGGGAAAATATGATGTCAAAATAAAATAAAAATATTCACACTTGGACTTTTCTATTGAGTAAGACACTTATGAGTTTTCATTTTCTTTTTTAATTTGGAATCTTTTTTATGAATATTAATTCCATTTTATGAATTCCTCCGCACAACGGGCGGGTTTTAATGCTAGTTTATGATGAATTTCAACATCATGCGTGAGGCAACGGGAGTGGGCGAGTGTTGAGGACCCGGGCCGGGGAGGCGGCTGCTATAATTATTATTATCATTATTATTACCAATTACAGGCAAATTATTACCGGAATTACCGGAGATAACTCAAACTCACTGAACACAAACTCAAACACAAACTCAAATCGACCACAAACTCAAACACATGCAAATAAACTTACTTGAACTTAAACAAAACACACTTGAACACAAACTCAAATAAATTCAACTTACTTGAACTTAAACACAAACTCAGACACATGCACAATAAACTTACTTGAACTTAAACACAACACACTTGAACACAAACTCAAATACATGCATATAACCTTACTTGAACTTAAACACAACACACTTAAACACAAACTCAAACACATAAACCTGAACTTGAACACAACACACTTGAGCAAAAACTCAGTCACATACACATGAACCCACTTGAACTTAAACACAACACACTTGAACACAAACTCAAATACATGCACATAAACCTACTTGAACGTAAACACAACACACTTAAACACAAACTCAAACACATACACATCAACTTACTTGACCTTAAACACAAACTCAAACACATACACATAAACTTAGTTGAAATTAATCAAGGGCACAGCCAGGTATTTTGTATAGAGAAGATATTTGTATGAAGGCGAAACCCAATTATTCATATTGGCTATATGACTACATCTATTTTGTTTTTAATTTAAATAAAAAATTGGGAGTATATCAATATTAATGCACGCTAAATTGAGTAAAATTTCACGAAAATGAGAATAAAATTAGAAAACACATACTGAAGGAACTTTTGAATATAATCCGCGAGAAAGTTTTATTAGGCGAATTCACATTGAATGCAATTGTTAGAACGATGTCATTCATGCGCTTGTTATTGAACTGGCTGCATACGTTCCAGCTAAACTCTTACATCAGCGAGAATATTGAGTATCACTGGTGACAGTGAACATTCCAGAAGCCACAACACAGTTCAAAGTCATCCGAACTGCCAGCAAATATCAATCCAACACCATCGACCCGACAATCGCCATGTTTGTCAAACTGGAGACAATCATGGAAAGTGAGGAGGAAGATATGTGGGATGAAAACGGCAATGAAAAACGTCAACGTGACCGGAGCATCTTCACAACCAGCATTAACAAGGACGAAACTCGGCAAGCGTCAGAGACTACAGGATCTGGCGTATTTGACTACTACAATCCGAACGGGAACAAGTTTGTTAGTATGCTTACTGGTCTACAAGAAATACTGCAACTTGAACTGGATTCCATGGAGGAGAATGACGAAGGTAACACAGAGAACAAAGACAATGTCAAGTGCAATTCAGACCAGACTGAACAGACATCAGAAGAACCTGACTGTCAATCACCCACTAACAATATCGGGATGACAAACACTGAATGTGTTCATCATTTAAAACATGCCGATAAATCTACACTGTGCGGTGAAAACAAAACCGTGCAGACGTCACATACTGAAACACCAGATTCCCTAGATTTCTCCAACCCTACGGGGAGTAAGTTTGTCAGCATGTTGATCTCAATCCAAAAAGTGATGCAGACTGAAATCGACAGTCTAGATGAGGAAGATGAGAGTGAGAAACGTGAAGAAGCTCCGTGTTTTCACAAAGCTGAGGAGACATTTGTGAGAGGAGTAATAGAAGTGCCTGGTTCCGAGTGCTGCTCTGAAGAACAAGACCAGGTGCAGGCCGGTGTTTCAACCCAGTATGACCTCAGTGCCATGAACAACCAATTGTGCACACAAACTCTACTGAGAAATGTGGAAGAAGAAAACAGTAAAGACGAAGAAGTAGAAGACAACAGAGAAAACAACTTGGATGATCTGCCGGATACGTCCAAGAACGTTGATTGCGATGAGAAGATGGACACATCAGATGAGGAGGATCATACTCAGTTGATCAGGAACACGCTGTATGATCTGGTAAATACAGCTTGCACGACTCAAGGTAATACAGAAACGTGCATTATGACCAGAGCTGCTGCATCCCAGATGACTAGAGATATAGATCGTACTGCATATGATCAAGAAATGGTTGCTGGGAAAGAGCGGCCACACGGCTCCAGTTCTGACAGCCCGGTTGTCAGCGAGCAATCTCTGATATGTGAAGATTATCAAGAACTATACAATTATTCCCCTTGCACTGAGGAAAAAGACACGATAGGGGACACATTCATTCCAATAGAGGAATATGAGAGATATGAAAGCTTCACAAAAAATTCTGCTGACAAGGCAAAACAAGGCAAAATCTCCACTTTCTGGAGGCAAACGAAAACAGCCGCCAGACGAGTCTTCACAATGGCGGTCAGAACATGCGGACTCCAGCGCTGTGTGTATGACTGTTGAAGTATATAATCATACCGCCCATCATAATTAGCATAAAAGCAGGCAACAATGAGTAGCGTGGCGGCTATGATACCCCCGCCTCTGAGCGGATAATACTTTCCTCTCGGGGAAAGGGGGACCTGTAGCCATTATAATAAACATATATTCTCAAGAAAGCAAGCAACTCGGTCCACTCAGTAGTAGCCTACTTGTGTGACTGCCTTGATCGTAGGTGATTTTTCTCATATAATACTTCAAACACGATATGAGTTTGATGAATGCATGTATGGAACTTGCGGAGTTTAGAATCTCCAATACGGTTGAGAACCACTGGTATAGCTCAATTCAAACACTAAGTCAATAAAGCACATTCCACAAACACACGCACGCACACAAATTTGTATTCGTATATTTCCGATTCATACATCAAATTATCACATGAAATTGTTCATCAAATTAATTAAGTAGCCGTTAATATTTATGTATCTTATTGTATTTTAATTGTTTATAATAATAACACATAATATAACAATATTAATAATACAATGCATATACAATTATTCATATATTTGTAATTATTTATCTATTCATATTTAACGGTATGTATCAATTGCCAATTTGTGTATAGTTAAATGGTTATAGTTATTCATCGTGAAGCTTCATTATAATTGAGGTTGGACGTTACCAGCAGCTGCTCGGTCTCCTGGGGACTTTTATGCGCCAATTTATCTATATATATAAAAGAGATCATCTGTCTGTCTGTGTGTGTGTGTTTTTTTTTGTGAACAATTAACACTATATTTACAATATACACATGATACACAACCACTTTCAAAACGCACATATACACAGAATTATGTAAAGTCGCCCAGTTGGCAAATGGATGCGGTGTTACCGCGGACGACAGCCAGACCGATCCGCTGTCTCAACCAGGCAGTTTCGCGGGGCTCTCCACTCCTTGCACTCATGCGATGACCGAGGCACCTCATCAGCTCTTCGAAAGCCTCGCCTAGTACGCCGGTGGTCTCCACGGCCAGAGGCACGAAATCGTACCGCTGGCTGAGTTCAGCGTAGCGCCGCCGCTTCCTCTCCTCTGCGCTCTTTGCTGCTGTTCCTGGGACGACCGCGCATTCCACAAGGTGTGTGGCACCGAATGTGTTGACACATGTTGCGTCCCAAAGCAGCGACTTGCCGCGACGGAAGGGGAAGATTGTTACGCCATCTGGACGTCGGCCATCTCCTCGGTCGAGGCCTCGTGGCTCCAGGACTGCTCCTACGCCGGCTGACGCCAGACTGCGATAGATGACATCATTTAGCGCCTTGTGCCGTGGCAGTCTGCCGGCGCTGCGGTCGCAGGAGAGGCTGTGATACCCCCATCCGTCTGAGGTCTTGCCGCAGCGGCATCTGTGTGGCTGCTGTACAGGCGCTCCTAGGCGTAGCGCCACACCGATTCGCACGGCTTCGTCCGGCAGGAGCAGACCGAGGTTGGCGACCGGTACGGCCCCTAGCCAGGCTCCGCTGTGAGGCGCTGCAGCGGCCTTCAGCCGTGCACGGTCCACTTGGTCGGCGTGATCCAGCAGGTAGTTTAGGCGAACGCGGGACGCTATTTAGTCCAAATGGCGTTGATTGTGGGGCTCATCCGCACCGAAGTCCGGGCACTGACGGCCGACGTACTCCTCGATGACAGCCACCGGAGGACCGGGTCTATCGTCGCTGCTGCGTCGGGTAATCTGACAGACCAGGTCTTCAGCGGACACCAAAGAGGCGATGTGAGCCGGTAGGGCCATGTCCTTCAGACGCCTAGCACCTATGCCTCCCATTCGAACTGGGAGCGACGCTTGTATCCACCGATCATCATTAAGCTGGACGTTGCAGCACGCGCTGATGGCCGATCGGAGGCGTTCGTCTATAATCCTCAGCTGGTCTCTTGCTTTGTAGCACGGAGCCGCCCGCATCAGGTACACGGCTCGCGGCACCAACACGTACTTGCTGAGGAAGAACAGCGCCGGGTGCGAGCCGATATAGCCTGATCTCTCAAACAGCAAGTCTGTGGCGTCGCTGATGATGTCCAGCGCCCTGCCTATGCCGCCGCTTCTGACCGGGGCGCCGAGGAGCTGCAGCTCTTCCAGGTGAGTCTCCGCCGCCTCATTTAACAAAGCTGCTGCGTTGTTCTGTCCGTCGCTCTTGTCGTCACGTGGTCCCAGGAGAGTTACCTCGCATTTGTTGGCGTTTATGTCTAGGCCAATGTTGTGGAGAGCTGGCAGGAGGCGGCCAACATCTGCCAGGACCATGTGTCTTGGTCCGGCAAGAGTCGCATCGTCAAAGTACCACACGTTTAAAGGTGATTCCATTGACTGTGCGATAGAGTCCACGGCCAGGGCGAATAACAGTGGTCCGAGTGGATCCCCCTGCTGAACGCCCCTGCACGACCAGACGCGGTTAGGTCCATGGTAGAGGGGAGTCGGCTGACCGTAAGCCTGCAGGGTCAAAGGCAGAGCGGCGGGGAAACGGCGATAGATTTCAGCCAGTATGTGGGTGTGACTTACGCAGTTGAATGCGTTGGACATATCTAGTTTTAGTAAGATGTGTCCGCTGCAATCCTCGTGGTCCGCAATGAAGGCGCGAGTGGTGTGCACGGCTGCCTCGCATCCGAGCGGGGTGGCCACGCCCAGTTGGACAGGCTGCAGCTCGTGTGCCACAGCTGCTGCCATCTTACCGGCCAGAATCTTGCTGGCGAGGCTCTGAAAAGACTGCCAACGGCAATGGGACGTAATCCCCCCGACTTCTTGCGCAAGGCAATGAGACGCGCGCTGTAGAAAGCGGGTCTGGCGCAGTCTGGAATCCGGCCGGCGATGGCGCAATTGGATAACGCTGTGAGTGCAGCTAACAGCTGTTGACCAGCCTCTGCCGTTTGTAACGAGACAAGTTGGCGAAGGTGAAGGGGCCTCAGGCCGTCGAGTCCACCAGAGGAGCCTTTAGGCAGGCTGTTGATGGCTTTCTGGACCTCCTGCTTTTCTACGCGGAGCTCGGGGCAGTCGCGACGTGGCGGGGGCTGTTCGTCATCGAGCGCTGCTGGATGCTTTTCCTCAAGCTCCCTGGTCACTTCTTCGCTGCATCCAACCACACTGTCACTTGAAGTGAGCAATCGGAGTGCACCAGCAATGTCGCCGTCGGCGCACTTGTTTCGAACGCAGCGCGATCTGGCTTCGTCCTCGCTTTCCGCCCTCGGCGTGGTTCGCCGCTGTATGTCGGCAGTGGCTGGGTTGGTTATACTCAACGGGCCAGTAGCTATGTATGACAGCAAACGCCACCAAGCACTGGAAGAGCGCTCCTCCAGTGCGGCCGTGATTCGCTACGCGAGTTCGGCTGCAACTCGATGTCGCAGAGCGCGTGGCACGTGCTGGCGCACACTGGATCGCAGACGCAGCTCGGAAAGTGCGGCAGTGAGGTCGGCTGGTGTATTGCTGTCAATCTCGTCGGGCGCATCTATGTTATAGTTCTCGCTACGGTATCGCAGACAATCATTACAGCTCCACACAGGTAGTGCCTCTGCCTGAGCCCGAGTGACGCCCACGCAGGAGTGGTGGAAATGACTTGTGCAAGTTGCGCAAGCGATCGTCCTCTTTCTGCTGTTGCAGGACAGGCAGACAGGGCAGGCCGGGGAACTAGGCTGCTCGTGTGGTTCCCCGGTGTCGGATGTTGCGACGCCTGTAGGTTGTGCGGGTTGCAGACCGACGGCGAGGCATTTGGTTAGTCGACAGGGGACGCACGAGCGGGTCGACCGCGTTATCGGGCAATTACCATCGCGGGCGCAACGTCTGTTTAGCCGTATGTCGTGCTGCTGTCGGCGGAAAAATTGGCGGCAGGCCGGGCAGACAACAGGGCCGGTTTGCTGCGCTCTCTCTACGGTGGCTGTGCACACGGCACATTCGAGCTCGGCTGGGTGCCGCTTGTGATCCGGCATGTCGATCCTGGTTTATTACATATGGAGTGTCCACGGCGACCAGTGGGGTGGCAGACAGCAGACACACTGACACACAGTCGACACAAGCACACTAACGCAACAGGAGGCGGGCTGTCGTACCTCACAAGACTAGCAGGAGCATAGGAGAAACACGGCCTCACACTTCAGAGACTAACCACTTACGATCACTTACGATCCTGTACTCTGATGCGGTAATATTAACACTAAGCACTTAGTTTATATTAAATATTCTAAATTTCTACATTTGATGCGGAAAATTGAGGCGCCATCAGGATTCACAGCACGAGTTTTTGCTATCAGATTTATGCCAGCTAATGAAGCAGGAAATCTGACAAATCCAACAAATACAGCGGAAACCTATTAAAAAACTATCGAAGTTTGGCAGCTTCTATCGACTCTCAATGCAACTGTCACCCTAGCACGCCGGCGAGGTCACATCATACATAGTGATGCAAAAAAACCGTTTTTTTGGTTGCGTTTTTTGTGCAAAAAAAACATGTTTTTTTAGGTTTATTTTTTATTTTTTAGAATTAGCCCCAATTGTCATCGGATGTTAGATTTTAGTACATAGAAATGAGTTCAATTGATGTT
The DNA here is from genome assembly GCA_916048095.2 of Sacculina carcini. Taxonomy (NCBI): domain Eukaryota; kingdom Metazoa; phylum Arthropoda; class Thecostraca; family Sacculinidae; genus Sacculina; species Sacculina carcini. Next base: position 2,879,958 of record OU696593.1, on the reverse strand, counting down.
TTGTACATCTTTACGTGTCTTATTTCAAAGAAAATTTGATAATAGTATAAAAAACAAGAATATTTATCAATAAATACCTCAGGAGACTGTTTGAAAGTGCATCCGGGTCCGGTGGTTTAGGTTTTTTTCATTGAGAAAACCTATGTTATTAAAGATGGTTATAATTATGTGGATATTTGAAATAATTTGTCAGCATAACAAAACAAATTCATTGAATAATCATGTTTTTTTTTAAAAGAAACCATGTTTTTTATGAAAAAATGCAATGATGTTTTTCAAACTGGTTTCAAATTCGTTTTATTAATGTACAGGTCCAGAAAATGTTGGCAGCAGAACAAGACAAGCTAATTGGTTGGTCAAGTGTTTTTTTTGACAAACGTTCATTTAAACTAACGCTTTTCTAATGAAACAATGTTTTCTAAAACAGTATCTATGTAAGATAGATTTGATTAATGTACGTTCAAATAACTTTTGTATAGCAATTAGCCTGCTGGTACGTATAAGCGGCTGGTTAAACCACTTAATTTAAACTGTTCTTTTAAACCATGGTGTTTTTCAAAATATATTTTTTGGAAAAACTGTTTTCGTAGATGTAGATATTGGGAAAAAATTGGCGGCAGATCAAGGAAAGTTTAACCAAATTAACTGTTTTTTATTAGTATTCTGTTTTTAGAACTGGTTTTATGGATGATGGTTTCCTTGATGTAGTTATTTGTGTTCAAATACTTTTTTGTACATCAAATATATTTCCTCAGTTGTTTTTTTTCCTACACGAAAATATTGTCCGTTTTTCTGGTCCGTTGCCACTGCGACCCGCTTTTATTCGTAGTCTCATTAGGGACACTAAGTTTGTGTGCATATTCGTAGTATTTATGTAAATATTTGCAGTGTTTGTACTCTTATATTTGCAAATAATTGATCTGCTGAATGAAATGATGAAACTTATTATAACCAACGTAGTTAATTTCTGGCAGTAAAAAGTTAATGTGTAAAAAATAAAATAAAATTATGCCACCTGTTGTTTTTTTAAAAACAGTTTCAGATTTTAGCATAAAAACGGTTCTCAAACCCTGCTTTCTTACACAATGATTAACTCAATAATTGAATGCAAAACTGTACTGTACATAGAAGTGCCGCACAGTACCGTGCAAACAATGATATTAGGGCTTTCAGACACATTATAACAATTATATTGTGCATATTTAATGATAATTCAATTTGATAGGGACACTAATAGCATGAATAACCCATGTGTTGATAAAAATAATTCATTTAACATCCCAAATATATCATTTCCATAATTTGAATTCTTTGCATGACTTTTCAAAAAAACCAAAAAGAACGTGTTTTTTTTGGTCGCGGTTTTTTGGCACAAAAAACGTTTTTTTTAAAAAAAAAACCGTCGGTTTTTTTTAGGTCGCATCTCTAATCATACAACATCCACCGGACACCCACGCACCACTACATCACCAAAATGGTGTAAAAAAACTTCCAAAAATCCACAAAACCACGGAGCGGAAAAAACACGTCCTCTCGCAACAACTGACAACTGACAACTGTTACTTACAACTGTGTGTGTGTGTGTGTGTGTGTGTGTGTGTGTGTGTGTGTGTGTGTGTCTGTCTGTCCCACCCTTCTTGGTCCATTTTCTATCAGCTGCTACTCGGCCATCACTTGGCGTACCCGCTGAAAATTTATACCATCATGTTGGAAATTTTCTTGTCTACACTGTAGGCTAAATTTTTAATTCTAAAAATAAAACAAAAAAAATTATAGCGGTGAAAAGACAAGATGAACCCTGGAAAATGCGAAAATTTTGGTCAATATTCTGCAGACTACTCTTCCTAAACTAGCAATGGTACAACTATAGAAATTATACCACTGTGTAGAAAATTATCTGTTCTACTCAACAAACTATAATTCATACCTAAAAATGAATATAAAACATGTAAAATGGAAAAAAATTCAATCTACATTGAAAATTTTATTTAAACTCCACGCGTCCGATTTTCTATACTTTTTTCTCTATTTCTCAAAAACTAATTATCACACATCTGAATAAATAATACCATCATGCTGGGAATTTTGTTTTCTACAACACGGTATAATTTTTAATTTTCCAAAGTGTATTAAAAAAAAGTTACGGCGGTGTGAAGTGTAAATGACAAAGTCAAAAAGGCAAAATTAGCACAAAAAACGTGAATATTTTGGTCAATATTCCGCTATTTATTCCTCATAAACCAGCAATGGTACAGCTATAAAAATTATACTATTGTGTAGATAATTTTGTGTTCTACAAGAAAAGTTATAATTTATACCCACAAGTGATACAAAAAACGTGTAAAATTGACAAAATTCTCAAATACATCCAAAATTACACTTGAACACCGGGTGACTAAAACTAATTCATTTTTCTACCTATTTCTCAGGAACTATTTGTCACACATTAAAATAAATTATACCATCGTGCTAAAAAAAATGTGTTCTACAGTACGGTATAATTTGTAATTTTCCAAAGTGTATCTGAAGGAAGTTACGGCGGAGTAAAGTCAAAATGTCATGTTGCCAATTTGACAGCTATTATGCGCACTTGCGATTAGACAGGAATATATTACTGTTTAGAGAATTTCGTGTTCTACAAGATAAGCTATAATTTATACCCACAAACGATACAAAAAACGTGTAGAATTGGCAAAATTCTCAAATACATCCAAAATTACACTTGAACACCGGGCGACTAAAATTAATTCATTTTTCTACTATTTCTCAGTAACTATTTGTTACACATAAGAAGAAATTATACCATCGTGCTAGAAATCTTGTTTTCTACAATACGGTATAGTTTGTAATTTTCCAAAGTGTATCTGAAGGAAGTTACGGCGGTGTAAAGTCAAAAGCACATTACCAATTTTACAGCTATTATGCACACTTGCGATTACACAGGAATATACACCGATTAAATTTCACTGAAGCCCAATCACAATAAAGAATGCATCATATTAGCTCCAAGCATGGATGGTGTGGTTTTATTGCGTACAGTTTAATTAATGCTACACTATACTGAATAGAAAGTCTTTATTGTATTCAATATTTACACATCAATTGTTCTGCACGACGGGCGGGTAAAATACTACTGGGAACAAAGTTAACTACTGAAGTTTACTGTATAATTTAATTGGTTTAATTTCAAGCTGCATAAGCTCAAGTTGCATAAGGATATGGGTTGTAATATCATGCAATGCCAACTATATGAATGTGCTGTTTTAGCGGACGCATAAATCTGGAATTATAGAGCTGACAGAAGGTTTCATTGTTTTGATAGTGTTACACTTCTGAATTACTACACACGAAGGATGGGTGTGAACTTGAGCAGTGTTGAGGGAAAAACATCGTCAATAATTAAAACAAGAATTTACAAATTTATATTTTTCTATTGGATAAGCTTTTTGCTTTTTGATTCATTATATTCTATTTATAGTTCCGCACGACGGGCGGGTTTAAATACGAGGCAGTTCGAGGGAAAATATTTTGCCACATCTAAAATTAAAACATTCTAATTTCTAATCATTTTTTATTTATCCAATATTCATTCTACTTTATTTATTGTTCTGCACAAAGGGCGGGTTTTAATGCTAGATGGTGATGTTGAGTTATAAATATATTTTGAAAACATTATGATAAAAAAATTAGTCATTTTTCATTGTTTTGTGTCAGAGTTCTGAATTATTCAGCACGACGGGTAGGTTTAAATAGGATTTTTTGGGTTTAATCTTTTCTTTATTAATTCATATTTATTTTCTCTCATGAATTGAATACAAATTTAATAGTATGAACTGTTTCGCACGATGGGCGGGTTTACATGCTAGAATTTTCATTGTTTTGTACGTGTTAGTGTTCTGAATTATTCCGCACGACGGGTAGGTTTAAATATGAGGTGGATTAAGGGATAATATTTTGTCAAATTTATAATTAAAATATTCACATTTAGAGTTTTTATTGGTGAACGTATTTACAGGTTAAATTTGCTTATTAATTTTTATACAGTTTATTCTATGGATTGAATATGCATTTTATTCTATGAATTGTTGAGCACGACGGGCGGGTTTCAATATGAGGCGGTTCAAAGGAAAATATGTTGTCAAAATAAAAATAAAAATAATTAAATTTAGACTTTTCAATTGAGTAAGATTTTAATGAGTATATCTGTTTTCTTTTTTAATTTGCAATATGTTTATGAATTAAATATGAATTTCATTTTATGAATTGCTCCGCACAACTGGTGGGTTTCAATGCTAGACGGTGATGTTAAGTTATAAAAATATTTTGGAAACATTATGATGAAAAAGTGTAGTCATTTTTCATTGTTTCGTGTCTGAGTTCTGAATTATTCAGCACGACGGGCATGTGTAAATATTAGGCGGTTTGGGCAAACTATTTTGTGAAAATAAATATGAAAGTATAGAAATTTAGACTTTTTATGGGTTTACTCCACTCTTTTTTAAATTCAAATTCCTTTTCTCTTATAAATTGAATACAAATTTAATAGTATGCACTGTTTCGCACGACGGGCGGGTTTACATGCTAGAATGTTCATTGTTTGTTACGTGTTTGTGTTCTGAATTATTCCGCACAATGGGTGGATTTATATATGAGGCGGGTTGAGGGAAAATATTATGTCAAAATAAAAATAAAAATATTCACACTTGGACTTTTCTATTGATTAAGACACTGATGAGTTTTCATTTTATTTTTTAATTCGGAATATTTTTTTGGAATATGAATTTTTATGAATATTAATTCCATTTTATGAATTCCTCCGCACAACGGGCGGGTTTTAATGCTAGTACATATATAAAAGATATTCACAACAGTGTGTCAATGTGTCAGTATGTTATTGTATCAGTATTTCAATATGCCATTGTGTCAGTATGTCAATGTGTCATTGTATCAGTGTATCAATGTGTCAGTATGTCAATGTGTCAATGTCTCAATGTGACATTGTGTCAGCATGTTAATGTGACAATGTGTCAGTGTTTCAATACGTCAGCATGTCAATGTGTCAATATGACAATATGACAATGTGTCAATATGACAATGTGTCAATGTGTCAGTGTGTCAGTGTGTCAATGCGCACTGGAACAGTTGGTCGTAGTTGACGCAGGCGGTGAGAAACAGCGAGAAAGCGACGACAAACACAAACTGCGCCAGCTCGAGCAACTGGCGGACACACAGACACGTCCAGCCATGTTGCTGATGGTACTGATACACACGCCAGAAGAATGAGTCCAGATCGACCACGTGACTCCAGCGAGCTGCTTGTGTCGTGAGTTCAAACAGCCACCCACCCACACACACACACACACACACACACATTGTCATTATGGAGTGTTATCGGATGGATGATTTATTGTTATTTATTTATTATTTTCTTTTACAACTCTCATTCTAGAATTCATTTCTTTTCGAACTCTCTTTCTCTCTGAATCTTTTGGGCGCTTCCGGTACACATGGAGCCACCTTAGGGTGGTAATAGTGCTTGCACTCTTCCCATGCTACTGGTCTTGCCTTTAATTTAAAATAATAATAACCTCCCCACACACACATATACGCACACGTATTTATGTGTGTTGATGTCTGGAATCGGTTATTGGGGTGAATATTGTAGGAGTTAACAGCGTAGGAAAGTTTCAAGAGAGATTGGATAATGTAAAATAGTGGGAAATTCAGGGGAGATAGGTTACTAGGGTGGGTTGGAGACAGGACAGCACGAGCATAGCTCATCTCCTGTGCTATACAAATAACTGAGTAAAAAGAGGTGAGTACTCACTCACACACATACATATACATTAATACAAATAACAACAAAAATACAAGTAATAATAATATAAATGATAATAAAATCAATTATGTCAATATCAATACAAATAAAACAAATATCATCATCATAATAGCAGCAGCAGCAGTACGTACGGCGCGGCTGGTCGCTTATGTGCAGCAGATGCGCCGACTCGGGCACGACGCGCGTGCGTGAAGAGACGAATGCGACGCTGGCGGCGGCGTCATCTGCTTGTGGCTGCTGTTGCTGATTGCCGTGTGAATGCGTTTGCACGCGCGACACTGGCGCTATGCTCTGATAGCCGACCGTGGCGCCACCTAGCGACGACAGATGTAGACTAGGCTGTGCGGCTGGTCTGGACTCAATGTGTGGCGGAACATTGCCTCCACTCAGCCGCTCGTATTGTCCCGCCGGCATGACCCCGCCCACATCGAAGCCCTCGCCTTCAGCGTTGTATGTGTATGTGTGTGTGTGTGTGTGTATGTGGTCACAAGGACGCACAAAAGCAGCTCTCAAAGCTACCTGTGGTGATTCGACGAGCAGACAGGCATAGCCGACTAGCGAAAAAAGACACACAAACACACAAACAAATAGAAAAATGTCGTCTTGTTCACATACTCTGCTTGGATTTCGCTTGTATTCATATATTTGTGCTTTCGGACTGTGTGGTGTAGTGGTAGCACACCCGTCTCACAAGAGGCAGGTCCGTGGCTCGAATCCGGGCGGAGAATTTCATTTGGCGAATTCTACAATTCAACAGCCCCTGTCAACCCAGCAGTAAATGGTACCAGATACCAGTCATGTGTTGTGCCATGCATTCTGGGGAGGTGGCCCTCTTTAATACGTCTTCCGTCCTTGTGGCGCCATATCGTGTAGAAGAACGGTTCTGCGCTGGCATCGAGCTGCACGGGACACACCTGTGTGTTCATAAGCTTCGGCTTCTTCCCGTGTAGCAGCTGTCACTTAAGGCCTTTAACCTTTATCATTTGCGCATTTGGTCTGGAGAACCACACTATCATAATTATTATCATAAATAATACCAACATATCTCTTTGTTTATAGCCCATCGTATCGTCGCTGCAAATACCCATAAACGGATGGACCAACTCTCGCTCACTAATGCTAAGCATTACTTAGACTCTTATGTCAAAAATCTAAGCATGGTTGTCGATTTTAGTCATTCATTCTCGAAATATAAGCATCTAACTATTCATAACAGTCTATTTCTGTGCGTGTTACTGAGTGGACGTGCCTTGTCCCGTCACATGAGCCTGTGATTTTCGAGCGTGAGTGAGCAGCTATGTCAATCAGCGCAAGTGAACTACAGGAGTGCATGATGCACTGTCTGCAAAACGAGGAAGTACTTGGCAGGATACGAGACCTCATCGTAGTGCCGGCTGTGAAAGCGGCAGTTGAAGAAGCAGTTGCAGCCAAAGATGCCGAAATAACGAAGTTACGCGACGAATTGACCGAAACGAAACGGCGACTGAACGACCTTGATCAATACTCCCGACGACAAAATCTGTGTGTGTCGGGAATCAAGGAGGAACCAGGTGAGAACTTGGACAAAATTGTTGAAGAAGTGGCTGATACTCTGGGTGTCCCAATATCTTCTCAGGATATTGAGGCTGCACACAGGTTAGGCCGAGCTGCCCCAGGAAAATCTAGACCTCTATTGATTCGCTTTGAAAGAGTAAAAAAACGAGCCGAGTTCTTCAATGCAAAAAAAACTCTTAAAAGACTGAATCCAAACGGTGGCAGAAGCTTTGATCCTCACAGAGTATATATAAATGAGCATCTGACGCCAGCCAACAGCCAGCTTTTGTACGAGATTCGCCAAATGAAAAAAGCGGGAAAACTTTACGCAGCCTGGTCAGATTTCGGAAATATCAAAATTCGAATATCCGAGAATGCGCGGGCAGTACGTGTCTCATCGCTGGATGACGTCATGCGTCAGACCGGGCCGGCGGGATCAATGACCCGACCTCTGACTGAACAGAGAGACGACGGGTCAACCACCGATTGGCGCCCTGCCAGTAGCGACGGCCGGTCACTCTACACCAGAACAGCTGATCGCGGCAGGACATTCCGGCCAGTGACCCGGTCAACCAGTCGGGCAGACACCGGTATGTGTATGTGACTGTTTTTTTTCTCAGCCGTATATATGTTGTGAGTGAATGGGAGCTGGTTGTGTAATGTGTATGTATGTGTGTGTGTATGTGCGCTTCTGTTGGTGAGTGCATGTGTGCGTTTGTTATGTATGAGCGAAGACCTGTGCGTTCATGTATTAGCGACTGTTTTCGTTCAATGCGCGCTTTTGTATGTGTATGTGTGTGTATGTGCGCTTCTGTGGGTGCATGTGTGCGTTTCTATGAGCGAAGACCTGTGCGTTTATGTATCAGCGATTGCTTTCGTTCAATGTGTACCGCATTTCGGTGCAGGTTCATTTACCACTGAAGTAGCATTGGACATGCAAACTCCCGAACTATGCATTACACCTTACCATTCACTTTGCTTAAACTTGCGCAGTCTCATGTATTCCGGAAAATATCAACTTGAGCTGCTCACTTCACTCTCGATATTGTGGAACCTAACTGACGTCAACTACTGTGAATACCGAAAACAATGGCGCACCCCAGCCGCTAACCGAATTTTTCGGAGATGATGTAGATGAATCTAATGAAATGAGTATGTGTGATACGCTCAACACTGAGTACGGAACTTATGACTATGGACAGTTTTAAACAAAAATCTGCTTCTTTCAAAAGTAAGCTTTCTGTAATCCATATAAATGCTAGAAGCCTGAGAGCAAATTTTGACGATGTTCTGATGTTTCTAAATGACCTGGAAACCGTTGTGGACATAATTGCTGTAACAGAGACATGGTTCGATGATAACACTCCACTAGAGTATTTCCAAATTTATGGTTATCAGTTATTTTCTTTGCACAGAACAAATTGCAAGGGAGGTGGCGTAGCCTTGTACGCACGGGACGTCTACAATCCAGTCCTGGTACTGGAAAGCACACAGAAAGTTGAAAATCTCTACGAATGTGTCACTATAAAATGTAAAGTAGGAAATATAAGCGTCGTGGTGTCATCAGTTTATAGGATGCCCTCATCCAGTATAGAAGACTTCAATGCCAACTTGTCGGACCTGTTTGAAAATTGTAACGCGAAAAATTGCTTCATACTAGGCGATTTTAACGTTAACACTTTGAACATAGAACAAACGCATACAATACACTTTCTGAACGCTATGTACAGTCTCGGTTTTCTACCGCTTATAAAAACGCCAACTAGGATAACCCAAAACTCTGCTACATTAATCGACAACATTTTTTGTAATTCAGTGGATAAAACCTTGATTGCAGGCACGATCTGTTACGATTTAAGTGACCATACACCGATATTTGTGATTGCAAATCTTCAAAAAAACGAAATACAATCGCGAAAACGCGCTTATTTTCGGGAAATGAATCACGTACAACAGGAGAAGTTTTGCTATTTGTTGCGCAACTATGATTGGCAGTCCGTGAAGTGCGAGGATGCTAACTCCTCTTTCGATTGTTTTTTAGGAATTTTTTTAAAGTTAACTGATGAATGTTTCCCCATGAAAGAAGTAACATACAGCCGAACAAAAAACCAGCCTTGGCTCACTAAAGGTCTAAAAACCTCTTGTAAACGAAAACTGAGGCTATATAATCAGTGCATTCGGAACCCTGATATACAACCCGTTTACAAAAATTATAGAAACAGGCTAACCAGTTTATTGCATCTCGCTAAGCGTCGCTATTATGAAGAAAAGATGATAGAGTACAAACACAACATGAAGAAAACATGGGATACAATAAATGATGTCCTCAAAAAGAAGAACAGAGCTGAGCAGCCTGACACCTTTAAACATAACAACTGCTTAATAAAAGGTGAAAAAGACATAGCTGATGGTTTCAACAATTTCTTCGTCAACATTGGGAGAGAATTAGAATCGAAAATACCTATACATTCGAAACAATTACCGCAAAGTATCCACATAAATGAAAACACAATGTTTGTTCGACCAACTGATAGAAATGAAATTCGGAATATCATTAAATTGAGCGCCAGCAAAAACTCCTACGATTACTATGGCCTTAACATGAAAATTGTCAAACTATCTTGTGATTTCATTTTAGAACCTTTAGAGTATATAATTAACCAATCTTTGAGCCAAGGGATATTTCCAGAAAAAATGAAAATTTCCAAAGTTGTTCCGATTTTTAAAAATGGCGACAAAACATTGTTCACAAATTATAGGCCGATATCACTACTATCACAGTTTTCAAAGATCTTAGAAAAAGTCTTTGACAAACGATTGAGCGACTTCTTGAAAAAATTTTCTATCATCGACCAATGTCAGTATGGATTCCAGTCAGGAAAGAGTGTAAATCATGCTCTTCTGGACGCACTAAATTATATTACTGATGCCATCGACAAAAAGCTCATAACTGTAGGGGTGTTTGTTGATCTAAAAAAAGCCTTCGATACGGTAAACCACAAAATTCTTCTCAAAAAGCTCGAACAGTACGGAATTAGGGGACAAGGTCACAAATGGCTGACTAGCTACCTCGAATCTCGTAAACAAACTGTGTGTTTCAATAATTCAAAAACTTACTCTGAAGTCATGGACATTGCTTGTGGTGTTCCTCAAGGATCGATTTTGGGACCTAAACTCTTCATCATATACATAAATGACCTTTTTCAAGTGCCAATGAATTGCAAAAGAGTTCTGTTTGCAGATGACACCACATTATTTTTCTCAGGCTCAGACATGTGTGTACTCAGACGAACCATCACCGAAAATTTGAATACCTTGGTAACCTGGCTTAATGTTAATAAGCTTACTCTAAACGTTGAAAAAACGGTTTCAGTAGTTTTCAGCAAAACAAAAACTGATACGAAATTGCCGCTCGAAATAAACTCAGTGCAAATCAAACAACTGAATGAGGCAAAATTCCTGGGAGTGTATATAGATAGAGATCTAAGCTGGAAGCCTCAAATTAAAATGCAAACCTCCAAATTAGCCAAACTTGCTTTTTTTATCAGGAAAATCAGGCAATCACTGAATGAACAAACATCTATAACTGTCTACAAAACACTGGTTCAACCTGTTCTAAATTACTGTGATGAGACATGGGGCTCTACGTACAAACATTCCATAAAATGTATCACAACTCTGCAAAAAAGAATTATAAGATCCATCGGTTGTCTGAAACACTCTGAGACTACTGAACCTTTACGGAAAAAGTACAGTCTATTATTATTTGATGAATTGGTGCAGCTCAACATTGGATGCCTTATGTACAAAATTCACAAGGGGAACATTCCGAAAAATCTTAGCTTTCACTTCAAAATTAACCGCAGACACCCAGAGAAGTTCTTCATTACCTTTCCCAGAACTCGTTGTAGACAATTCAATTTTTTCGTCAGAGGTCCCTCACTCTGGAATAATTTGGACATTACACTAAAAAACTGTCCTAGTATAAAAACGTTTAAGGTAAAGTTGAGAAAGACTCTCATGTATAAATGACTCTCCACTGAAAGTCGGGTGCGCCTCCACACCTTCACATCGTCGCAATACAGGCACCAGCGGGACAGGGATGCGCCAATATGGAAATGTGCGTGTGTGTGTGTTTTGTGTACTGTTTATGTGCGTAAGTATACATGTGTAGGTGTACATTCATGTATGTGTGTGCGTGTGTGTGTGAGTGTGTTACTGTAAATGAGCATGTATGTGGAAGATCGTAGATCGGTCTCTTTGGACGAGCCGATAAGCCACTGTTGGCTTTGGCCACTTTATAATGATATGTTTAAACTGAAATTGAATATGTCCAATACAATGAACAATGAACAATAAAGGCTGCTATAGTGAACGCAATCTCTATTCTATACGGAACTCCCTTGACGTTCAATCAGCAGCGTGTCATATACATTCGTATATTTTCCACATTTAAATTATTGCTTATCATTGTTATATTCTCTTAATCAAAAGTCAAACCCCTGCATTGCGTGGTCTCATTTTCAATTTGCCACATCGTTGACCGACCTCTCTGCATAGAGCAAAACTTGGCTGAAGCTCATGTCAAATGTCTAATCCTAGCTGGAGCTAAGAACAACTTGAAAACGTCCACTCTTATGCGTTGTGAAGCAACAAACTACAACTCATAAACAAATCCAACATAAATAATTATTGAATTTGGAGATAATTATATAAGTTCACCTCACCAGCCTCAGATTACTTGGGTCAAGAAGACCCCATACGATGAATAATTGCCTAATACCTTGGTCAGTTGAACAAAACAAAGCGCTCAGCTGATTGGATCCAACTTTGAAATTCGACAATGACGCTTGAATGTGACTCCAATACGGCGCAAATGAGTCTAAACATTGCATGTTAAATAAACAAAATATTTTATATTTCCGGTAGCGGTACAGTGGGCTGTGTTTTACGGTTGTTTTGTCTATTTCGTCATTTACTGGCGATTTGTTGACGAGCGTGTATTGTTGGTATCAGTAATTAACATCTCATTTTTACAGATACAATTCAACCACTAATTATTCTTACGTAGTTTTCTAAACATCTGCCAAATAGTGCACCCTTCCCTACCAATGACAAGTGCCCATAAGAGGGGTCGAAATGACCCTTCTCTCTGGTCTGGGACACTGGACTCTCCTACAGAAACTGGCTCATTCGTATGTGTAAAACTGAAGGATAAGAAACCGTTTTCAAAGCGTGGGTGGCCTTGGATTGACACATGTCTGAGACAGGATGGTCGCGGTGCAACCTATGAATGCGTGCGTATCATTCAAGATGACGTTCTACTGATCAGAACAGGAGATCGAACACAGACACAAAACCTCATGGTCATGACAAAATTTGGAGACGTCCCTGCTGAGTATTACCTTCATGATAAACTTAACCTTTCACGTGGATCGATATACGCTGCGGACATGATGGAACTTCCCGAGGAAGAAATCCAATCATGGCTGGAAGATCAGGGAGTCCACAAAGTCCGCAGGTTCAAGAAAAATGGCAAGGACACTCCTGTTTCTCGGTTTCTGTGCTCTTGTTTCTCACATTCAAATACCGAGTCTGTCCTGAGGAACTTAAATTTCAATACGTGAAGTATTCTGTGAGAAAATACGTGCCAACGATCCGACCATGTGGCAACTGCGGTAGTGTTCGACACTCCGAGCGCTACTGCAAGAGCCCAAAACTGTGCCTAAACTGCGGCAATGATCAACACCAGGGAACATGCACTCCCCATTGCCAGAACTACGGCGGACAGCACCCATCAAACGACAGGGCCTGTCCCACACTACAACTGGAGCAGAAAATCGTGGAACAAAAGACACTGCGGCAAATGTCTTATGCAGATGCCAGACGAGAAGTTACCAAACACCAAGAAAAAACTATGGCATACATCACAGCGAAAGAGCCCAAACAAAACCCAACGAACACAGACGCGCTCACCATGCAAGTTGAGGCACTCACACAGATGGTGACAAACCTGACAACCCTGGTCCAGACATTGGTCTCAACAAACAACAATGCCAACAACACCATCGCAATGCTAACTACTCAAATCGACAACCAAGACATCAATCAATCACCAGCATCAACGAACAACGATGAACAATCCGAGGAGAAGACCAGCAACTCATGGATCACAAAGAAGAGCAAAAAACAAGTCATGACTCAGAAAAGAGGAAAGCCGCAACAGGCGAAGCACGACTCAACACCTGCTGCACCACAAAACATTTCTCTTGACAATCACATGGTAGACATTTCATCAACACAAATCACAACTGAACAAACACCATCAAGAAAAGATAAATCAAAACAACAGAAAAACACTGACAAAAACATCTGATCGATTTATCACAACTCACATTACATGCTTTATCCGCACATCCGGTAAAAATCAAACACTTCAAAATGAATAACCACACCAATCTCGTCCTTCAATGGAACTGCCGCGGGCTCATTCATAAATGGTCCGAGCTCAGTCAACTCATATCAACACACAATCCCAGCATATTATGCATACAGGAAACTCACCTTCTACCCACCGACTCTTATCGTTTCAATCCATCACAATTATGTATATACTCACAGTATGGCTCAGACACGGTCCGAAAAGGGGGCACCAGCATACTGATACAAAAGCAGATTGCACACCACAAACTATTGATCAATACAAACCTTGCACTGCAGTGCACTGCAGTCACGGTCACACACAACAACCTCACTTTCATCATCTGTAACATTTATATCCCACCTCAGCAGCAAGTAGATACAACGGTTTTGGACATGCTTATTTCAGGTTGAGAAGCAGGATGTGTTCAGGATGAGAAGCAGCCTGAAGTATTTGTGAATGAATGAGAAATGCATGATGTTATGACTTGCTGATATGTGAGTGGTCGAGTCGAATTTTTTTAAGAAACAAAATGCAACGGAGAATTTTTCTTTGACCGATCGCTAATTTGTTGTGAAATAATGTCCACGTAGACCCCCAAATTGGAACGCAGTAGTTCAAATATGGGTAACAAAGTGTGTAGTAAATGTTCAGCATTGAGTATTTAGTAAGACTGTGGCGAATCCTATACAGTATACCGGTGATCTGAGATATTTTGTGTGTGACGTGGTCAATATGGTGACTCCAATTTAGATTCTCATCCATGATTAATACAATAAATTTGACCTTATCCGTCTGCTCACTTGGCTCTCCGTGAATCGTAACCGGAGGTAGACAATGTTGAAGTGATCGATTTTTAAACAAGACACATATAGTTTTTTGATATCAAGCTTAAGTTTGTTTGAATGTATCCACTCGTCAATGCTACAGACCCCAGCTTGAATTGAACTGTTCAAAGTGCTTAAACAAGGTTCCTGAAACAAAAGTGTGGTATCGTCTGCATAGACAACTATGTTCCAGTTATTATATGTCAAATTCATAATACCGTTTATACAAACGAGAAATAGAATAGGTCCCAACACCGACCCTTGTGGAACACCATTTGTAATGTTGTGTATTGTGGAATATTTATGATTATAAAATACATTTTGTTTTCTTTCGGATAAATAGCTAGCAAACAGAGCATTGGCCGAACCTCTAATTCCATAATAGTTCAACCTTTTTAGTAGAATTTCATGATCAAGCGTGTCAAAGGCCTTAGAAAGATCGATACAAATTCCTGCTATCATATCCTGCTGCTAAATGACATGGTGACAGACATCGAAAGCAACATACATCTCTTTGCTGATGACGCCAAAATAATGATAACTGTAACAAGTGCTACATACTGTGAAATACTACAAGGCGATCTGAAGAAGTTGCATCGATGGAGTTGCGAATGGCTGATGACTTTCAATGACTCAAAATGTCATGTAATGAAATTTGGAACTAGTCAAAAAAGGCCATTGTTTGAGTATAAGCTGGGAGACTTGAAACTGAAGGAAACTGATCAAGAGAAAGATTCGGGAGTTATAATATAAAATGATTTGTCTCCAGATGCTCATGTGAATGATATATACCGGAAAACATATGCAGCTATAACACGCATGAGATACGTCTTCAGTCACATCGACCAAGATATGATGAGAAATATATTAGTCACAATAATCAGACCAAGAATTGAGTATGCTGCTGTTGTGTGGCGCCTTCACGAAGTGCGACATATAAGAAAAATTGAAAAATTACAGAGATTGGCGACCAAACTAGTACCGGAGATTCGTGCGCTACCCTATGAGGAAAGGTTGGATGAGATGAATCTACCAACGTTGGAGAGAAGGAGAGAGAGAGGAGACTTAATTAACATCTACAGATTCATGACAGGAATAATGGATTCGAAAGAGATTGGACTAGTGCAGCAAAACCAGCGAGGACGAGGCCATAACAAAAAAATTGAGAAAAACGAAATGTAGAAAAGAATTTCATATTAGGTGAATCTATTCTATCCGAAGATACTTAACTGTCTCTGCTGCTTTCAAGCTAGCTAATTCTTTCATTCTCAGTAGGGTGCAATACTGTTGCTCGCTCTGTCTTTCTCTGAACCACCGCCAGCTTCGCAAAGTTCAATCTGTTATTTGTAAAGCTTGTCGTCTAATTTACAATATCCCTGCTGGCTCTCATGTCTCTCCCTATCTACAAAAATTGTGACTTCTTCCTATTAAGGCGCTTATTGACTACCGCATCTGTTTGATCATCCATTCCACTCTTATTCTCCGTAAGCCCTCGTACTTATTTGAACTTCTATCCTTCAAGAAATTTACTCTTACACTTAGGTCAAGTGATGATTCTCGTCTCTTACTGGAACCTGCTTTTCCTTCTAGACATACTCACTATAATCGTTGTCTCTCTATCTTAGGACCCCGTATTTACAATAAGCTATCCCCAACACTACGTTCTATCAATTCTATCCCTGTTTTCAAAAACACTCAAAGAATATTTTCATGGTGAAATCGTATTATACTCTAGAGAACATTGTCTATATTAGTGATGATTATAAGGTGTAAATTATCTTTCTTCTTTCTTTACCTTTCACTTTCTGTGTGTGTGTGGCTACGTACTCACATAGTTGTACTCACATAGTTGTTCTACAGGATATGAGCTAAGCACGTGCTGTCCCGTCTCTTTTCCATAATTTATCTAACATATTTTTGAGGGAACTTAAATTTCTAGCTTCAACTATTTTGCTGTCTAATTGGTTCCACTTATCTACGCTCCTAAACGGGAAACTATACTTTTTTACATCTTTTCGACAACTTGTTTTCCTCAGTTTTTTATAGTGTCCTCTACGCACATTTACTTGAAAAACTAATCCGATGTCGTATGTGTTGACCGTGTCGTTTATGCATCTATATATGTTTATTCAATTTTCCTCAATCTGTCCCCGTAAGACATGTTTTTCAAGTTTGGTACCAATTTTGTGGTCAGTCTTTGAATCTTTTCTATTCTCTTTATATGTCTCACTCCGTGTGGAGACCAAACTACAGCTGCGTATTCGATTTTTGCCCTAATTAGAGCTATCATGAATTTCTCAACATATTATCATCCATGTAGTTGAATACTCCTCTCGTTTTTTAAATAAGTGCATACGACTTGGCGAAAAGGTCATCAATGTGCGCCTGCGGTGACAGATCATTCTGGATAATCACACCAAGATCTCGCTCCTTGTCCACCTCTCGCAGCGTGACGCATCCCAGTGCATAGTCCACAGATGGTCTCCTCCCGCTTTTGCCAAACTTCATGATATGACACTTTGTTTCGTTGAGGCTCATTAACCATTTTTGACACCATTCTTGAATCTTGTCGATGTCACATTGCAATTGTTCACATTCTCTCGTACTCGTTATGAATCTCATCAATTTGGCATCGTCGGCAAAAAGGTGAACGGTGCTGTCCAGATCGTTTGTTATATCATTGATATATATAAGAAACATTATTGGTCCGAGCACAGAGCCTTGTGGCACCCCACTTTTCACCCGCTTCCACGAAGAAGCCGCTCCCCTCACAGTTGTACTCATTTTTCTATCGGCCAAGTAATGTTCCATCCATTTCAATAGTGGTCCTTGTATTCCTCCACAATACTGCAGTTTCCACAGAAGCCTCCTGAATGGGACCTTGTCGAAAGCTTTGCACAAGTCCAAGTATATGCAGTCCACCCACTTGTCCCTCTCCTGTGCAGCATCAATAATTTTGTTGTAAAAGAATAAAGGACTCGACACACATGATCTTGATTGTCTAAATCCATATTGTGCATTTGACAAAACCTTTTCTCTCTCCAGGTGTTTTACCCACTGGTCCTTGATTATTTTTTCACACACTTTACATATCACGCTGGTCAGTGATATAGGCCTGTAGTTGGATGGTTCCTCTTTCGAACCCTTCTTGTGAATTGGAACAATGCTCGAACATTGCCATTGTGAAGGAACTTCACCCAGGCGCAAGCTAGTACATATGACGTCATACAATGGCTCCATCAACTCTTCCCTGCATTCCCTGATAATGCTCCCCTCAATTCCGTCTGGTCCAACCGATTTCCCATTCTTTAACTTCGACAGTCTCTCAATCAGATCTTTCTTAGATAAATACACATCTCCCATAGGCCTACATTTCGGCAAGATTCGACTTCCATCAAAAGGACTTTCATCATATGTGTTTGTGTGTCTGTGTGTGTGCGTTTGTGGGTGTGTGTGTGCGTGTGCGTATGCGTGTGTGTGTGCAGCGCCCTAGAGACCCTCTAGGTGTAGGACGCTATATAAATATCTACCTAATGTAATGTAATGTAATGTGTGTGTGTGTGTGTGTACATCGCCTTAGAGACCTTCCAGGTGTAGGGCGCTCTATACATTTTTCCATAATGTAATGTTATGTAAATGTAATGTAATATGTGTGTGTATGTGTGTGTGTTTGTGTTTGTGTGTGTGTGTGTGTGTGTGTGTTGTTGTGTTGAGCTCTTTATCTGTGTGTGTGTGTGTGTCTGTTGTGTGGTGTTCTCTGTGTATTCGTTTGAATATATGTCTTTGTGTGTCTGTTATGTTGTGTTTTCTGGTTTGTATTTGTGTGTCAATTGTGTTGTGATTTGTCAATCTGAGTGTATGTCGTTGTATGCCTGCTGTGTTGTCTTATTGTGTTGTATGTTGTGTTGTCTTCTGTGCTGTATGTCTGCTGTGCTATCTTATTCAATATGTATGTGTGTGTGATTGTGTATCTTTGTGTTTTTGAGTATATAAACGTGAGTTTATGTTTGTGTTTGTGCGTATATGTACCTATCTGTTTTGTGAATGTTTGTGTGTGTGTGTGTCTATATGTGTGTGTGTGTGTGTGTGTGTGTGTGTGTGCGTGCTCCCGCATGTGACGGTTGATGCGTGTTGAAGAGTCTTGTTCGTGTTTTGGTGGTGGCGTGTGGTCTTGTAGGCGCGCGTAAGGCAGTGAAGCCCACGCGCGCCTGTCTGTAAATACAGTTTTAATTTTCTGTTTTCGTTACAGCAGCACTTAAATTATGGCTCGGTGAATATAAATTATCGTCACCAACAGTACCTCGCAACTACACACCAGATATACGCAACCTCACAAACACACCTAACATAATATTGGGTGGCGACTTCAACGCCAAAGATCCTGCCTGGTACAGACACAATCCACTCACCAACAGAGGCACAGACATACTTCAACAAACGGAACATCTCTACATACTCAACAACACTCACCAACACACTCACACCACACATCAGGCACACTATCATTCGACATCACCTGACATCACATTTTGCACACCGAATCTCACCCACACAACCACTTGGAAGGTGGTCAAAGAGCTTGGCTCAGACCACCTTCCAATCGTCATCACCACCAAAATCAGAACTGCACCAAACACACCCAGACGCACTTACACAAATTACACAAAAGCCAATTGGTCACAATTCACACACGACACGGAACTAGCATTTACGCAACTCAACACAACATACATCACAGACATAAACAAAACAGTCCAAACATTTAACAGCATCATACACAAGGCAGACAAACAACACATCCCAAAAGGACACAGAAAACACCACAACCCAAACTTTACACAAGAAATACACACACTCATCAAACAACGCGACACACTGAAACACTCTCCGACACCACACTCACACAATACATCCGAACAAATACACGCACTCAACACCACAATCAACAGCAAGATACATGAACAAAAATCACTGAACTGGCACAACTACATAAAAACACTAGATCACAGATCAAACACCACAAAACTATACAACACACTGAAAAGCATCACACTCTCAAACAGCAATATAACACGCACACACGCAGCCATCACGACCGACACATCCTCTGTAACATCAAATAAACAACAGACAAACACACTCATTAACCACTACTCACACATCAGCCACATCACTCCTACACAAAAAGACAGGACAATCATCAGACGTAAACACACATTCAGCACAGATCAACTATACACACCATTCACACATGCGCAGACACGACACATCATACACAACATCAAACACTCATCAGCCTGTGGTCCAGATGGAATATGTAACATCCATCTGAAACATCTTGGACCACAAGGCATACAGACACTCACTAACATATCCAACTACAGCTACTCACACAAAACAATACCTCACATCTGGAAAACGGGCATCATCATCACACTACACAAACAAGGCACAGACCCCACGCTTCCTTCTTCACATCGTCCAATCACACTGCTCTGCACACCATCAAAAATCACAGAACGCCTCATCCTCAAACTCATCACACCACAAATCCCACTATCACAATCACAACACGGCTTCAGATCACTGCACTCTACAACCACACTGCTCACAAAACTCACACAGACCACGATGGGTAACATAAACACAACAAAACCACCACACAGAACACTACTCATAACACTCGACATCAGCAAAGCCTTCGACAGAGTTCCACGACACAATCTCACAAACAAAATACTAGACACCACACTTCACAATGACACTAAGAGATGGTTGGCCAACTACCTCGCTGGCAGATGCGCCCATGTGAGGTGCAATGGACAATCATCTCACACACGCAACATAACAAACGGAGTCCCTCAAGGCTCCGTTTTAGCACCAACACTTTTAAACTTATACCTACACGATATGCCAGCACCCAACACTCCATCCATACAGATATCATCATATGCAGACGACATCACAATCACAAGCACACACAGACACGCCGACACAGCAGTGCACGCACTACAACCTTACATCAACACACTACAACAATGGTTCAGCACAAACCAACTGAACATTGCACCTGCCAAATCCACAGCCACACTCATCACCAACTGTACATCCGAACACAACTACACACCACAAATCACCATCAACAACACGATCATCCCACACACGCACACACCAAAAATACTAGGCGTCACATACGACACACAACTCTCATTCAAACAACACATCACAAACATTAAAACTAAAGTCACTCCACGCCTCAACACACTGAAAGCACTCTCACACACAACTTTCGGACACAACAAAGACACCACAACCACCATATACAAACAGTACATCCGACCCGTGATAGAATATGCTAGCCCCGCATGGGCTAGCAATCTCGCAACACGCCACACAAACACACTTCAAACACGTCAAAACACCGCACTCAGAACAATCACAGGATGCACAGCTACCACACCAGCAGACCACCTTCATCACGAAACCAAAATACTCAAACTGACACACCACCTAGACATGAGAGGCACACAAACACTCGCAGCAGCAGTCACCAACACAGCACATCCACTACATCACCTCACAACACAAGACAACACAGACAGAAACATAAAAACAACACCAAGCACACTTTACCACAGACAAATTTTCACATCACTTCCACCAGCTCCCCCACGCACATCAATCAAGAAACACATACACACAGAGATCGCACGGGAAGCCATACACTCACTACAACACAATACACTCCTACAAAGACACCCACCGGACATACACAAATCAGAAAACACACTCACAAGGGAATACAAGGTGCATCTGGCCAGGTTGAGATGCGGTCATCATCCTGCCCTTCTGTCATATCAGAAAAGGTTGAATGACTCAATCGATGACACCTGTCCAGATTGCAATTCAGCACCACACACCATCACACACATCATGGAACACTGCACAGCACACACACAACTCAGACGCCAACACAAAATATATTCAGTCAGGGACCTGTGGAACAACCCGGTCGGTGTCGTGTCTTTCCTCAGGAGCTCGAGGTTGCTCGGCCAGACAACTTGAGGAACAACAACAACAACAACAAAATGTTATCGGAGATAACTCCACCACAACGCCCCATCTGATCGGCCATCCATTGACGTGCTTTCATTTCGATGTCCCTCGGCAACTGTCCAATGAAGTACGTCAACAGCACTTCGGTACACACCTGAGCATTTTTAGCAAGCTTGTCCAATCCAAAAAAATATTCGTCGATCGTCACGCCAGGACTCCAGACGCTGCTGCACAGTCTTTTTATGCTGTCATACTTGCTGACCGGGGGGTCCAGCGTAATGCAAAGTTCCGCAAACGCTTCAGACAGTGATGTCACGCCAGAAATGACCTCTCAGACAAGTTCCCTCTCCGCCGGACGTCGGTTCACGAACGCCGGCAGCAGGTCAACCTACAGTTTTTCACCCTCGCGCCCTCGGCTGACCAAGCTGCTGACGGCCGCCATGAATAAGGGTTGCCACTCTGCAATCGTTGAGTCACTTCGCAGCGCCGGCACCGGAAGATTCAACTGGATCTGGTACGATTTGGGTCCCCCCGTACTGGCCACACCACCCACGTCTCTGTGCCGACCATCGTCCTCGTCCAGGGCGACCTCGTTCCCCCCGCCAGACATATCTTCTGGTTTCATTTTGGTCTATATTGAAATTATGTCATGAACATTCCGGAACGGCTGAACGTTCATTGTCGAGAATTTCAATATAAGACAAATGAACCTGAAATAAATAGCATTGAATTATTGTAGTTGAAATCAAACAATTAACATCAAGCTAAACAGTAGAATGATATCCAACACTAACTGCACAGTGCACACTCAATTTCGTGATTGTTATTGTTTGTCGCACCAGCGTGGGCAAGCAGTGATGCCAGTTGTCGGAGTTTGGCTATTTTTACGAACACCTCTGACATACATTAAATGTATTTCCTCAGTCGTTTTTCCTACATGAAAATATTGCCCGTTTTTCTGATCAGGATTGCCACTCTGATTAATGCGACCCGCTTTTATTCGTAGTCTCATTAGGGACACTAAGTTTGTGTATATTTGTAGTCTTTGTGTATAGATTCGCAGTGCTTGTACTAATATATTTGCAAATAATTGATCTATTGAATGAAATGATGAAGGTGATTATAATCAACGTAGTTCATTTCTGGTAGGAAAAAGGGTAATGTGTAAGAAAATACTAAAAATTATGCCACCTGTTGTTGTTTTTTAAAACAGTTTCAGTTTTTAGCAGAAAAAAACGGTTCTCAAAACCTGCTTTCTTACACAATGATTAACTCAATACTTGAATGCAAAACTGTACTGTACATAGAAGTGCCGCACAGTACCGTGCAAACAACGATATTAGGACTTTCAGACACATTATAACAATTTTATTGTGCATATTTAATGATAAATCAATTTGATAGGGTCACTATTTGATAGGGTGAGGACTGTGCGTGTGCGTGTGTGTGTGTGTCCGGGTGCGCTCCCGTCTGTCACGGTGTGAGCTAGGAGTCTTGTTCGTGGTGTGAATGTGATGTGACGTCTTGTAGGCGCGCGTGGGGCGGTGATGCCCACGCGCGCCTGTCTGTAATATATTTTATTGTTTCCTTCAAACGTGTTATTTTTGGTCGAGGGTTTTTTTGTGTGGAAAAAAACGGGTTTTTGCATAAAAAACATCGCATTGTTTAGGTCGCATCTCTAGTCCCGAGTCTACACCGCGAGGGATAAATCCATCGGGTAGAGTAGTGCGCCGCTCTGAAAGAGTAAGGCGTGCCCCAGCATATTTGAATGATTACATACGGTAAGGGGCAAGATGTGGCGAGTGTCAACTGATCCCTGGAGTTCGATTAATTACGTATTTCCGTGTTTGTGTACGTATATATCTGTCAACTGATCTTTTTAGTTGCATGTTTGATGTATGTCTACGTGTGTGTATGTACCTTTGTATGCTTGTATGCCTGTATACTTGGCTCATTGCAAGAGTGTCATCTTGCACGGACATTCATTCCACTCATTATGTTTCACATGTCAATACAGTTATTCTTGATATTTGCGAAATATCAGCGCTTCTGCCCTGCTCCACCAACTGGGTATCAGAAGTGACAGCTCAGAAGCCTCTCCTCACCTCACCTTATGTTTGTGCAATATTGTGTCCTATTTATTTCATTGCATGCATTTTCACCGTATATTATATTTCTAGTAGTGTTTGTTAATATTTGTCGTTCGTTTCTGATTAATTTCAATTTCAAACTGAGACTAGTCAATATAAAATTTAGACCAATCAACCCCAAAATGACAATGTACTTCATACTGTATCTTACCAAATATTTTTTATTTTTCTTGAATTGGCGTCATACAAGCAACCACGTGCGCATCACGCGATAAACACGTGAGTGTATGCTGCAAAAATGCATACAGACACACATCCAAGTGCAAGCGTGTAAACGCCTACTGGACACTGAATTTCATATAGACACACGCACACACACTCCTAGTGTGCTGAACCAAACAAAGAATTATTTCACATTCGACGCACATATGCATATCAGTATATATATATATATATATATATATATATATATATATATATATATATATATATATATATATATCTATATATATAAAAGAGATCCTCTGTCTGTCTGTCTGTTTGTGTGTCCCACCCTCCTTGGTCCATTTTCTATCAGCTAATACTCGGCCACCACTTGGCTTACCCGCTAACGATATATACCATCACGTTGGAAATTTTCTTGTCTACACTTTAGAGTAAGTTTTAAATTTCAAAAATGAAACCAAAAAAAGTTATAGCGGTGAAAATACAAAATGAACCCTGAAAAATGCGAAAAATGTGGTCAATTTTCTGAAGACTACTCCTCCTAAGCCAGCAATGGTACAACTATACAAATTATACCACTGTGTAGGAAATTTTCTGTTCTACTCAACGAACCATAATTTATACCCAAAATTAAATATAAAACATGTAAAATGGAAAAAAATTCAATCTACATTCAAAATATTTTTTAAACTCCACGCGTCCGATTTTCTATACTTTTTTCTCTATTTCTCAAAAACTAATTATCACACATCTAAATAAATAATACCATCATGCTGGGAATTTTCTTTGCTACAACACGGTGTAATTTTTTATTTTTCAAAGTGTATTAAAAAAGTTACGGCGGTGTGAAGTGTAAATGACAAAGTCAAAAAGGCAAAATTAGCACACAAACACGTTAATATTTTGGTCATTATTCCGCTATCCAGTCCTGATAAACCAGCAGTGGTACAGCTATAAAACTTGTACTACTGTGTAGATAATTTTGTGTTCTACAAGAAAAGTTATAATTTATACCCACAAATTATACAAAAAACGTGTAAAATTAGCAAAATTCTCAAATACATCCAAAATTACACTTGAATACCGGGTGACTAAAATAAATTCATTTTTCTACTATTTCTCAGTAAATATTTGTTATACATGAAAATAAATTATACCATCGTGCTAGAAATTTAGTTTTCTACAATACGGTATAATGTTTAATTTTCCAAAGTGTATCTGAAGGAAGTTACGGGGGTGTAATGTCAAAAGGACATATTGCCAATTTGACAGCTATTATGCGCACTTGCGATTACACAAGAATATACACCGATTAAATTTCACTGAAGCCCAATCACAATTAAGAATGCATCATTAAAAAACTAAAAACATGTTTTTTTGCATAAAACCGCATCCAAAAACGGTTTTTTCTGCATCTCTACTCGGGACCCGGTAAAAGGTATCAAAAGCTGAAATGAGTAGAATGCATTTGAACCTGTAAGAAATTAAGCAATTGTCGTGTACTTATTAAATATATATGCATATATGCGTCGAATGTTAAATTATTATATGTGCGGTTCATTTCGCTAGGAGTGTGTGAGTGTGTGTATATGAAATTCAGTGTCCAGTAGGCGTTTACACGCTTGCACATGGATGTGTGTCTGTGTGCTTTTTTGCAGAATACACTCACGTGTTTATCGCGTGATGCGCACGTGATTGTCACGTGAGGTGCACGTGGTTGCTTGTATGACGCCAATTCAAGGAAAATAAAAAATATTTGTTAAAATACAGTATACAGTATGAAGAGCATTGCCATTTTGGGTTTCATTAGTATAAATTTTTATATTGATTAGGCTCAGTTTGAAATTGAAATTAATCAGAAACGAACGACAAATAATATCAAATATTACTATTAATATAATTCACAATGCATACAATGAAATGAGCACGACACAATATTGCAAAAACATAAGAGAAAAGATTGATAAATGATCAAACAATCCAAAGGACTTATGATCCATAGGACTATCGATAGGTTTATGATCCATATGTTTCAAGGTTAGCCACACGAATTTCTTGAATTTCTCCATTTACTGGCTACTTCAATAAGCAGGGACGAAAGAGGTACACTTTGACCCGAACGTCCAAATTTAAACGCTTGGTCTTTGTTTGTGTGGTGTTGGGGCGTTGTCGTGGAGTTATCTTTGATTTCAATTTATTGTTGTTGTTATCCAATTCCGCCCGAAGGGCCGAATTGATGGTAATTTTTTGCACTGAACTGATTGCAAATTGTCTAAATGTCTGTTTGTAGCCTATTTCCTCCTAAACCACTGGACCGATTTTGATGAAACTTGGTCCCTCGAAGGGTAAAATGGATGCAAGAAGGTCATGGGTCAGGTTTGGTTGACCTCCGAGGTCATTTTCAAGGTCATTGAGGTCATTTGTGTCTGTTTACCCTATCTCCTCCTAAACCACTGGACCGATTTTGATGAAACCTGGTCCCTAGGGGTAAAATGGATGCAAGAAGGTCATAGGCTAGATTTTGTTGACCTCTGAGATCATTTTCAAGGTCATTGAGGTCATTTGTGTCTGTTTACCCTATCTCCTCCTAAGCCACTAGACCGATTTTGATGAACCTTGGTCCCTAGAGGTAAAATGGATGCAAGAAGGTCATAGGCTACGTTTTGTTGACTTCCGAGATCATTTTCAAGGTCATTGAGGTCATTTGTGTCTGTTTACCCCATCTCCTCCTAAGCCACTGGACCGATTTTGATGAAACTTGGTCCCTAGGGGCAAAATGGATGCAAGAAGGTCATAGGCTAGGTTTTGTTGACCTCCGAGATCATTTTCAAGGTCATTGAGGTCATTTGTGTCTGTTTACCCTATCT
Organism: Sacculina carcini; assembly: GCA_916048095.2. Classification (NCBI taxonomy): domain Eukaryota; kingdom Metazoa; phylum Arthropoda; class Thecostraca; family Sacculinidae; genus Sacculina; species Sacculina carcini. The sequence goes on along the minus strand of OU696593.1, from coordinate 2,853,100 downwards.
CCTCCTAAGCCACTAGACCGCTTTTGATGAACCCTGGTCCCTAGGGGTAAAAAGGATGCAAAAGGGTCATAAGTTAGGTGTTGTTGACCTCCGAGGTCATATTCAAGGTCATTGAGGTCATTTGTGTTTGTTTGAGGACTTTTTTTGTATGTTTGTCGATGGATTTTTTCGTCGTTCCCGTTTTCCGCCAAACGCTGCCGCCGTCGATTTGTGTTTTGTCGGCGGCAGCACGCATGTCGCATTCACAGCAATCTTCAAAAGAAATCTTCGAAGAAGAAAGAACCAAAAGAAATTAAAAAGACAGTCATCTCCCCCCGCCGGCCTCATCCCGCGGATGTAATCTGTCCATAATGTGTAGTTGGTTTAGGATATCAAGGCCGCATTGGGGGTATGCAGCCTTGGATCTGGTTTGTGGCCAGACAAAGCTGCACGTCTACTTAATTGGTGTTTTAAGCGCGCACCAGTCAGTTGAGACTATATGGCGCGCCCCACTGTGTGCCCATCTACAGTGGTGAATCCGGGTATGCTCAAGCGGAGGTGTTGATGAACGAGCACGAGCCAGGATTTGAACCGCAAACCTCTGACACGATAGTTCAGCGCCTAACCACTGAGCTACTCGGGAGCTCCGACAACAATTTGAAGCCTGGCTTCTGAAGAAGGCTGTGTAATGACTTTCAACACGCACTCTTGTGATAAGAACTCGGGTGACAGAAATCGATATGAGCCTGCAATATGATAGTATTTACAATATTACAGCATTTACAATGCAAAAATGACTTCATAACAGTGTCTCACAATAGAACACAACAAGCAACTAATAAAAACCAACCCTACAACTTCCACCGCAAAAAAATAAGACCCAGAAAGAAACACATGAGAAAATATAGCCCCGATTATAACACATTTGTAACGAAACTAGCGACAACCAGACATAGGCTTTACTAAGCTCAAACACTGCTACACTGTCACACAATGCCGCACTGAACTATACTGACGATTACAGAGTGCAGTGACCTCGTGTCATTGGCGGTGTAGTGACATACAAGCATACACACGACGTACACGCACACACTGATACGTTGTAAAAGCACAACTCATACACGTATAGAACCAGTACAACTATATGAAACACACAACAACATTGAATCAATGTAAGTCCGTAATATGATAGAAAGTAACAATCCAAAAAGCAAATGCAGCCTCATAACTGACAATAACCATTCCTTCAAACGCGTCACAAATGTCGACGGTCGCATCATTTACCGGGTCGAATCATTTACCGTCACATCGGGCATTTCTATACCTCTCCTCGGCATGACTTCAACGGATTTGCCGACAAACACGCGCAATGGCTGATGCAGGGGTGGCGAAAACGGCAAGCGTAAAATTCCTGTCTAAGTCATCAGAAATCCTTTAGACTTGGTAAAGTAAACGGCCCAAGCACGAATGCTTGCAAATCACTATTTGCAAATGATAACATAAGGGCAATGCTTAAAAGTCAAATCAATCAAGATGCGTTAGGGAAGGCGTCTTTGAAATTCCTCTGGTAATCCGCCAGCACGTGAGCAGGACACTGCACAAACATAGACTGCATGAGCCGCCGCCCTGAAACGTCTGTTGCAGAGTGCAAAAAACAACGATTCAAACCAAAACGCCCAAAAAAAGCGATGCAGCCGGTACCAGGGAGTGCGTCGTACCACTTCTGTGCTAAACAGCGAAACAAACGCTCCTCAACACACATGTTAATACACACAACACACATGTTAATACATGAAAATACACACATGGTATTCGTAGACAATTTCAAATTGTTATTGAACTTTATTTAATCTAAGATATAGTTTTACCAACTTCCAAATAAATGGTATGCATTCTTATTGAATCATAGTTATTGTTATTGCTGTTTATTGAATAATATCTATTGGTGTTGTTGTTGTTTAATGAATCATATTTATTTGTGTTGTTGTTACTTATTGAATCATATTTATTTGTGTTGTTGTTACTTATTGAATCATATTGTTATTTATTGTTGGATGTTTCTTATTGAATCATATTTATTGTTCTTGATTTTTATTTATTACTTATTTATTAATATTTATACTTATTTATTGATGGTTGTTATTTACTGAATCACATATATGTTGTTGATTGTTATTATTTATTGAGGAACGTGTGCGGAGTGACATTATGGAGTGTTATCGGATGATGGTTTATAATTTATTGTTATTTATTTATTATATTCTTTCCAACTCTCTTTCTAGACTTTTTTCTTTTCGAACTCTCTTTCTCTCTGAATCTTTTGGGCGCTTCCCGTACATGGGGCCACCTTAGGGTGGTAATAGTGCTTGCACTCTTCCCATGCTACTGGATTTTCCTGTAATTAATAATAATAATAATAATGCTGGTAAATTCACTGATACAATGAAACGTTTTAAAAATTTGCTCGTAGGAAGAGCGTTACTTAAATATTATTATTTTTCCGTATCATTCCAGACCCCACCAATGATATTGATAGCCTAAAGCAGTTGTTCTGTTATTGTCTATGGTCTAGATCTAGGCTAAATGTGTAAGGATTCCAGAAATTGGGATAATTTGTACAAAAACCCGCAAAAACGTTACTATATTTTTCATAGATTTTAGGGTAGGTTAGGTTTGGCGTTCTAATGTAATGTGCTGCCTTTGCAGGAGGCGAGGGACTGGAAGAAATTCGTTAAATCAAATGTTCTCAATCTAATGCTCTTGAATCCTTACACATTTAGCGTCAACCTATGGTTTACTGTGTGTACGTGTGTGTGTGTGTGTGTGTGTGCGTGTGTGTGTGTGTGTGTGTGTGTGTGTGTGTGTGTTGATTCTCGTTTGCGCTTAGTTCAGTTTACTGTGTCTATAAGTGTGTGTTTGTATATGTTTGTATGTGTCATGCTGTCGCGTGTTCATGCCCCGAGGCGACAAGCACTTGACTATCTCGTCGATGATTGGTTGTTAAAGTCGTGTGTCACTGTCTTAACTGTGTATGTTTGTATGCATGTGTGTTTTTGTGTTTGTGCTCCCGCATGTGACGGTGGATGCGTGTGGTCTTGTAGGCGCACGTAAGGCAGTGATGCCCACGCACGCCTCTCTGTAAATACAGTTAACATTTTCTGTACTCGTTACAGCAGCACTTAAATTATTCAGCATTGTGGCTCGGTCAATAGAAAATATATATTGGTACAGCTTTTTTCGTTAATTGGCTGTTTCATTGATTTTTCCTTGCCGAATTTCCTTGTGAACCACAGCAGTTGTCAACAATATCACAAGAGTGCGTGTTGAAAGTCATAACACAGCCTTCTTCAGAAGCCAGGCTTCAAATTGTTGTCGGAGCTCCCGAGTAGCTCAGTGGTTAGGCGCTGAACTATCGTGTCAGAGGTTTGCGGTTCAAATCCTGGCCCGTGCTCGTTCATCAACACCTCCGCATGAGCATACCGGGATTCACCACTGTAGATGGGCACTGTAGTGGGGCGCGCCATATAGTCTCAACTGACTGGTGCGCGCTTAAAACACCAATGAAGTAGACGTGCAGATTTGTCTGGCCACAAGCCAGATCCAAAGCTGCATACGCCCAATTCGGTCTAGATATCCTAAACCAACTACACATTATGGACAGATTACATCCGCGGGATGAGGCCGAATCCGCGGGATGAGGCTGGAGGGAGGAGATGACTGTCTCATTTTAATTTCTTTTGGTTCTTCCTTCTTCGAAGATTTCTTTTGAAGATTGTTGTGAATGCGAGATGCGAGCTGCCTCCGACAAAACACAAATCGACGGCGGCAGCGTTAGGCAGAAAACGGGAACGACGAGAAAATCCATCGACAAACATACAAAAAAGTCCTCAAACAGACACAAATGACCTCAATGACCTTGAATATGACCCCGGAGGTCAACGAAACCTAGCCTATTACCAAAATTACCATAAATTGGGCCCTTCGGGCCTAATTGCCTGACAGCAACAACAAATTGATATCAAAGATAACTCCACGACAACGCCTCAACACCGCAAAAACAAAGACGAAACGTTTAAATTTGGACGTTCGGGTCAAAGTGTACCTATTTCGTCCCTGCTTATTGAAGTAGCCAGTAAATGAAGAAATTCAACAAATTCGTGTGGCTAACCTTGGAACATATGGATCATAAATCTATCGATAGTCCTATGGATCATAAATCCTATGGATTGTTTGATCATTTATCAATCTCATCTCTTATGTTTTTGCAATATTGTGTCGTGCTCATTTCATTGTATGCATTGTGAATTATATTAATAGTAATATTTGATATTATTTGTCGTTCGTTTCTGATTAATTTCAATTTCAAACTGAGCCTAATCAATATAAAAATTTAAACTAATCAACCCCAAAATGACAATGCTCTTCATACTGTATACTGTATTTTATCAAATATTTTTTATTCTCCTTGAATTGGCGTCATACAAGCAACCACGTGCACCTCACGTGACAATCACGTGCGCATCACGCGATAAACACGTGAGTGTATGTTGCAAAAAAGCACACAGACACACATCCATGTGCAAGCGTGTAAACGCCTACTGGACACTGAATTTCATATACACAAACTCACACACTCCTAGCGAAATGAGCCGCACATATAATAATTTAACATTCGACGCATATATGCATATATATATAATAAGTACACGACAATTGCTTCATTTCTTACAGGTTCAAATGCATTCTACTCATATAAGCTTTTGATACCTTTTACCGGGTCCCGAGTAGAGATGCAGAAAAATAAACGTTTTTGGATGCGGTTTTATGCAAAAAAACATGTTTTTTAGTTGTTTTTTTCATGTTATTTTAGAATTAGCCCCAATTATCATTGGATGTAGGATTTTAGTAAATAGAAATGAGTTTCATTCATGTTTTGTACATCTTTACGTGTCTTATTTCAAAAATAATTTGATAATAGTATAAAAAACTAACATATTTATCAATAAATATCCCAGGAGACTGTTTGAAAGTGCATCCGGGTCCGAGGCTTAGGTATTTTCATTGAGAAAACTCATGTTTTAATGATGGCCTTATGATGACGAAACATTTTATAAACTCATGTTAGAGAGACCTACAATACGACTACACCTCAACAACCATAATGCAAGATTCTCTAAAAGCTCTATACCTAAGAAATGACACATAATAAGACAAATATAAAAAAGACCAGACATAAGACGAAGAAAAATATAAGAAAAATAAGACATCGTACACAAAGATGTCACTTGTTCAACGTTTGTAGCTATTTTCCTGGTTGTACGGGTGACAGAAATCGATATGAGCCTGCAATATGATAGTATTTACAACATTACAGCATTTACAATGTGTAGTGAAAATCGAATTGAGCCGAACTAGGCTTTATTACACTGAACTCAGCATGATACCTAGCACAAACAAAGCAAGCAATTAAACAGAGAAATACATAAACATGACTATAATTAACGAAGCAGTTTAGCATACCTGCCCAATACAGCGGTTTGTTGTAGACAACGAAAAACCAAATACGACACAAAAACTCCACAATCGAAACATTCATATCATTCTCCCCATCATCATCCCCAAACTCCTCGAAGGATATACGGGTGTTAAAAATCTGGAGTTACGAAGAAAGGATATAACCATCAGGTATTACGCTAAAGCGATATCCAGAACAAACCACCTGGTCAACAATATGTTGAAACGAAAATACACTCGTCTGCCAGCTCTACAGAATGTGGCCACGAGAGGCCGGCGCGCCATGACGACTCTCGGCATGACCGAAGAGCCGCGATATATCTTGCCGCCTACGTCACCGCCATGGTCCATTATACGCCCACCGATCGAATACATCTGCAACAGTAAAAACATAAGTGCAAATGAGGTCCAGCAAGCGTTTCTACAAATGAAAGCGGAAAACCCAGACGCAGTGTATATATACACAGACGGGTCAAAGGCAGACGGCAGGACCGCCTGTGCGGTGGTGACCAGCGGCCGAACGGCGAACCAGCCTGCCAAATGGACGAACAATTGTCAGACACTATCGCCTGCCAGACTGGGCCTCCGTCTATGAAGCCGAAAGTTACGCAATATACAAAGCGACCAGTCTTTGCAAGGAGATGAATCTCAGGAAAGCCGTCATTGTGACAGATTCCAGATCGGCACTTTTAAACCTTTATCAGTCCATCGATTTTATTGCATACCAAACCATGCAACTATATAGGTTCATAAACAACAATGGTATGAAATGCGGGTTTCTATGGGTTCCCGGACACAAAAATATTCCCGGGAATGAGGCAGCGGACAGGGCGGCAAAGAGAGCACTGGAGAACACCACAGTAGTACTATTGGGCCGATCAAAGAACAATGTGGAGAGCTTTATAAGACAACGTGTTGCGAAAACGTTTGAAACCGACCGGCGAAGACTCTCCGCAAAATATCCACTGCCAAAAATACTAAAGGAGCCGGGCCTGTGGTGTTCACCAGTCTCCCTGTCGAAACGGATGGAACGGACGCTGGCCCGCCTCAGACTGGGCCACACGGCACTCACACACCGCCACCTCCTGCGTCGGGAGGAGCCACCGGTGTGTAACAGATGTCAGTGCCGGGTTACATAACACCATATTTTAATAGATTGCCCTGTATACATATATCATCACTCCAATCTCGTGAATATCTTCACAACGCACCAAATACCTTTCACTATGGATGATATTGTCAAAAATCACCAGCCACAAATCATCAGAGCTCTCATCACTTTTTTATCTACCTCAGGACTCAACAACTTGCTTTAAATACCAGCAAGTGCGCAATACTACGCGACAACATGAACTGCAGATGAACATGAACTGCACCTGCACGAACGTTTAATCGTTGAGATTGTCTTTTTCACCTTTATATTTCATGGAATCCTCTTTTGTTCAAATCATTAATTCAGTCATATTTCTCCTTCCATGCATGTATCGAGTGTAACCATTCTATCCCTATGCTCGATTCATGTTTTCTTTTTATTTGTTAACAAGACGGCGTGAAATGGTCGGTTCGGCCGAAACGCCTAAACGACAACAAAAACAACAAACCCATCAGAGAAAACTACCGTCAATCGGGAATGCACCAAACGAAAAGAGTACATATGATCAACACAACACGATAGCACGACACGACACAATACAGAACGCAATACACACCTTGACGCAAGATGCGTATCGATCGAAATATGGCAAATCTTTAAGAAGTCTATTGGTCGCGTCTCACAAAGTTCAACCATGAAAATACACCATTGACTCAAAGTTCATAATCCTATAAATATGAAGGGCGACGCGTGGAACGCTGAGAGCGACGCAACGGAGCGGGATCGGAAAGAGAATAGCGCGGGAAGCTTTTAGCGGTCCTCTCATGATAAGACTGGCTGGGTATAGAAGTGTCTTTTGAATTGACGACGTTGTCCGCTATCTCTTCTCTGTTTCCCGTGGATCCATTTGAAACTTCAACATCACCAGAAACAGTCAAGTTTCGGATATCGGGAAGACCTTCTTGACATCTAGAGACACTCCTCTCTCCACAGAGAGCCAGGTGTCGCAAAGATACGTTGGACTATTTGTCGCTTGGATACCTAACGCAAGCGTAGTCAGGGTTCACGTCAAGAAGATCGACTTCATCCACCTCAGGATCGTATTTGCTCAAGCGCACTTCTCCTTTTAGAAGTGCCTTGTCGGAAGTAATTAACCACGACGGTATCGATCGTCCAGTTGTTGATTTTCTTTGGTACGATAAAAGGCGTTAATGCGGAGTAGCGTTCGTCGCGTTCGAAGCAGTGCCATTCGAAGGAAAAACTTTCCACTTGTTGTCGTGAGCGAGACGACTGGACACAAAGCTCTCAGAACTCCCCGTGTCTACCAGAGCTTGACATGATACTTCATTGACTTTCGCAGGTACAACCGTTTTGGACGAACAGGATGGAGCGGCAGCCGAAACAGATGCGATAACCGACCCAGTAACAGCGGCAGATTGCCGAGAGCGACAAACTTTGGCGAAATGCCCATTCTTGCCGCATTTGTTGCATTGAGCGTCTTTTGCCGGGCATCGGGACCTTGAGTGCTTATCCAGTCCACAGAAATAGCACCGTAAGCGTGTACGGGCTGCAGCCATAGTAGGGCTCCCGGGCGGACTATCAGTTGTTCGCTTTGTATTCTCCTCTGCAACTGCCTACGCCACCAGCGTAGGCAGTTATTGAACAAACGTAGCTGAATGACGTTGAGCAGCCTCCAGGAAGAGGGCTAAAGAATATGCCGTTTTCAAATCCAAAGTGACGTTCTCGAGGAGTCGCTGCCTGATATGAGATGAAGCGAGACCGCTTATGAAAGAGTCACGTATGCAGAGGTCGCGATGCTGATAGGCCGTAACAGCTTGGAAATTGCAGTCTTTAGCCAGCAGTTTTAAAGCCTGAATAAAACGATCGAGGGTCTCGCCGCATTCTTGGCGTCTAGTAGCTAGCAAATGGCCAGCGAAAACCTCGTTTGTTGGCGTCACATAGATAGAATGCAACAACGTTAAAGCGTCCTCGTAGCAGGAGCATTCTGATATTGTGGAATCAAATGTCGAAAAAAACGGCAATGTATTTATCGATGCACAGACAAAGACAGGCAGACGCGTGCGGGACAGAGATGTCACACACACGCCTACAAGACTACACCACACAGCGAGCATCAAGAGACAATACGACTCCTCCCCGTTAGCGCATTATATAGTCAAGCTATGTTCGAAGAACATGTGTGTGACAACAGCGATGACACATGCAGATTCATACACACACATGCACGCATACCAATATACAACAGATGCACTGCCACATATAGATGCATGGCAACAGTGACGATGACGTGATCCCACCCACACACACGCACACATACATACTCACGCATGTACACATACTTATATACACACTTATGTTCGCGTGTACAAATAGTGCTTAGCAACAATGATGATTACGTGACCATACATACACACGCGCAAGCATACACACGCATACACACGCATACAGACGCGCATACACACGCATACAGACGCGCATACACACGCATACAGACGCGCATATACGCGCTCACTCACATGCACACACGCGCACGCATACACACTCAGGCTAGCGCACTCAGGCTAGCGCGCGTTTCTGCAAACCTGCAGCGTGCGATTGCAGTTCCGTCTATTCTAGCTATGTGTGATTCAACAAGGGTGACATCATCGCAATCGAATGATGGCATCGCAACGCACACTATTACTACAGATATATGTTCATACACAGCAGGAGACACATAGTTGATCAGCAGGTTGAGTTTGTCCACATCGGGATTGGAAGGCAGAACAGACTGAAGAAAATTCTGAAAAGTTATCTTCCAGTGAGCCCACTGTTTTGAAGACTCCGCTGAAATCGGGTCAGCGTCGAATCCTTCGGGTCTCATTAGACCATCCATAGTTCAGTGTAATGAATTGTAGTGAAAATCGAGTTGAGCCGAAGTAGGCTTTATTACACTGAACTCAGCATGATACCTGGCACAAACAAAGCAAACAATTAAACAGAGAAATACATAAACATGACTTTAATTAACGAAGCAATTTAGCATACCTGCCCAATACAGCGGTTTGTTGTAGACAACGAAAAACCAAATACGACACAACAACTCCACAATCGAAACATTCATATCACAATGCAAAAACGACTTCATAACAGTGTCTCACAACAAAACACAACAAGCACCTAATAGAAACCAACTCAACCGCAAGAAAAAAAGCATACACAGTTAAGACAGTGACACACGACTTTAACAACCAATCATCGACGAGCTAGTCATGTGCTTGTCGCCGCGGGGCATGAACACGTGACAGCATGACACATACAAACATATACAAATACACACCTATAGACACAGTAAACTACACAAAGCATAAACGAGAATCACACACACACACACACACACACACACACACACACACACACACACACACACACACACACACACACACACACACACACACACACACACACACACACACACACACACACACACACACACACACACACACACACACACACACACACACACACACACACACACACACACACACACACACACACACACACACACACACACACACACACACACACACACACACACACACACACACACACACACACACACACACACACACACACATAAGCTGGACATGATCATATCTCTGAAGCTTAGTTGTCCTATTGGAAAAAGTGACCATGTAATTATTGAAGCAGATGTTGATTGTGTAATGCCGGAAACGACGCAGATTGAGTATCATAATCCTAAATGGAACTACGCAAAAGCAGACATGAAGCAGCTGAAGGAATATTTTGCTGAAGTAGATTGGACTCCTCTGTTGACAGCGACAGATATTCAGCAGAAATACGATATTTTCCTGAGAATCTACAACGGAGGTATAGTGAAACATGTGCCAAAAACTAGAAAAAACTGTACGGCAAAAAAGGTCTGGTTCAATAGAAGATGTGAAGCAGCAAAGAAAGAAAAAGAAGACGCATGGAACAGACTACGACATAGGAACTGTATGAAACATTGGATTGCGTTCAAGAAAGCCAGGAACAGATATTTGGGTATAAGGAGAGATGAGATGAGGAAATACGAGAGGAACATAATTGATAAGTGTAAAGATGAGCCAAAATTGTTCTATGATTATGTGAATAGAAAAATGAGAAATTATGCCGGTATTAAGGAGATACACAGTGATGGTGTGTCATACACTGAGCCAGATGAAATTGCTGAAGTACTGAACAAAAATTTTCAAATGAATTTCACAGATGAGAGACCATTCTGGAATAAAAAAGAAACCAAACAACTAGAACCAATGCATGAAGTTGATGTGACGAAAAAAGAACTCCTAGACAGACTGGCAGCATTGAAAAATGGAAAATCTACCGGACCAGATGGTGTTTCGGGAAACATCATGAGGGAATGCAGAATGGAGCTGATTGAACCGATATGCGACATAATTTCCAATAGTCTGAAACATGGAGCAGTCCCACACCAGTGGAAGTGCTCTAAGATTGTGCCGATACACAAAAATGGATCAAAGTACGACCCGTTAAACTATCGTCCAATATCACTGACAAGTGTGCTTTGTAAGATGTGCGAGAGAATAATCAAGGACCAGTGGATGTGCTACTTGGAGACAGAAAAAGCTTTGTCAAATTGTCAATTTGGATTCAGACCAGCAAGATCGTGTGTATTGAGTCTGCTGATGTTTTATAGCAAGATCATTGACGTTGTCCAAGAGAGAGATCAGTGGGTCGACAGTATATATCTGGACCTCAGCAAAGCATTTGACAAGGTGCCACACAGCAGGCTGTTATGGAAATTAGAGCAAAATGGAGGCGTGAGCGGAGTGTTGCTGAGATGGATGACCGACTTCCTGACGGGAAGAAAAATGTGCACTGTTGTGAGAGGAAAAGATTCAACCTGGAGGCAGGTCATAAGTGGAGTCCCACAGGGCTCAGTATTGGGCCCAATAATGTTCAGTGTATATATGAACGACATAGTGGCGGATATTGACAGCACAATACACCTGTTTGCAGACGATGCGAAGATAATGCGGGTCATATCAAACCCGACCGACTGTCAAGCACTGCAGGAAGACCTGAACAAAATCCAAAAGTGGGCAGATACGTGGCAGATGACCTTCAACGAGACGAAATGTCACCTAATCAAGTTTGGCACGGGTAAAAACAGGCCGTCGGTGACGTATACCCTCGGAGGTACGGTACTCAATGAAGTGGACAAACAAAAAGACCTCGGTGTCATGGTGCAAAGAGATTTGTCCCCTGAGGCCCACATTGATGATATCTGCGCCAAAACGTACTCCTTGCTGACCAGAATAAAACACGTCTTCAACTTTATAGATGCTGAAATAATGCGGAAGCTGATAGTGTCAGTTATTAGGCCCAAACTTGAGTATGCCGCAGTGGTTTGGTGTCCACACGAAAAGCGTCTGGTAAAAAAAGTTGAAAAGATGCAAAGACTGGCCACCAGGCTTGTACCAGAGCTGAAAAGCTTCAGTTATGAGGACAGGCTAAATGCGTTGAAATTACCGACGTTGGAAGACAGGAGGACACGGGGTGATCTCATTCATATTTTCAGGAACATGACAGAAGCCACAGCTCAGCAGGAAATTGGACTGATGAAGCAGGATAAAGGAAGGGGACACGGCAAGAAGCTGAGAAAACCTCGGTGCAAAAAAGACATAAAGAAATACAGTTTTCCATTCAGGCGAATTGACGCTTGGAATAAATTACACAAGACAATCGTAAAGGCCAAAACTATAGGAGAGTTCAAACATAAATTGGATAGTCAGTGGGAAAGAGACAGGACAGTCCGAGCGTAAGCTCATTTCCTGTACCACAACTAGGTAAGCACAACTAGGTAAGCACACACACACACACACACACACACACACACACACACACACACACACACACACACACACACACACACACACACACACACACACACACACACACACACACACACACACACACACACACACACACACACACACACACACACACACACACACACACACACACACACACACACACACACACACACACACACACATCCAGCCTGCTGACATCCAGCGACTGCTTGGCCGGGGACGACGAGGCAGTGACCGCCGAGCTCGAGCGCAAGCACCCGCCTGCATTGCCGGACGAGCAGCTGCAGATGCATGACGCCGGAACACTGCCGATTTTTGAGGAGCACGAGATCCGCTCCGTCGTGCACTCGATGCCCAAAGGCTCATCGGGAGGACTGGACGGAATACGGCCGCTACATCTCCGCCAGCTCATCGCGCCACAGACGGCTGAAGCGGGTGCCCAGCTGCTGAAGGCACTGACGCAGCTGTGCAACTGTTGTGTACAGGGTCGCATCCCGGACTTCGTGCTCGGCGCATTCTACAGCGCGCGACTAATCGCATTGCGCAAGAAGTCCGGCGGGCTGCGCCCAGTAGCCGTCGGCAGTGTTTTGCGGCGCCTCGCCAGCAAACTGATCGCTGGCAAAATGACGAGCGCAGTCGCACAGCAGTTGCGCCCCGTTCAGCTCGGAGTGGGGTGCAAGCTGGGCTGCGAAGCGGCCGTGCACGCCACGCGCGCTTTCGTCAATGAGGCTAACGGTCGGCATGGTCACATTCTGCTGAAGCTGGATGTGACCAACGCCTTCAACACCCTCAGTCGGCGCGCGCTGCTCGACGAAGTCGCCCGTCGTTTCCCCGCAGCATTGCCGCTCGTCCAGCAGGCGTACGGCCAGCCAACCCCACTGTACCACGGCACCACGCGAATCTGGTCCTGTCGCGGTGTACAGCAGGGAGACCCGCTCGGGCCCATCTTGTTCGCCCTCGCCGTCGACCCAGTGGCCCAGTCTCTCCAGTCGCCATTGAACCTGTGGTACCTGGACGACGCCACACTGGCAGGCCCCAGGGAAGTGGTGCTTGCAGACGTCAGCCGCCTGATCCCGGCCCTCGGCAGCATGGGTCTCGAGCTAAACGCCGGCAAATGCGAAGTTGTCAGTCTGGGTCCAGCCACTGACACACGACCAGCAGAGACCGACGACTCGAACGAGGCCGCCAAATCACTGCTTGCCTCGGCCACAGTCACGCCGCTCTCTGACCTCCATCTGCTCGGCGCACCAGTGCAGACTGGCGGCATTGCAGAGGCGCTCAACAAAATCGAGCACCAAACGTCCCTGCTGATCCAGCGCTCAGTCAACATCGGCTCGCACCCGGCGCTGTTTTTTCTCAGCAGGTACGCATCGGTTCCGCGGGCAATATACCTGCTGAGAGCAGCGCCGGTGTACCAGGCCCGCGAACAAATGGGTGACATCGACGAGCAGCTGAGATCGGCCATCAGCGATTGCTGCAATGTCGCCATGTCAGACGCACAGTGGCTGCAGGCTTCTCTTCCGGTCCGCCACGGAGGTATCGGAGCCAGACGGCTGAGCGACGTGGCACTACCTGCCCACATCGCCTCGCTGGAAGCTACCCGAGACTTGGTCTGTCTCATTAACCACCGCACAAGCGGTGACAGACCCTGCTCTCTGGTGGCAGCCATCGAGGAGTTCGTGGACACCATGTGCCCGGACTTCAGCGCGAGCGAGCCACTGCACCAGCGCCACCTAGACGACCGATCTTCCTCCGTCCGCCAACAACATCTCCTCGGAAGCGCGAACCAGCTGTGCCGAGCCCGTCTCCTGGCCGCGTCCGCTCCTCACAGTGGCGCTTGGCTGTCAGTGCTGCCTGTCGCCAGCCTCGGCTTGCTGCTGCCAGACGAAGCCGTCCGAGTCGGCGTGGCGTTGCGACTTGGTGCCGCAGTGCAGGAACCGCACAGGTGTCGCTGCGGTGCCACAACTGACAGGTGGGGCCACCATAGCCTCTCCTGCAGTCGCAATGCCGGCCGCCTGCCACGCCACACGGCGCTGAACAACATCATTCGCCGCAGTTTGGCGTCGGCAGGAATCGCCGCGGTGCTGGAGCCACGAGGCCTGGACCGCGGCGACGGCCGCCGACCGGACGGAATCACCGTGTTCCCGGTGCGACACGGCAAGTCGCTGCTCTGGGATGTGACCTGCGTCAACACGTTCTGTGACACACATCTGCTGGACGGCGCGGTCACTCCCGGGGCAGCAGCGCAGGCGGCGGAAGTCCGAAAGCGGCGGCGCTACTCAGATCTGTGCCAGCGGTACGATTTCGTGCCGCTGGCCATCGAGACCACCGGCGTGATGGGGGCATCCCTGGACGACTTCGTGAAGCTCCTGGGCGGCAGAATAAGTGAGCGTTCAGGGGAGCCGCGAGAGACGGCCTGGCTTCGACAACGAATAAGCCTGGCCGTCATTCGTGGCAACGCCGCCTCTATTGTTTTATAGTAGTATTGTAAATATGTGTACACGTTTGTAAATATATTTGCACACACACACACACACACACACACACACACACACACACACACACACACATGTCATGTTGAGTGTTGACCTTAGCAAATGCTTTGATGTTGTGCGACATGACAAGCTCCTTGATAAAATATCATCATACAATATTGACGAGCGGTGGTTCGGCAGCTATTTGGCGCAGCACACCCAACAAGTACGAATTAGACAACCTGACGGCAGCTGTGATGTATCGGATATCATACCAACAACAGACAATTTATCAATATTCCAAGGCGGTAGTTTGAGTTGCATCTTGTTTTTAATATTTTCCAACGATCTCACTTCTCATTTTTGTCCCACTGATACAGGTCTACAAATTATACAATATGCTGATGATACATCTATCATTACTAGAACGTCAATGATGAAGCTCGACACTTGCCTGCGAACACTGGAAGCACATCTGGCTCGACTGGAAAATTATTACCGATTCAATGGCCTCAAAATGAATGCAGAAAAAACGCAGATGATAATTTTCGGAACGAAATATCTTTTAAAAGGAACGACGCCGAAACATATACACTCAATGAACAGAGACATAGAAGAACAAAAGACAATCAAACTGTTAGGAATACATCTGGACAAACATCTACAATTCGACACGCATATAGACTATATTGTGAGGAAATCAATAGGAACACTGTTATCCGTGAATAAAGCAATTTCATCATTGCCTAAATTTTTTCATAAACCTCTGATAAACGCATTCATCCTTTCAAGAATTTCATATTGTTTATCAATTTACGGCAACACTGGAATCACACAAACAAGAAAATTACAGAAAATTTTGAACTTTTGTGCAAGAATTCTTGGCAACAAACGAAAATTCGACAGCATTTCTGACACATACGAAAAACTAGCACTTCCGACAATCGAACAGCTCATTGAAAATAACACAAGACGACTCATCACAACCATCAAACAGCAACAACAACCAGCCGCAATTTACAACACCTTCATAAGAAGAGAAAGACGAGAGCTGCGAACTGAAGGCCGATTCGAAATACCAGCAATGAAAACTGACGCCGGCAAGAAACGTTTTAATTACAAGATCGCAATGTTATAATGTTTTCCTCATTACTCTGTGCGACATGAATGTGTTACAATGGGTTTGAATGATTGTATGTATGTATGAATGTGTTACAATGTGTTTGAATGATTGTATGTATGTATGTGTGTGCTTGAGTGGTGTGTGTGTGTGTGTGTGTGTTAGTGTGTGTATGCGTGCAGTGGTATATTTAGTGTTTGTTCGATTTTGTGTGTGTGTGTGTGTGTATGTGTGTGTGTGTGTGTGAGTGTGAGTGTGTGTATACGTGATGTGGTTTATTTATTCTATTTTTGTACTGAAAAGCCTTTTACAAGGAGTGCAATACATGCCATTTACTTTACTTTACTTTACTTTACACACACACACACACACACACACACACACACACACACACACACACACACACACACACACACACACACACACACACACACACACACACACACACACACACACACACACACACACACACACACACACACACACACACACACACACACACACACACACACACACACACACACACACACACACACACACACACACACACACACACACACACACACACACACACACACACACACACACACACACACACACACACACACACACACACACACACACACACACACACACACACACACACACACACACACACACACACACACACACACACACACACACACACACACACACACACACACACACACACACACACACACACACACACACACACACACACACACACACACACACACACACACACACACACACACACACACACACACACACACACACACACACACACACACACACACACACACACACGTACACACAGTACACCATAGGTAACCAGTAAACCGTAGGATTCAAGAACATTAGATTAAGAACATTTTATTTAACGAATTTCTTCCAGTCCCTCGCCTCCTGCAAAGGTAGCACATTACATTAGAACGCTAAGCCTAACTTAACATAAAATCTATGAAAGATATAGAAACGTTTTTGCGCGTTTTTTAACAATTATCTCAATTTAATGTTCTTGGATCCTTACACATTTAGCCTAGACCTAAGCCATATACAATAACAGAACAACTACTTTAGGCTATCAATGTTATTGGTGGGGTCTGGAATGATAAGGAAAAAATAAAAATATTTAAATAACGCTCTTCCTACGAGCAAATTTTTGGAACGTTTCATTGTATCAGTGAATTTACCAGCATGACATTTAGTTGGAAGTTGGCAAAAAATATCTTAGATTGTAGTGTGATCGTGTTCAGTGAGAGATTGTGTCTACGTTGACTGAGATTGTGTGTGCGTGAACGTGTTAGTGTGTCTATGTGTGATCGTGTACAGTAGAATTGCGTATTGCGTGCGAGAGTGTGTGAGCGAGTGTGTATAGCTGTGTCGCTGTGTGTGTGCTTTTGTCAAGTGTGGATGCCCCGCGGCGGCGAGCGAGTGACCGGCTCGCCGGTGAGTGACGAGCCGGTCACTCGCTCGCCGCTGATTGGTTGTGGTGGTGCGCGTGTGTGTGTCTATGTGTGTGTGTGCTCCCGTGTGTCACGGTGTGAGCTTGAAGTCGTGTTCGTGGTGCGGTTGGAGTGTGACGTCTTGTAGGCCCGCGTGGGACAGTGATGCCCATGCGCGCTTGTCTGGAATATATGTAAATTTTTTGTTTGCTTCTACATAGATTAAATAAGGTTCAATAACAATTTGAAATTGTCTACGAATAACATGTGTGTGTTTTCGTGTTGAGGCACGTTTGTTTGGCTGTTCAGCACAGAAGTGGTACGACTCACGCCCTGGTGCCGGCTGCATCGCCTGTTTTGGGCGTTTTGTTTTGAGTCGTTGTTTTTTTGCACTCTGCAACAAACGCTACAGGGCGGCGACTCATGCAGTCCATGTTTGTGCAGTGTGCTGCTCACGTGTTGACGGATTAACAGAGGAACTTCAAAGACGCCTTCCCTAACGCATCTTGATTGATTTGACTTTTAAGCATTGCCCTTATGTTCTCATTTGCAAATAGTGCCTTGCTAGCATTCGTGCATGGGCCGTTTACTTTTCCAAGTCTGAATGACTGCTGATGACTTAGACAGGAATTTTACGCTTGTCGTTTTCGCCACCCCTGTATCAGCCATTGTGCGTGTTTGTCGGCAAATCCGTTGACGTCATGCCGAGGAGAGGTATAGAAAGGCCCGGTGTGACGGTAAAAGATGGGACCCGGTAAATGATGCGACCGTCGACATTTGAGACGCCTTTGAAGGAATTGTTATTGTCAGTTATGAGGCTGCATTTGCTTTTTGGATTGTTACTTTCTATCATATTACGGACTCACATTGATTTAATGTGTTATAATCGAGGCTTTATTTTCTTATGTGTTTCTTCCTGGGTCTTATTTTTCTTGCGGTGGAAGTTGTAGGGCTGGTTTCTATTAGGTGTTTGTTGTGTTTTGTTGTGAGACACTGTTATGAAGTCATTTTTGCATTGTAAATGCTGTATTGTTGTAAATACTATCATATTGCAGGCTCATATCGATTTCTGTCACCCGTACAACCAGGAAAATGGCTACAAACGTTGAACAAGTGACATCTTTGTGTACGATGTCTTATTTCTCAATGTGTCTTTTCTTAGGTATAGAGCTTTTAGAGAATCTTACATTATGGTTGTTGAGGTGTAGTCGTATTGTAGGTCTCTCTAACATGACTTTATAAGATGTTTCGTTCTGGTTGTGTTTTCTACAGGTGCGGATGTTGTCAAATCAGACTAGTGTTGCAAGATCTCTGTTTTTGTTTCTTCCTCCATTTCATTTCTTATGTCAGCCCTGTATTTGTCACTATTTTTCATGAAATTTGTTCGTCAACTAAAACCATTAAAATTGTGCATTTATGGGTCATTTTTCTTATCGTGAGCATGCGTATATTTAGGAAAAATAAACTTTTTTTTCAACTGAACTGTTTATATAAGCTTTTTCATTGTATTCGTTTCTTTTTTTAGGGATATAAGCCTTTATGGCTTCCCCCGACACGTGAAAGTATGTTGTTTGCTTCAAATGCACTACAAATCCCATTACAATAATTCAGAGCACGTGCTAGAACATCCAGTGCATATAAACAAGCTAGTGAAGGAGTTTGACGATAACTTCCTTCAACCGCGTCGACAAGACAGGTAACCGTGAAGGAATGCGACATTAAATTCCTTCAATTGCGTCGCAAATGTCGACGGTCGCATCTTGTTCTGGGTCGCATCTTGTTACGTCACAGCGGTGCTAGAAGCTGTCACTTCTGATACCCAGTTGCTGGAGCAGGGCAAATCCGCTGATATTTCGCTAATATCAAGAATAACTGTATTGACATGTGGAACGCGATGAGTGGAATGAATGTCCGTGCAAGATGAAACTCTTGCAATGAGCCAAGTATACAGGCATACATACATACAAAGGTACATACACACACGTAGACATACTTCAAGCATGCAACTAGAAAGATCAGTTGACAGATACATACACACACACGGACATACATAATTCATCGAACTACAGGGATCAGTTGACACTCGCCACATCTTGCCCCTTACCATATGTAATCATTCAAATATGCTGGGGCACGCCTTACTCTTTCAGAGCGGCGCACTATTCTACCCGATGGATTTATCACTCGCGGTGTAGGCTAGAGACTAGAGATACGACCCAAAAAATCCGACGTTTATATTTATATAAGAAAACCGTTTTTTGCCAAAAAAAACATCGACCAAAAATCACCATCGACACGTTCTTTTAGGTTTTTTTTGAAGAGTTATGCAAATAATTCAAATTATGGAAATAATATATTTGGTATGTAAAATGAATTATGAATGAATGAACTCTTATGAAAATAAATGAATATTAATGAATGAATTTTTATCAACACATGAGTTATTCATGATATTAGTGACCCTATCAAATTGATTTATCATAAAATATGCAAAATAAATTTGTTATAATGTGTCTGAAAGTCCTGATATCATTGTTTGCATGGTACTGTGCGGCACTTCTATGTACAGTACAGCTTTGCATTCAATTATTGAGTTAATCATTGTGTAGGAGAGCAGGGTTTGAGAACTGTTTGTTTTCTGCTAAAATCTGAAACTGTTTTAAAAAACAACAACAGGTGGCATAATTTTTAGTATTTTTTTACACTTTACCTTTTTTCATACCAGAAAGGAACTACGTTAATTATAATAACTTTCATAAAAAACGCATCCAAAAAAACGTTTTCTTGCATCTCTACTCGGGACCCGGTAAAAGGTAACAAACGCTGAAATGCGTAGAATGCATTTGAACCTGTAAGAAATGAAGCAATTGTCGTGTACTTATTAAATACATACTTTTTAAATTAATATGCATATATGAGTCAAATGTTAAGTTGTTATATGTGCGGTTCTTTTCGCTAGGAGTGTGTGTGCGTGTGTGTATATGAAATTTAGTGTCCAGTAGGCGTTTGCACGCTTGCACTTGGATGTGTGTCTGTGTGCTTTTTTGCAGCATACACTCACGTGTTTATCGCGTGATGCGCACGTGTTTATCACGTGATGTGCACGTGGTTGCTTTATGACGCCAATTAAAAAAATTGGTAAGATACAGTATAAAGAGCATTGTCATTTTGGGGTTGATTAGTCTAAATTTTTATATTGATTAGGCTCAGTTTGAATTTTATATTGATCAGAAACGAACGACAAATAATATAAAATATTACTAATAATATAATTCACAATGCATACAATGAAGTTAGCACGACACAATATTGCAAAAATATAAGAAGAGATGAGATTGATAAATGATCAAACAATCCAAAGGACTTATGATCCATAGGACTATCGATAGATTTATGATCCATATGTTCCAAGGTTAGCCACATGATTTTCTTGAATTTCTTCATTTACTTGCTACTTCAATAAGCTGAGACGAAAGAGGTACACTTTGACCCGAACGTCCAAATTTATACGTTTCGTCTTTGCTTGTGTGGTGTTGGGGCGTTTCGTAACAATATGTTGTTGTTATTGGCATTTTAGCGCGCACCAGCCAGTTGAGACTATATGGCACGCCCCACTGTGTGCCCATCTACAGTGGTGAATCCCGGTAGACTCAAGAGGAGGTGTTGATTAGCGAACCAGGGCCAGGATTCGAACCGCGAACCTCTGACACGAGAGTTCAGCGCCTAACCACTGAGCTACTCGGGAGCTCCGACAACAATTTGAGGCCTGGCTTCTGAAGAAAGCTGTGCTATGATTTTCAACTAGCGACAACCAGACATAGGCTTTACTAAGCTCAAACACTGCTACACTGTCACACAATGCCGCACTGAACTATACTGACGATTACAGAGTGCAGTGACCTCGTGTCATTGGCGGCGTAGTGACATACAAGCATACACACGACGTACACGCACACACTGATACGTTGTAAAAGCACAACTCATACACGTATAGAACCAGTACAACTATATGAAACACACAACAACATTGAATCAATGTGAATCCGTAATATGATAGAAAGTAACAATCCAAAAAACAAATGCAGCCTCATAACTGACAAGAACAATTCCTTCAAATGCGTCACAAATGTCGACGGTCGCATCATTTACCGGGTCGCATATTTTACCGTCACACCGGGCCTTTCTATACCTCTACTCGGCATGACGTCAACGGATTTGCCGACAAACACGCACAATGGCTGATGCAGGGGTGGCGAAAACGGCAAGCGTAAAATTCCTGTCTAAGTCATCAGAAATCCTTTAGACTTGGAAAAGTAAACGGCCCATGCACGAATGCTAGCAAAACACTATTTGCAAATGAGAACATAAGGGCAATGCTTAAAAGTCAAATCAATCAAGATGATTTAGGGAAGGCGTCTTTGAAATTCCTCTGTTAATCCGCCAGCACGTGAGCATCACACTGCACAAACATGGGCTGCATGAGCCGCCGCCCTGTAGCGCTTGTTGCAGAGTGTAAAAAAACAACGACTCAAAACAAAACGCCCAAAAAAAGCGATGCAGCCGGTACCAGGGAGTGCGTCGTACCACTTCTGTGCTGAACAGCCAAACAAACGTGCCTCAACACGAAAACACACACATGTTATTCGTAGACAATTTGAAATTGTTATTGAACCTAATTTAATCTATGTAGAAGCAAATAAATAATTTACACATATTCCAGACAAGCGCGCGTGGGCATCACTGTCCCATGCGGGCCTACAAGACGTCACACTCCAACCGCACCACGAACACGACTTCAAGCTCACACCGTGACACACGGGAGCACACACACACATAGACACACACACGCGCACCACCACAACCAATCAGCGGCGTGCGAGTGACCGGCTCGTCACTCACCGGCGAGCCGGTCACTCGCTCGCCACCGCGGGGCATCCACACTTGACAAAAACACACACACAGCGACACAGCTATACACACTCGCTCACACACTCTCGCACGCAATACGCAATTCTACTGTACACGATCACACATAGACACACTAACACGTTCACGCACACACAATCTCAGTCAACGTAGACACAATCTCTCACACACACTCTCTCACTGCACACGATCACCTTCAATATAAGATATTTTTTTGCCAACTTCCAACTAAATGTCATGCTGGTAAATTCACTGATACAATGAAACGTTTCAAAATTTGCTCGTAGGAAGAGCGTTATTTAAATATTATTATTTTTTCCTTATCATTCCAGACCCCACCAATAAGATTGATAGCCTAAAACAGTTGTTCTGTTATTGTCTATGGTTTAGGTCTAGGCTAAATGTGTAAGGATCCAAGAACATTAAATTGTGATAATTTATATAAAGAAACGCGCAAAAACGTTTCTATATCTTTCGTAGATTTTAGGTTAAGTTAGGCTTAGCGTTCTAATGTAATGTGCTACCTTTGCAGGAGGCGAGGGACTGGAAGAAATTCGTTAAATCAAATGTTCTTAATCTAATGTTCTTGAATCCTACGGTTTACTGGTTACCTATGGTTTACTGTGTGTACGTGTGTGTGTGTGTGTGTGTGTGTCTGTGTGTGTGTGTGTGTGTGTGTGTGTGTGTGTGTGTGTGTGTGTGTGTGTGTGTGTGTGTGTGTGTGTGTGTGTGTGTGTGTGTGTGTGTGTGTGTGTGTGTGTGTGTGTGTGAGTGTGATTCTCGTTTGCGCTTTGTGTAGTTTACTGTGTCTATAAGTGTGTATTTGTATATGTTTGTATGTGACATGCTGTCACGTGTTCATGCCCCGCGGCGGCAAGCACTTGACTATCTCGTCGATGATTGGTTGTTAAAGTCGTGTGTCACTGTCTTAACTGTGTATGCTTGTATACATGCCTTGGTGCCGGCTGCATCGCCTGTTTTGGACGTTTTGTTTTGAGTCGTTGTTTTTTTGCACTCTGCAACAAACGCTGCAGGGCGGCGGCTCATGCAGTCCATGTTTGTGCAGTGTCCTGCTCACGTGGTGACGGATTAACAGAGGAACTTCAAAGACGCCTTCCCTAACGCATCTTGATTGATTTGAGTTTCAAACATTGCCCTTATGTTCTCATTTGCAAATAGTGCTTTGCTAGCATTCGTGCATGGGCCGTTAACTTTTTCAAGTCTAAAGGATTTCTGATGACTTAAACAGGAATTTTACCCTTGCCGTTTTCGCCACCCCTGCATCAGCCATTGCGCGTGTTTGTCGGCAAATCCGTTGACGTCATGCCGACGAGAGGTATAGAAAGGCCCGGTGTGAAGGTAAAAGATGCGACCCGGTAAATGATGCCACAGTCGACATTTGTGACGCGTTTGAAGGAATTGTTATTGTCAGTTATGAGGCTGCATTTGCTTTTTGGATTGTTACTTTCTATCATATTACGGACTCACATTGATTTAATGTGTTATAATCGGGGCTATATTTTCTTAAGTGTTTCTTCCTGGGTCTTTTTTCTTGCGGTGGAGTTGGTTTCTATTAGGTGCTTGTTGTGTTTTGTTGTGAGACACTGTTATGAAGTCGTTTTTGCATTGTGATATGAATGTTTCGATTGTGGAGCTGTTGTGTCGTATTTGGTTTTTCGTTGCCTACAACAAACCGCTGTATTGGGCAGGTATGCTAAATTGCTTCGTTAATTAAAGTCATGTTTATGTATTTCTCTGTTTAATTGTTAGCTTTGTTTGTGCCAGGTATCATGCTGAGTTCAGTGTAATAAAGCCTACTTCGGCTCAACTCGATTTTCACTACAATTTATTACACTGAACTATGGATGGTCTAATGAGACCCGAAGGATTCGACGCTGACCCGATTTCAGCGGAGTCTTCAAAACAGTGGGCTCACTGGAAGATAACTTTTCAGAATTTTCTTCAGTCTGTTCTGCCTTCCAATCCTGATGTGGACAAACTCAACCTGCTGATCAACTATGTGTCTCCTGCTGTGTATGAACATATATCTGTAGTAACAGTGTGCGTTGCGATGCCATCATTCGATTGCGATGATGTCACCCTTGTTGAATCACACATAGCTAGAATAGACGGAACTGCAATCGCACGCTGCAGGTTTGCAGAATAAGCGCGCTAGCCTGAGTGTGTATGCGTGCGCGTGTGTGCATGTGAGTCAACGCGTATATGCGCGTCTGTATGCGTGTGTATGCGCGTCTGTATGCGTGTGTATGCTTGCGCGTGTGTATGTATGGTCACGTAATCATCATTGTTGCTAAGCACTATTTGTACACGCGAACGTATGTGTGTATATGAGTATGTGTACATGCGTGAGTGTGTATGTGTGCGTGTGTGTGGATGTGATCACGTCATCGTCACTGTTGCCATGCATCTATAAGTGGCAGTGCATCTGTTGTATATTGGTATGCGTGCATGTGTGTGTATGAATATGCATGTGTCATCGCTGTTGTCACACACATGTTCTTCGAACATAGCTTGACTATATAATGCGCTAACGGGGAGGAGTCGTATTGTCTCTTGATGCTCGCTGTTTGGTGTAGTCTTGTAGGCGTGTGTGTGACATCTCTGTCCCGCACGCGTCTGCCTGTCTTTGTCTGTGCATCGATAAATACATTGTCGTTTTTTTCGACATTTGATTCCACAATATCAGAATGCTCCTGCTACGAGGACGCTTTAACGTTGTTGCATTCTATCTATGTGACGCCAACAAACGAGGTTTTCGCTCGCCATTTGCTAGCTACTAGACGTCAAGAATGCGGCGAGACCCTCGATCGTTTTATTCAGTCTTTAAAACTGCTGGCTAAAGACTGCAATTTCCAAGCTGTTACGGCCGATCAGCATCGCAACCTCTGCATACGTGACTCTTTCATAAGCGGTCTCGCTTCATCTCATATCAGGCAGCGACTCCTCGAGAACGTCACTTTGGATTTGAAAACGGCATATTCTATAGCCCTCTTCCTGGAGTCTGCTCAACGTCAGTCAGCTACGTTTGTTCAGTCCCTGCCTACGCTGGTGGCGTCGGCGGCTGCAGATGAGAATACAAAGCGAACAACTGATAGTCCGCCCGGGAGCCCTACTATGGCTGCAGCCCGTACACGCTTACGGTGCTATTTCTGTGGACTGGATAAGCACTCGAGGTCCCGATGCCCGGCAAAAGACGCTCAATGCAACAAATGCGGCAAGAATGGGCATTTCGCCAAAGTTTGTCGCTCTCGGCAATCTGCCGCTGTTACTGGGTCGGTTATCGCATCTGTTTCGGCTGCCGCTCCATCCTGTTTGTCCAAAACGGTTGTACCTGCGAAAGTCAATGAAGTATGATGTCAAGCTCTGGTAGACACGGGGAGTTCTGAGAGCTTTGTGTCCAGTCGTCTCGCTCACGACAACAAGTGGAAAGTTTTTCCTTCGAATGGCACTGCTTCGAACGCGACGAACGCTACTCCGCATTAACGCCTTTTATCGTACCAAAGAAAATCAACAACTGGACGATCGTTACCGTCGTGGTTAATTACTTCCGACAAGGTACTTCTAAAGAGAGAAGTTCGCTTGAGCAAATACGATCCCGAGGTGGATGAAGTCGATCTTCTTGACGTGAACCCTGACTACGCTTGCGTTAGGTATCCAAGCGACAAAGAGTCCAACGTATCTTTGCGACACCTGGCTCCCTGTGGAGAGAGGAGTGTCTCTAGATGTCAAGAAGGTCTTCCCGATATCCGAAACTTGACTGTTTCTGGTGATGTTGAAGTTTCAAATGGATCCACGAGAAACAGAGAAGAGATAGCGGACAACGTCGTCAATTCAAAAGACACTTCTATACCCAGCCAGTCTTATCATGAGAGGACCGCTAAAAGCTTCCCGCGCTATTCTCTTTCCGATCCCGCTCCGTTGCGTCGCTCTCAGCGTTCCACGCGTCGCCCTTCATATTTATAGGATTATGAACTTTGAGTCAATGGTGTATTTTCATGGTTGAACTTTGTGAGACGCGACCAATAGACTTCTTAAAGATTTGCCATATTTCGATCGATACGCAATTGCGTTCTGTATTGTGTCGTGTCGTGCTATCGTGTTGTGTTGATCATATGTACTCTTTTCGTTTGGTGCATTCCCGATTGACGGTAGTTTTCTCTGATGGGGAGAATGATATGAATGTTTCGATTGTGGAGTTGTTGTGTCGTATTTGGTTTTTCGTTGTCTACAACAAACCGCTGTATTGGGCAGGTATGCTAAACTGCTTCGTTAATTAAAGTCATGTTTATGTATTTCTCTGTTTAATTGTTTGCTTTGTTTGTGCTAGGTATCATGCTGAGTTCAGTGTAATAAAGCCTAGTTCGGCTCAATTCGATTTTCACTACACATTGTAAATGCTGTAATGTTGTAAATACTATCATATTGCAGGCTCATATCGATTTCTGTCACCCGTACAACCAGGAAAATAGCTGCAAAAGTTGAACAAGTGACATCTTTGTGTACGATGTCTTATTTTTCTTATATTTCTCTTCTTCTTATGTCTGGTCTTTTTTATATTTGTCTTATTATGTGTCATTTCTTAGGTATAGAGCTTTTAGAGAATCTTGCATTATGGTTGTTGAGGTGTAGTCGTATTGTAGGTCTCTCTAACATGAGTTTATAAAATGTTTCGTCATCATAAAGCCATCATTAAAACATGAGTTTTCTCAATGAAAATACCTAAGCCTCGGACCCGGATGCACTTTCAAACAGTCTCCTGGGATATTTATTGATAAATATGTTTGTTTTTTATACTATTATCAAATTATTTTTGAAATAAGACACGTAAAGATGTACAAAACATGAATGAAACTCATTTCTATTTACTAAAATCCTACATCCAATGATAATTGGGGCTAATTCTAAAATAACATGAAAAAAACAACTAAAAACATGTTTTTTTTGCATAAAACCGCATCCACATACGTTTATTTTTCTGCATCTCTACTCGGGACCCGGTAAAAGGTATCAAAAGCTGAAATGAGTAGAATGCATTTGAACCTGTAAGAAACTAAGCAATTGTCGTGTACTTATTAAATATATATGCATATATGCGTCGAATGTTAAATTATTATATGTGCGGTTCATTTCGCTAGGAGTGTGTGAGTGTGTGTATATGAAATTCAGTGTCCAGTAGGTGTTTACACGCTTGCACATGGATGTGTGTCTGTGTGCTTTTTTGCAGCATACACTCACGTGTTTATCGCGTGATGCGCACGTCATTGTCACGTGAGGTGCACGTGGTTGCTTGTATGACGCCAATTCAAGGAAAATAAAAAATATTTGATAAAATACAGTATACAGTATGAAGAGCATTGTCATTTTGGGGTTGATTAGTTTAAATTTTTATATTGATCAGGCTCAGTTTGAAATTGAAATTAATCAGAAACGAACGACAAATAATATCAAATATTACTATTAATATAATTCACAATGCATACAATGAAATGAGCACGACACAATATTGCAAAAACATAAGAGATGAGATTGATAAATTATCAAACAATCCATAGGATTTATGATCCATGGGACTATCGATAGATTTATGATCCATATGTTCCAAGGTTAGCCACACGAATTTCTTGAATTTCTTCATTTACTGGCTACTTCAATAAGCAGGGACGAAATAGGTACACTTTGACCCGAACGTCCAAATTTAAACGTTTCGTCTTTGTTTGTGCGGTGTTGGGGCGTTGTCAAGGAGTTATCTTTGATATCAATTTGTTGTTGTTGTTATCCAATTAGGCCCGAAGGTCCCAATTGATGGTAATTTTTTGCACTGCACTGATTGCAAATTGTCCAAATGTCTGTTTGTACCCTATCTTCTCCTAAACCACTTTACCGCTTTTGATGAAACTGGGTCCCTAGAGGTTTAATGGATGCAAGAAGGTCATAGACTAGGTTTTGTTGACTTCCAAGATCAATTTCAAGGTCATGGAGATCATTTGTGTCTGTTTACTCTATCTTCTCCTAAGCCACTGGACCGATTTTGATGAAACTTGGTCCCTAGAGGAAAAATGGATGCAAGAAGGTCATAGGCCAGGTTTTTTTTACCTCGGAGATCATTTTCAAGGTCATTGAGGTCATTAGTGTCTGTTTACCCTATCTCCGCCTAGGGCCACTGGACCGATTTTGACGAACCTTGGTCCCTAGGGGTAAAATGGATGCAAGAAGGTCATAGGCCAGGTTATGTTGACCTGTAAGGTCATATTCAGGGTCATTGAGGTCATTTGTGTCTGTTTACCCTGTCTCCTCCTAAACCACTGGACCGATTTTGATGAAACTTGGTCCCTAGGGGTAAAATGGATGCAAGAAGGCCATAGGCTAGGTTTTGTTGACCTCCGGGGTCATATTCAAGGCCATTGTGGTCATTTGTGTCTGTTTAATCTATCTCCTCCTAAACCACTGGACCGATTTAGATGAAACTAGGTCCCTAGGGGTAAAATGGATGCAAGAAGGTCATAGGCTAGGTTTCGTTGACCTCCGGGGTCATATTCAAGTTCATTGAGGTCATTTGTGTCTGTTTGAGGACTTTTTTTTGTATGTTTGTCGATGGATTTTCTCGTCGTTCCCGTTTTCCGCCAAACGCTGCCGCCGTCGATTTGTGTTTTGTCGGATGAAGCTCGCATCTCGCATTCACCACAATCTTCAAAAAAAAACTTTGAAGAAGGAAGAACCAAAAGAAATTAAAAAGAGACAGTCATCTCCCCCCGCCGGTCTCATCCCGCGGATTCGGCCTCATCCCGCGGATGTAATCTGTCCATAATGTGTAGTTGGTTTAGGATATCCAGGCCGAATGGGGGTATGCAGCTTCGGATCTGGTTTGTGGCCAGACAAAGCTGCACGTCTACTTAATTGGTGTTTTAAGTGCGCACCTGTCAGTTGAGACTATATGGCGCGCCCCACTGTGCGCCCATCTACAGTGGTGAATCCCGGTATGCTCATGCGGAGGTGTTGATGAACGAACACGGGCAAGGATTTGAACCGCAAACCTCTGACACGATAGTTCAGCGCCTAACCACTGAGCTACTCGGGAGCTCCGACAACAATTTGAAGCCTGACTTCTGAAGAAGGCTGTGTTATGACTTTCAACACGCACTCTTGTGATAATTTTGACAACTGCTGTGGTTCACAAGGAAATTCGGCAAGGAAAAATCAATGAAACAGCCAATTAACGAAAAAAACTGTACCAATATATATTTATCAAAACCAAAACCATCCACATTGATGGACACTGCTGCTCCAGACAGACCGGTGACACAGGAAACAGCGCGCAGAGGGCCGTGTGCAGTAGCGGCGATTGTTTTCGACTTCGCTTTAAGGCGGCACACTTTAGCCCAATGACCAATCTTGTGGCAATTGGAAGATTCACTGTTTCTAGCAGGACATTGAGCTCTGCGATGAAGGGCAGCTCCACAAAGCCAGCATTTTCTAGGTGAAGGAACAACAGCATGATTCCCTTTGTCTTCACCAACTGGACGCTGACTGTCGAAGTCGTTCAAACTTACTGAGCTGTTACCTTCTACAGCTGCAATTACTTGTGAATCATGAGCGTAGCAGTCAGCATGCTGTTGAGCCATATCTAGTGACCTGGCGATATCATACGCTTCGTTGAGTGACAGCGTACTACGCTCCAAGAGTCTCTGGCGTATGACTCCGGATTGCATGCCGTTGATAAAAGCGATTAGACCTCCGAGGCGATTCTGCGGGTGCAAAGTCGCGCGATGCCACGTTGGCCCTCGGGGCTCGCCCAAAACTCACAAACAGCTCGTCCTCGTCTGAACTCGGCTGCTTAGCGACTTCGGGTTGAGTATGTCGCATACGCAGGTCACGAACATGTCGCGGCACACCGTCAACATCCACCGAATGATTGGACACAACACGGGTCACTACGCCGGGCAAATACTTGCTGTAACAGCGACTGTCTGGTGGCTTTGTCCACACCAAGTCACCTAGAGCAAACGGAAAATGTTCGACGTCTTGGCATCTCGCGGGCAAATGACTGCGTCTCACACGCCCTGTCCTGTCCCACACGTCCTAAACGTTCAAGTGTCCATTCCTCCACTTCACTGGGGCGGAATCTACAAAGTTACACTCGTCCCACTTTCGCACTACTGCGTTCACCTCGGGACGGGTGACACCTGGGTCGGCTTTGCGAGCAAAAACCAGCGTCTTTCTTACGCCTGGGTGACGAGAATCGTGATGAGAATTCTTAATCAGTTGACTTCTGTCTATTCCAGCCGCACAAACCGGTGCGTCACGTAATTCATCTTTAGCATGCCATTTATCATCGGTGAGACCCAGCGCAGTGTGAGTGGGCATCCGTGTGCCCTGTGTCACAGAATCGTACGCACATGGATTGAATGTGATATGACCGTCGGCAGATATACACAGGCCCTTCAAAGACGTAATTGCATTCATTCCCAAAATGAAATCAAACCCCAGTGGCCTTGTCTGTGAGACAACAACTTCATGGCACGGCACAAAATCACCACCAACACAGAGTGTCACTGTGCCCGTGCCCAAGGTCGAGAATATCTCACCGCTCATGGTTACGACGCTCACCTTTTTGCGCGCCCATTTGCTGCAGCAGGACACATGTGCTATGCTTTGACTGCAGCCTGTGTCGACCAGCGCACGTCGCTCAACACCGTCGATGGTCACATTCACCTTCGGTAGCGCCATGGCTAGTTTTGTCTCGGAGAGGAGTCCGGCGCTGACGACGCCTCTCCGCTGTCGTTTCCCGACTTGCCATGACTGCCTCGGCCGTTTTGCTTGTTGTGCTTGTCGTGATCTGTTGCGGTTGCGGTTGGATGGACAATGGCGCTGGATATGACCAATGCCTCCACAACAGAAACACTTGATTTCTCGCTGTGCTGTATGAGCTGCTGTTGGTCCCCTGGCGGCCAGACACACTTCGTTGTGCTGGTTCTCTTGGAGCAGTATGCGAGCCCTAGCTGTCAGCTGTGGCAGATCCAGCGACTCAAGTCGAGAATTCGCACGTAATTCGCACAGTCGACTCAAGTCGAGAATTCGCAACGTTATGCGCACCTCTGCAGGCAAGCCCGAGACAAATGCACACCGGAGAGCCATGTCAGGTACTCCACCAAACGCTGAAGCCAATCTCTTGAGATCAGCCAAGTATACATCGGGCGTCTCGTTGGGGTGTAGAGTGCGGGCATGAAACCGCTCGTAGGCTGTGTATGGATCAATTCCAAATGCCGCTTGCAGGGCCGACTTCACCTTCTGCACGCACTTTCTGTCAGAGATCGGTAGCTGCTGGTACACAGAAAAAGCACCACCGGCTAGACGCAGAGCAATGACGGTTGCCACGTCAGTCACGCCTCGAAGTTCACATACGAGTTCCAATCTATCCAGCCACTCTGTGATATTCTGCGCGTACGATCCACTGAACTCCGGAATTAGACGCACGTCCATGCTGGTCCCTTGTTCATCATCGTGCACCGACATGGCCGAAATAGCTTGTAGTTGTATTGCAGAACAAATGATGGACGATGAAATATATAAAACACAATCGCATAATCTCACACCCAGTAAACACACGCAACACTCATTATGCACACTGCCGTACACTGTAACTCAACGCTTCCGCGCACCGTTCACACTCACATCATGAACGCTCGATCTCGACTCCCCATGAAACTGAACGCGTCATCGAACCCCCTTTACACTGCCCATACTTCCCCCAGTTACATCGCCACCAAGACAGTACAGGATTGACGCACACGCGCACACATACACACCCACATATACACATGACTCCACACACACATACACGGCGACCAGTGCCATGCCAACGCGACCAGTGCTGCGCGTGCACACAGACACACATACATACAAACGTTGAATCGCATGTAAGGAAACGTTCAATTTATCGAACATCTCGCGCATCGCTCGCTCTGGCGCCTCGGATCAACAATATGAAATTACAAACAACACAAATAAATATGATTCAATAAACAACAACAACAACAATAAATATGATTCAATAAACCGCAATAACAATAAATATGATTCAATAAAAATGCATGCCATTTATTTGGAAGTTGGTAAAACTATATCTTAGATTAAATACAGTTCAATAACAATTTGAAATTGTCTACGAATAACATGTGTGTGTTTTCGTGTTGAGGCACGTTTGTTTGGCTGTTCAGCACAGAAGTGGTACGACGCACTCCCTGGTACCGGCTGCATCGCCTTTTTTGGGCGTTTTGTTTTGAGTCGTTTTTTTTACACTCTGCAACAAACGCTACAGGGCGGCGGCTCATGCAACCCATGTTTGTGCAGTGTGATGCTCACGTGCTGGCGGATTAACAGAGGAATTTCAAAGACGCCTTCCCTAAATCATCTTGATTGATTTGACTTTTAAGCATTACCCTTATGTTCTCATTTGCAAATAGTGCTTTGCTAGCATTCGTGCATGGGCCGTTTACTTTTCCAAGTCTAAAGGATTTCTGATGACTTAAACAGGATTTGTTCGCTTGCCGTTTTCCCCACCCCTGCATCAGCCATTGTGCGTGTTTGTCGGCAAATCCGTTGACGTCATGCCGACGAGAGTTATAGAAAGGCCCGGTGTGAAGGTAAAAGATGCGACCCGGTAAATGATGCCACAGTCGACATTTGTGACGCGTTTGAAGGAATTGTTATTGTCAGTTATGAGGCTGCATTTGCTTTTTGGATTGTTACTTTCTATCATATTACGGACTCACATTGATTTAATGTGTTATAATCGGGGCTTTATTTTCTTAAGTGTTTCTTCCTGGGTCTTTTTCCTTGCGGTGGAGTTGGTTTCTATTAGGTGCTTGTTGTGTTTTGTTGTGACACACTGTTATGAAGTCGTTTTTGCATTGTGATATGAATGTTTCGATTGTGGAGCTGTTGTGTCGTATTTGGTTTTTCGTTGCCTACAACAAACCGCTGTATTGGGCAGGTATGCTAAATTGCTTCGTTAATTAAAGTCATGTTTATGTATTTCTCTGTTTAATTGTTAGCTTTGTTTGTGCCAGGTATCATGCTGAGTTCAGTGTAATAAAGCCTACTTCGGCTCAACTCGATTTTCACTACAATTTATTACACTGAACTATGGATGGTCTAATGAGACCCGAAGGATTCGACGCTGACCCGATTTCAGCGGAGTCTTCAAAACAGTGGGCTCACTGGAAGATAACTTTTGATAATTTTCTTCAGTCTGTTCTGCCTTCCAATCCTGATGTGGACAAACTCAACCTGCTGACCAACTATGTGTCTCCTGCTGTGTATGAACATATATCTGTAGTAACAGTGTGCGTTGCGATGCCATCATTCGTTTGCGATGAGTCACCCTTGTTGAATCACACATAGCTAGAATAGACGGAACTGCAATCGCACGCTGCAGGTTTGCAGAACAAGCGCGCTAGCCTGAGTGTGTATGCGGGCGCGTGTGTGCATGTGAGTCAGCGCGTATATGCGCGTCTGTATGCGTGTGTATGCGCGTCTGTATGCTTGCGCGTGTGTATGTATGGTCACGTAATCATCATTGTTGCTAAGCACTATTTGTACACGCGAACGTATGTGTGTATATGAGTATGTGTACATGCGTGAGTGTGTATGTGTGCGTGTGTGTGGGTGTGAGCACGTCATCGTCACTGTTGCCATGCATCTATATGTGGCAGTGCATCTGTTGTATATTGGTATGCGTGCATGTGTGTGTATGAATATGCATGTGTCATCGCTGTTGTCACACACATGTTCTTCGAACATAGCTTGACTATATAATGCGCTAACGGGGAGGAGTCGTATTGTCTCTTGATGCTCGCTGTTTGGTGTAGTCTTGTAGGCGTGTGTGTGACATCTCTGTCCCGCACGCGTCTGCCTGTCTTTGTCTGTGCATCGATAAATACATTGTCGTTTTTTTTCGACATTTGATTCCACAATATCAGAATGCTCCTGCTACGAGGACGCTTTAACGTTGTTGCATTCTATCTATGTGACGCCAACAAACGAGGTTTTCGCTCGCCATTTGCTAGCTACTAGACGTCAAGAATGCGGCGAGACCCTCGATCGTTTTATTCAGTCTTTAAAAATGCTGGCTAAAGACTGCAATTTCCAAGCTGTTACGGTCGATCAGCATCGCGACATCTGCATACGTGACTCTTTCATAAGCGGTCTCGCTTCATCTCATATCAGGCAGCGACTCCTCGAGAACGTCACTTTGGATTTGAAAACGGCATATTCTATAGCCCTCTTCCTGGAGTCTGCTCAACGTCAGTCAGCTACGTTTGTTCAGTCCCTGCCTACGCTGGTGGCGTCGGCGGTTGCAGATGAGAATACAAAGCGAACAACTGATAGTCCGCCCGGGAGCCCTACTATGGCTGCAGCCCGTACACGCCTACGGTGCTATTTCTGTGGACTGGATAAGCACTCGAGGTCCCGATGCCCGGCAAAAGACGCTCAATGCAACAAATGCGGCAAGAATGGGCATTTCGCCAAAGTTTGTCGCTCTCGGCAATCTGCCGCTGTTACTGGGTCGGTTATCGCATCTGTTTCGGCTGCCGCTCCATCCTGTTCGTCCAAAACGGTTGTACCTGCGAAACTCAATGAAGTATCATGTCAAGCTCTGGTAGACACGGGGAGTTCTGAGAGCTTTGTGTCCAGTCGTCTCGCTCACGACAACAAGTGGAAAGTTTTTCCTTCGAATGGCACTGCTTCGAACGCGACGAACGCTACTCCGCATTAACGCCTTTTATCGTACCAAAGAAAATCAACAACTGGACGATCGATACCGTCGTGGTTAATTACTTCCGACAAGGCACTTCTAAAAGGAGAAGTGCGTTTGAGCAAATACGATCCTGAGGTGGATGAAGTCGATCATCTTGACGTGAACCCTGACTACGCTTGCTTTAGGTATCCAAGCGACAAATAGTCCAACGTATCTTTGCGACACCTGGCTCCCTGTGGAGAGAGGAGTGTCTCTAGATGTCAAGAAGGTCTTCCCGATATCCGAAACTTGACTGTTTCTGGTGATGTTGAAGTTTCAAATGGATCCACGGGAAACAGAGAAGAGATAGCGGACAACGTCGTCAATTCAAAAGACACTTCTATACCCAGCCAGTCTTATCATGAGAGGACCGCTAAAAGCTTCCCGCGCTATTCTCTTTCCGATCCCGCTCCGTTGCGTCGCTCTCAGCGTTCCACGCGTCGCCCTTCATATTTATAGGATTATGAACTTTGAGTCAATGGTGCATTTTCATGGTTGAACTTTGTGAGACGCGACCAATAGACTTCTTAAAGATTTGCCATATTCTGATCGATACGCATCTTGCCTCAATGTGTGTATTGCGTTCTGTATTGTGTCGTGTCGTGCTATCGTGTTGTGTTGATCATATGTACTCTTTTCGTTTGGTGAATTCCCGATTGACGGTAGTTTTCTCTGATGGGGAGAATGATTGAGTGTTTCGATTGTGGAGTTGTTGTGTCGTATTTGGTTTTTCGTTGTCTACAACAAACCGCTGTATTGGGCAGGTATGCTAAACTGCTTCGTTAATTAAAGTCATGTTTATGTATTTCTCTGTTTAATTGTTTGTGTATTTACTATTTCTTGTATTGTTAACTGTTCAATTAATCGCTTCCAATTGTTTGTGCGTTCATATTTGTTTCATTGTATGTAGGGATTTGCTGCGTGTATGATGGTTGCCATAGCAACCAGCAATCAACAATGTCGCGAGATGAGCGAGTTTAGTTGG
The DNA here is from genome assembly GCA_916048095.2 of Sacculina carcini. Taxonomy (NCBI): domain Eukaryota; kingdom Metazoa; phylum Arthropoda; class Thecostraca; family Sacculinidae; genus Sacculina; species Sacculina carcini. The sequence goes on along the minus strand of OU696593.1, from coordinate 2,816,826 downwards.
CTGAAGTAAGAGAGTGGAGTGTGGAGTATGGAATGATTGTCGCTGTAATTTGTTGTATTAGGAGATAGTTGTCGTTATTCATTGTGTATTTTTATATTAAACTAGCATAAAAACCCGCCCGTTGTGCGGAACAATTAATGAAAATATTGCAAATTAAAAATACATAAGGCAAACTCATAAAAACCTTAATCAATTATAAAGTCTAAATATCATTATTTTAAAATTTATTTTGACAAAATATTTTCACTCAGCCCCCCTCATATTTAAACCCGGCAGACGTGCGGAATAATTCAAAATTCGAACACCATCCGTTCTGGTTCATGAAGTCAAATCCATTAGTTTTGTATATGAATATATTCTACACGGTAAAATTGAACGTTTTATTGCTGCCCGCGGGACATTTTTATTTCATAAAAATGAGCCATCGCTTCGTTTGCGTTTGAAGCCCCTGATCATTGAACCAGCGAACCATGAACCAGCGCAATTATGTCACCTCATATTCGAGCATACATACAACAACAATATACAACAATAACATGTATTTAATATAGCGCACTTTCGAGGACAAAGGCGCGAGCAGGAGCAGGGTAATAAAGTCTAGACACAGAGCGGTATGGGGACAAAAATATGGAGCACAAATCGACAGAAAGTACACGGGTGCTTGCAAAATTGAACACATACATACACACATACACAAAAACACATACACACAAACACATGCACATGAAACATACACACGCACATATATACACATACACATGCATACACATATACATATATGAATAATGTAATGTAATAGAGCATATAATGGAAAGAGAGAAAATATATAATGGGAATATAGAATAAAAAAGCATAGGATATAAAATAATAAAAATAAATGCTAGATGGCCGTGGGCTAGCGAGTAGCTCTTCCGCCCTTGGACAGGTTTTATTTTTAGTCCTGCTGGGTGTCTAGCCACCCTCCTCACTGGTGGGAACCAGAGGGGGAGCCGGTTTAGTCGCTGACCACTCGACTATGAGACTGGTTGTACTGGGCTACACAGTACCAGTAGCAGGAATTCTCCTGACCAGACAATTTACCAGACCGAAATGAGTCAACCAGCCAAACACAGTAGATCACAATGAGGATAAGACTTGAAAGATAACGGAAACAGATTACAGGGTAGGTTAGATCAAGCGGATTCAAGTAGATGTTTGTGCAAGGCGACAGAGAAAGACTTGAGAGACGATTTTTCAAGGATGTGTGAGGGAAGCGAGTTATATATACGAGGAGCATAAAATGTATAAGATTTGGACGACCAGGGAGATAAATTGATAGCGGGAGGACTAACTAAAGGCTTACGATGGCGACTATCAGAGCGAACGCTGGGTATGAGAAGAGAACGAAGATACAATGGTGAAGATTGAGAATGAATCAATTTGAATGTCAAACAGCAGATTTTGAATCGAATCCGTGAAAGAGCAGGAAGCCAGCCAAGCTGCCGGAGGTGGGATGATGTAGGAGTTTTAGGAGGAAGTCGCAGAACAAATCGACATGCTAAATTAATCACAGATTGAAGTTGGCGGATAGATTTAAAAGGAAGATGAAAGAAGAGAGAGTTGCAGTAATCAATTTTTGAGAGGATGTAGGAATTGACTAATAGGGTGACAGATGCTTCATCAATGAAAGCACGGATAGGATAAAATTGGCGAATGATAAAACGGCAGGAGCGAGTGAGCTGAGAGAAATGACTTGAGAAGCAAAGTGATGGATCGAATATAACTCCCAAGTTGCGAATCTGGGAGGCAAGAGGAAGATTAATATTGTGAGGGGTGAGTCTAGGAGGGTGAAATACAAGGTATTCAGTTTTTGAATGATTGAGGACAAGTTTCCTTGAGGCAGCCCAAGAAGATATATCATTAAGAAGTTCAGAAGCTAGACATGAGGAAGATAAAGTGAGGGGAAAGAATATTTGGACGTCGTCAGCATAAATAAGGTACGCAATAGGATAGCGGCGCAATATTAAGCATAAGGATGAGACATAGAGATTGAAGAGGAGAGGACCAAGGAGCGAGCCTTGTGGCACTCCAGAAGTGAGAAGGACAGACGATGAGGTAGTTGAGCTGCATCGGACTGAGTAAAATCGGTTAGTGAGGTAAGATGTAAGAAGAGAATATGCACTAGAGGAAAGACCAGCATGAGCGAGATCTTGACTTAAGATGGAATGCTCTACAAGGTCAAAAGCAGAAGAGAAGTCTAGCGAAATGAGAATAGCAGACTTGCCATATGAGAAATGTGAGAAAATATCGGTGACAAGTGATAGTAGCAGGGCTTCAGTAGAGTGGTTTGAAACGAAACCAGATTGATGAGAGTCAAGAGCAGATTGTATAACAGGACGGAGTTGATCCAAGATGGCTGATTCAAGGAGTTTCGAAGGGAGAGATAAAATCGAGATGGGTCGATAATTACATGGTAGAGTAGGATCAAGACAAGGTTTCTTAAGAATAGGCGTTATAGATGCATGCTTGGAGGCAAGAAAAATACCGTGTAGAAACGAGGAATTAATCAAATGAGTGAAGAAGGGAGCCAGTAGAAGAATCGAATCAGAAAGTGCAGAAAAGTTTATTGAATCGGTAGGGCAGCGAGATTTATGGAGTGTTCTGAGATAGCGCGCGGTCTTTGATATAGGAATGAAAGAGAATGACGACAAAGATTCGATTGACGATGAAAAGGATAAAGGAGAGGAAGAAGGTTGAATGCTGGAATGCAGAACGGAGACTTTCTCAGCAAAGAAATGAGCAAAATTGGAGGCGGTGATTGAGCATGATTGCTGATGAGCTCGACCGGAAATAGCTTTCAGGGTTAACCAGCGCAAGCGAGTAGATGCACGGTGCTCACTCAGCTTGGAAAGATAGAAATTCGATTTGGAAGAAGCAACCGCAGAAAGAAATAAGTCTCGGGCTGTGCGAAAAGAATTCCAAGATGAACAAGAGCGAAATCGACGCCAAGAGCGCTCAAGAGATCGACATTCAGACTGCAAGTGACGAAGTTGAACAGACCACCAGGGAGGAGGGGGTGTGCTGAAACGGTGAGTACGTTGGCACAAAGAAAAAATTGCATCATTAATATGAGAAAGAGCTTCAGATAAGAAATCAGGGAGAACAAGTGGAGGGAGATGAACATAGTTAGAGAGGCAGAATATTGAGTTAACCAAAAAGTGAAATTTAGAAGGATCAAAAAGTTTGTAATTGCGATAGTGAAATATTTCATTTGAGGATTGTTTAGGCGGCCGAGGTAAAAACAGTTGAAAAGTAATAAGACTATGGTCAGAAATTTCAGGAGCGGCTGGATAGGTTATTGTTTCAGCGAAAAACAGTTTGGAAGAAGAGGGAGTCGAAATAACAAGATCAAGAGTGTGTCCAGATAGATGAGTTGCGGCGCAGTTCATGATTTTAAGATCCCAGGAATCAAGTAAGTGAATAAATTCGGACGCATAAGGATGAGAGGAAGGGGAATCCACCCAGATGTTGAAGTCTCCCAAAACGATGAAATTGTGAGAGATGCGCTCAGAAAAATAAGAAATTAGCGAATCAAAATCAGAGGAAAGTAGAAGCTGTACCATTATTGTTATGTCTGTATAGTAGTAGAATGCCAAGTTTTGGAAGTGACGGAAGTAACAAGGAGAGTGTAATGAATTCAAAAGAGTTGCAAGAAAATTCAAGATCAGACAGTTTGGAAACAGCAAGAGAGGAATGATATACAACGCCTACACCTCCGCCGGAGGATTTTGTGGAGCACAAGAGGGAGCGACAAGTGTGTAGGAAATTGAATGAAGGAGGGAGATGCGCAGAAAAAGTAGGAACGTCACATTCGAATAACCAAGTTTCATTGAGGAAAATGAATGAAAGACCAAGATTTAATAGGGTATGAAGAACGAAATTAACCTTGTTTCGCACCGAACGGATATTGAGAAGACCTAGAGAAAAGCGTTTATTCACGTGTAGCAAAAACAAAAATATATTACAGACAGGCGCGCGTGGGCATCACTGCCCCACGCGCGCCTACAAGACGTCACGCCACAACCGCAGCTCAAGCAAGACTCTCCGCTCACACCGTGTCACACGGGAGCACACACGGACACACACACACACACAGTCCTCACCCGCAGCAACAACCAATCAGCGGCGAGCCGGTCATTCACTCGCCGCTGCGGGGCATGGACAATTCACAAACACATACACACACACCGAAACAACTGCACACACACACCGAAACAACTAGACACACTCGCTCACACACTCTCGCACGCAATATACAATTCAACTATACACGATCACACATAGACACACTAACACGTTCACGCACTCACAATCTTTCACACACACACACACTCTCTCTCACTACACATGATTACACCACACCTCCACCTGTTTTTAAAGAAACAAATCAACAAAAAACCGCGAACCAAGCAAACCAGGAAAAATGAACCAATAACCAGAATCTAATTAGACGACGGCCTCCACCAGATGCACATACCTTGGCTGCGGCGAAACACAACACGTCAGGCCCCAGCGTCCACCACGCTCCCGCCTCCGCCCGTGCTCTTCAGTGCTCCGCCGCAGCCTGCCCTCCTCTTCATCACAGGCTGCCGCGACAGGGCACAACACTTCGACCCCAGCACCCACTATGCTCCCGTCGACTCCAATGCTCTTCAGCACCCTGCTGCAAACAGCCGGGACGTTGCCGTTCACACAGGCCACGCCGTCGACGTCGTTCGTCATGTTTTCCTCCGGCTTCAGCAGCCTCTCTCTGTCACCTGCCGTCCAGCACCAGCATCCTCCACGAGCGATCGTCGCCTCCACTGACAATCCTGTAGTTGCCCGGCGACGTGCCTTACACCAGTGCAGGCGAGACGACCAGCATCCCTCGGCCACAGCTCCTCAGCTGCCTCCCGCCGCCATCATGCTGCACTGCCGTCCCCCTGCACACCAGCCCCCCCCCAACAACTAGACACACTCGCTCACACACTCTCGCACGCAATATACAATTCAACTATACACGATCACACATAGACACACTAACACGTTCACGCACTCACAATCTTTCACACACACACACACTCTCTCTCACTACACACGATTACACCACATCACGGAATGCGAATGAGAAGAAGTAGGAGAGACTGATTCAGATGGCGGCGGACTGCTATGAGACTGGACCGAAGCATTCGAAGATAGTGGTGGGTGCGGTTGCATGACAGAGACCGGATGACCTAGTCAATTGGAAGAGGAAGGAGCATCAGCAGAGGGGGTAGATACATGAAGATTTGTAGGGGAAGAGATGGTACGCTGGCGAAGAGAGTTTTGGACAGCGAGAAGAGAGGGACAATTGGAGGAAAAAGATGAGTGGCTGGAAGACCTACTGTGCTTGGCGCAGTTGGCGCACTTCGATTTGGATTTGTCAGGACAAGCTGACGTCAGGTGATCGCCGGCGCAGTGACCGCAGGTTGCCGATGCAGCTGTGCACCGGTCAGATTTGTGGCCTAGACCCGAGCACTTCCAGCACCGAGTCACCCAGTACCGATCATAGACCGGGCAGCTGCACAATCCGACAAACAATCTGTTGCCAGCGAGACGTATCTGGCGGCGCACCCCCGGAGACACGACGAGCACGGCATTTGTGCGGCCGTCTTTGGGTTTCGTCAGAAACAGCAGCTTCATCTGCGACGATGGGATGTTAGCGAGATGGTGGTTTTTCAGTCGCAAAGAGCTGACGAAATCCTCCGGCGACATGGATGGAACGCTCGCCACAGTGATCCTGGGTAGACGCGAGGCGGAATTGCCAGTGACCGCCACATGAGCCTCATCAATCAATTGCTCGTTCAGAGACTTGGCTGCCATGTTTGCAGAGGCTTCGGTGGAGCAGTGCAGTACCATGCCGCCAGATTTTGTTGGGCGAGCATTGGCCACCGGTACGGTGCGGAGGGCCGACTGCACGCGCTCTGCCTTCACCGGCTCCGCTCCCTTACTCCTCAGCACTAGGGCGAATGGATGAGTGAAGGGCTGGTCGCGCTCTGAGACAGAGGTTGAGGGTGCACAGGTGTCGACGGGCTTCGCCTCACGAAAGTCGTGAAGGAGAGAGGCGCGGAATGTCTCCAGTCGACTGTCGATCACCGCAGACACTCTCTCCACGGTGAGTGAGGGGCGACGGGACGCGCGGTAGTCCTCCTTACACTCTGCACACAGCCAGAAAAGCTTGTACCTGCGTATAGCGTTATACGCAGGGCTGGTCAGCGGGGCGCACGACACGTGAAACATGCCGGCGCATCCCTCGCACTCGATGACAGAGGCATCACCCACCGGTTCACCACACTTACACGCACGCTCGCCGGCTGCAGAGGGTGACATGGTTGGTAAGACACCGAGATCGGCACACAGATAAGAGCACAAAGGAGCGAACGAAAATACAACCACACGCGGCGAACACAGGAACAAGACATACACAGACAGACAGATAATTTCTTCTTTATGTATATATATAGCATTAAACCCCGCCCGTTGTGCGGAGCAATTCATAACATGAAATTCATATTCAATTCATAAAAAAATATAGAAAATTAAAAATGAATTAGGGTAAACTCATAAAAATATTAATCAATTGAAAATTATAAGTTTAATTATTTTTATTTCGACAAAATATTTCCCCTCAGTCCGGGTGAGTCATTTTTAAGCCCGCCCGTCGTGCTGAATAATTCAGAACTCGAACACGATCCGTTCTGGATCTTGAAGTCAAATCCATTGGTTTTGTGTATGGAATAATTCTACAGGGTAAATTAAACGTTCTATTGTCTATAGTTGTTGCCCGCGGAGCATTTTTATTTAAAAAAATACCTTTTTCAAATGAACCATTTGAAAAAATAAACTAAAAACACTTTTTTAAACCCGCCCGTCGTGCGGAACAATTCATACAATAAAATTCATATAAAATCCATAAAATATAATGAATACAAATTCAAAACCAAAAAATGTAACCTATATATATCTTAACTTATAGAAAAGTCTAAATGTGAATATTTTTGTTCTTATTTTGACAAATATTATCCCTCAACCCGCCTGATATATAAATCTGCCCGTCGTGTCGTATAATTCAGAACACAAACACGAAACAAACAATGAAAGATGATGAAATCTTTTCATCAGAATGTTTCCAAACTATATTTATTACTTAACATCATTGCCCAATATCATTTGCTTAAGTACTATTTCACTTTTACCACTATGATATTTATTGCTAAAATTTATATATTTTCCGCTATCATTAAAACCCAATATAACCTGAGTCAAACCTAGCCAACCCAACCCAGCCATCCAATCTTGACCGCTCTCAGCCTAGTCTGAGGGGATTTAACTTATTAGTTTGTGATCACAAAATATACTGATGCGGTCATAATTTGTAATCAGAAGACTGAGATTATCTACCCCAGTGGTCCCAAACACGCGGCCCACCAATACTTTTCTCTCAACCCACCAATATAGTATCGGAACCAAACTGTAAGGCAGCTAAATTCACATTTGTTGCATCATGCGATATAATTATACACCATTATCATATTATCTCATAATTCCCGATTATGCTTCCAATAATGCATCATGTATGTATGCATCAATGTATTCATACAGTTGTTATTTTTTGGATTACACCGATATTACAGCCCTTGATATTACAGCCGATATTATATTATGCAATCTATATTCTGCTACGTATTATTCCTAATACATATATCATCAGATCGCAAAATATATTTAAATGTTCACATCATTCTCCAAAATCATTTGCTTAAGAGCTATTCTACTTTCATCGCTAGAATATTTACTGCTAGCAAAATATCATATACCTCGCTATAATTTAAACCCACTCTTTATAGATACATTTAATTCGCCCGTCGTGCGGAACAGTTAATAAAATATAATTAATATTCAATTAATAAAAAATTTATTGAAAATTGAAAAAGAAAAACAATAGGAAAGTCCAAGCCAATATGAAAGTCTAAATGAGAAATTTATGTTTCAATTTAGAAAACATGTTTTTCCACAACCCGCCTCATATTTCAAGCTGCCCGTCGTGCGGAATAATTCGGAACTCAAACACGAAACAAACACAAACAAAATTGATGAAAAACGACCAATAGAAAAAGTCAAATTTGTAAATTCTTGTTTTATTTATCGACGATGTTCTTCCCTCAACACTGCTCAAATTCACACCCGTCCTTCTTGTGTAGTAATTCAGAAGTGTAACACTATCAAAACAATGAAACTTTCTGTCATCTCTATAATTCCAGATTAATGCTTCCTCTAAAACAGCATATGCATATAGTTGGCATTGCATGATATTACAAACTGCATCCTTATGCAACTTAAGCGTATGCAACTTGAAATTAAACCAATTAAATTACACAGTAAAATTCAGTAGTTAACTCTGTTCCCAGTAGCATTTTACCCGCCCGTCTTGCGGAACAATTGATGTGTAAATATTGAATACAATAAAGACTTTCTATTCAGTATAGTGTAGCATTAATTAAACTGTACGCAATAAGACCACACCATCCATGCTTGGAGCTAATATGATGCATTCTTTATTGTGATTGGGCTTCAGTGAAATTTAATCGTTGTATATTCCGGTGTAATCGCAAGTGCGCATAATAGCTGTCAAATTGGCAATATGTCCTTTTGACTTTACACCGCCGCAACTTCCTTCAGATACCCTTTGGAAAATTAGAAATTATACCGTATTGTAGAAAACAAGATTTCTAGCACGATGGTATAATTTATTTTTATGTGTAACAAATAGCTACTGAGAAATAGTAGAAAAAGGAATTAATTTTAGTCGCCCGGTGTTCAAGTGTAATTTAGGATGTATTTGAGAATTTTGCCAGTTTTACACGTTTTTTGTATCATTTGTGGGTATAAATTAAAGCTTATATTGTAGAACATAAAATTATCTACACAGTAGTATATTCCTGTGTAATCACAAGTGCGCATAATAGCTGTCAAATCGGCAATATGTCCTTTTGAATTTACACCGCCGTAACTTCCTTCAGATATACTTTGGAAAATTACAAATTAAACCGTATTGTAGAAAACAAGATTTCTAGCACGATGGTATAATTCATTTTTATGTATAACAAATAGTTACTGAGAAATAGTAGAAAAATGAATAAATTTTAGTCGCCCGGTGTTCAAGTGTAATTTAGGATGTATTTGAGAATTTTGCCAATTTTACACGTTTTTTTATCATTTTTGGGTATAAATTATAACTTTTCCTGTAGAACACAAAATTATCTACACAATAGTATAATTTTTATAGCTGTACCATTGCTGGTTTATGAGTAATAGATAGCGAATTATTGACCAAAATATTCACGTTCTTGTGTGCTAAGTTTGCCTTTTTGACTTTGTCATTTACACTTCACACCGCCTTAACTTTGTTTTAATACACTTTGGAAAATTAAAAATTATACTGTGTTGTAGCAAACAAAATTTTCAGCATGATGGTATTATTAATTTAGATGTGTGATAATTAATTTTTGAGAAATAGAGAAAAAAGTATAGAAAATCGGACGCGTAGAGATTAAATAAAATTTTGAATGTAAATTGATTTTTTTTCCATTTACATGTTTTATATTTAATTTTTGGGTATAAATTATAATTCGTTGATTAGAACAGAAAATGTTCTACACAGTGGTATAATTCGTATAGTTGTACCATTGCTGGTTTAGGAGGAGTAGTCTTCAGAAAATTGACCAAAAAAAAATTTCCAACATGATGGTATAAATTTCCAGCGGATACGCCAAGTGATGGCCGAGTAGCAGCTGATAGAAAATGGACCAAGGATGGTGGGACACACAGACACACAGACACACAGGCACACAGACACACAGACACACAGACACACAGAGGTTCTCTTTTATATATATATAGATAGATATAGCGAAAATTGAACAAACGGACTTCAAGCTATTTCGGCCATGAGCGGCAACATAAAGCTCGGTGATGTGGTGCGGTGTTTTGACGGAGCTGGTGACGTCGCACAATGGCTAGGAAAAATCAAGTTGGCGGCCGACTTGAAAGGCATCGATGATGTTGAAAAAATAATTCCTCTATTTCTCGAGGGTCCCGCATATGCTGTTTATTCGGAATTGGGCGATGCTGAAAAGAGAGACCGTGAACAGATCGAGGCGGCTTTGTTGTCAGCATTTGCCATAAACAGTTTCCAGGCATATGAAGAGCTGAAAAAGCGGGTATGGAAAGATGAGCCGGTCGACGTTTATCTAACGGATCTTCGCCGTCTGGCACGACTTGCTGGCATCGAATCAGACGTATTGTTGCTGAGGGCCTTTGTGACCGGTTTACCGGCAGTTATATCACGTAAGCTGCGTGCTATGACAATAATTGAATGTTTGCCATTGTCTGATGTATTGCAACGAGCTCGCAGTCTTATGGCAGAGCTACATGGTCCTTCAACTGCAGCTGTGGCCTCTGGCAGTAAAGCAGCCAGACAACGAGAAAACCCGAGTCAGTCCGTGCGCTGTTTCCGATGTGGTGGACCACACATGATGAGATTCTGCAGGCTGAAACCGAATATCAGTTGCTGGTTATGTCAGAAAGAAGGTCATATGGCCAGGATGTGTCCCAATGCTCCGGGAAACGTGAGTGGATGAGTTTCTGCGCCGGAAGTTCCTCCGAGTCATCTATAAAGGCGCTACCTATACTTGTTGGTGCATTAAATAGAAAGCCAGTTCGAGTATTATTGGATACTGGGTGCACAAAGTCGGTCGTCGGGTGTTGGGTTGTGCCAAAGTATCATGTGAGAGCAGGAGTGTTATATGGCGTTGACGGGAAAATGGTGACTACTCTAGGAAGCACAAGAATTTCGTTGGACATTCGAGGAAGGAACGTTGATCTAGAGTGCACCGTTATGGGTAGATTATTTCCTGGTGTGGATGTGATTGCCGGTATGGATTTTGTCAGGGCTACTGGGGGACTTAGATGGAAAAATGAGGAAATCGTGTTTGAAGAAGTGATGAATAATGAGTCTGTGGTGCCGACGTCGAACATTCATAAGGTTGTGCAGTGTGCTACGGGAGAGAAGGAAATATTAAGACCGGCAAGTCATTCACGAGGTCGGATTAAGATAAACGACAGCGATTTTTCTGCTGAATTTGATGGGATTTCATGGGTGGTCAATTGGTTTTGGAAGAACAATCAACCTGCTGTGACTAAGAATCAGATTACCTACTATGATACCGCTAGATCGGAACAGGTGACTGCGAGAATGGAAAATAAAATATGTTCATGGATTGGGAAAGGCTGGTTGGAAAGATGTGAAAATCAGCGTGACAGGAAAGGGATAATTCCATTGATGGCCGTCGTTCACGAAAATAAAGACAAAGTGAGACCAGTAATGGATTTTCATGAGCTAAACAAATCGGTAGAGAGCAATCCTGGTGTTGACGCTGCAGTTTGTCCCGAAACTCTCCGACATTGGCGACGAATATCTGATAATCTCAAGATTGTTGATCTCCAGTCAGCATATTTACAAGTGAGAGTAGATGAGAGTTTATGGCCATACCAGCGGGTGATGTTTCGAGGAGTTTTGTATTACCTTACAAGACTTGGCTTCGGTCTATCAAGTGCGCCAAAAATAATGACCAAGATTGTGAAGAAGGTGTTAGAACAGGACGAAAGGGTGAAGGAGGCTACAGACTGCTATATTGATGATGTCATCGTAGATGAGAACGTTATTTCAGCTGAGAGTGTTGTAGAACATCCTTCTCGATTTGGGTTGGTGGCGAAGCCGCCAGAAGAGCTGCATGGTGGTCGCGTATTGGGGTTAGCGCTGAAAAATAACGATAAAGGAGAGCTTTGGTTCGGTAGAGGCAACAAGCTTCCTCAAGTTGCTGATGTGAATGACTATTTGAGTCGACGAGAGTTGTTTGCGATTTGTGGGAAGATTGATGGCCACTATCCTGTGTGTGGGTGGGCCAGAGTGGCATGCAGTTTTATTAAGAGAGCATGCGAGGGTTGCAGATGTGATGATGAAATTGGAAGTACGGCTGTGAACATGTTGAAAGAATTGCTTAATAGGATTGAAACAGACGATCCAGTGAAGGGAAAATTTTGCGTTTCGTCCACCAGTGAAGGTCGTGCATGGTGCGATGCGAGCAGCTTGGCTGTGGGTGTTGTGTTAGAAATCGGAGACTACAGAGTAGAAGATGCGGCATGGCTCCGAAAGGGTGACGATTGTCAACATATTAACTTAGCTGAACTGGATGCGGTACTAAAGGGTTTAAATCTTGCTTTGAAGTGGAACCTCAAGAAGATTGAAATTATGACTGATTCTGTGACTGTTATGAGGTGGGTGAAGTCAACGCTGGAGGGCGACCAAAGAATAAAGGTGACTGGAATGTCGGAAATCTTAGTGAAAAGAAGACTCTCCGTTTTTAAAGATTTAGTCGCGGAATTGAATTTGGTGGCTACTGTCTCTTTTCTTCCTTCTAGTTTGAACAAGGCCGATGCGATGACCAGAGTCGGAAAAAGGTGGTTAACGAGTGAAAGTAGAGTAAAGAAAACGTAACCTGGAAAGTTAAATAGTGGATTATGTGCTGTATCTGTTGATGTTCTTCATCAAGATCACCATTTCGGTGTCAATAGGACCTTACAGCTAGCAAGATTAGTGAGGAATGATGTGACTAAAGATGATGTCGAGCGATGTGTGAGAAATTGCGCCCAATGTCGTATGGTAGATCCTGCGCCCGCACGACACGAGACTGGAAATCTGAATGTTGACAAGAATTGGTTGCGATTGTCAGTGGATACCACTCATTATCAGGGTCGATGCTACTTAACTGTGGTTGACTGTGGTCCTAGTCGCTTCGCAATCTGGAGACAAGTCGGCTCAGAGAACTCGAGAGACGTTGTAGACAACCTGGAGCAGATATTCACAGAACGAGGGCCTCCGTCAGAAATTTTGATCGATAACAGCAGGACTTTCAGATCCAGTCAACTCGAGAATTTATGTCGAAAATGGAATGTTCGACGAAGGTTTCGTGCCGCTTATCGACCGTCGGGGAACGGCATTGTTGAACGGAACCACCGGACGATTAAGCGTGCTGCAGCAAGAACGGGAGGATCACCAGTAGATGCTGTGTTTTACTATAATTTAGCCGTGCATGACACTGGAAACCTGAGTATTTCACCGAGTTCATCTATTTACACTTATCAATGGAGGCATCCCCGATCTGAGCCGAAACTACTGGAGACTGATACCGCGTGTAGATATAGGGTTGGACAAAAAGTACTAGTCAAGCCTCCCAATGCTAGATGTACGTCTAAATGGATGAAAGGAAGAATCACAGGTATAATATCCGCAAGCAATATAGAAGTCGACGGGATGCCACGACATGTTCTAGATGTGCGTGCTGATGGCGAAAGTGATGCCACCTGTCGCGACACAATTGACAGAGATGCGCAGGCAGCGAGGAATACAGAAGCAAGATGGCACACACTTTTAGATGATAGTGACGTGGATGATGCTTCTGTTGATGAGAGCGATGTTTCTGAAGTTCGCATAGATGTCAATCCACGCAGATCGGCCAGAACAAGGAGACCGCCGAGATGGTTACAGGAATATGCATATTGATTTTGAGATCAGGAGGGCGTGTATTTACTATTTCTTGTATTGTTAACTGTTCAATTAATCGCTTCCAATTGTTTGTGCGTTCATATTTGTTTCATTGTATGTATGGATTCTGTAACTTGACAAAACAAAAACTGAAAAAGATATATTAAAAGACAGGCGCGCGTGGGACAGCGACGTCCCACGCGCGCCTACAAGACAACACCGGACCGCGAGCACGCCCGAACACGACTAAAACCTAGAACTACACCTCCCCCTGTTTCTTAAGAAACAAACATATGAAAAACGCCAACACAGCAACAAAAAATAAAAAGCGAACACAATCACGGAGATATACAAAGAAATAACAGCCAAACAAAATCCGCTCCGGCCCGCCCATCCAGCTCGACGGCTCCACCAGAAACACACAATTGGCTACGGCGAAGCACAACACGTCAGGCCCCAGCGTCCCCCGCGCTCCCGCCTCGCCCGTGCTCTTCAGTGCTCCGCCGCAACCTGCCGTCTTCGCCATCACCGGCCGCCGCGACAGGGCGCAACACCTCGGCCCCAGCACCCACCGTGCTCCCGCCGTCACCTGTGCTCTTCAGCACCCTGTCGCAGCCGGCCGTGATCCACCTTCCACACATGCCGTCTTGCCTTCCGGGTCACGACGCCTCCTGCCGCTTCAGCAGCTCCTTGCCTCCTTGAGCACCAGCAGTTTCCCCCGACTGTTCTGCGACGTAGCCAGCACCAAGGCAGGCGGGACGACGAGCAACCTCGGCGCAGCTCCCCGGCTGCCTGCTTGCCGGCACCATGCTCCACTGTCGTACCCCTGCACACCCTCTTGCCACGCCGCCGAACACCACCTCTATCTTCCACTTTGCCACTGATGCCCAAGGGTCAGTACCACAGCCGCTGCTGAAGTCATTGTCAATTCATCAATTCCATGACACTATCCCGAAGCAAAATCAAACCGCCTATCCATAAAAACCACAAAAAACGAATCACTGAAAAGGCCGAAATAGCTTGTAACTTGACAAAACAAAAACTGAAAAAGATATATTAAAAGACAGGCGCGCGTGGGACAGCGACGTCCCACGCGCGCCTAAAAGACAACACCGCACAGCGAGCACGCCCGAACACGACTAAAACCTAGAACTACAGATTTGCTGCGTGTATGATGGTTGCCAAAGCAACCAGCAATCAACAATGTCGCGAGATGAGCGAGTTTAGTTGGCTGAAGTAAGAGAGTGGAGTGTGGAGTATGGAATGATTGTCGCTGTAATTTGTTGTATTAGGAGATAGTTGTCGTTATTCATGGTGTATTTTTATATTAAATATAGCGAAAATTGAACAAACGGACTTCAGTTTGCTTTGTTTGTGCTAGGTATCATGCTGAGTTCAGTGTAATAAAGCCTAGTTCGGCTCAATTCGATTTTCACTACACATTGTAAATGCTGTAATGTTGTAAATACTATCATATTGCAGGCTCATATCGATTTATGTCACCCGTACAACCAGGAAAATAGCTACAAACGTTGAACAAGTGACATCTTTGTGTACGATGTCTTATTTTTCTTATAATTTTCTTCGTCTTATGTCTGGTCTTTTTTATATTTGTCTTATTATGTGTCATTTCTTAGGTATAGAGCTTTTAGAGAATCTTGCATTATGGTTGTTGAGGTGTAGTCGTATTGTAGGTCTCTCTAACATGAGTTTATAAAATGTTTCGTCATCATAAAGCCATCATTAAAACATGAGTTTTCTCAATGAAAAAACCTAAGCCTCGGACCCGGATGCACTTTCAAACAGTCTCCTGGGATATTTATTGATAAATATGTTTGTTTTATATACTATTATCAAATTATTTTTGAAATAAGACACGTAAAGATGTACAAAACATGAATGAAACTCATTTCTATTTACTAAAATCCTACATGCATAAAAACATGTTTTTTTCCATAAAACCGCATCCAAAAACGTTTTTTTCTGCATCTCTACTCGGGACCCGGTAAAAGGTATAAAAAGCTGAAATGAGTAGAATGCATTTGAACCTGTAAGAAATGAAGCATTGTCATGTACTTATTAAATATATATGCATATATGCGTCGAATGTTATATTATTATATGTGCGGTTCATTTCGCTAGGAGTGTGTGAGTGTGTGTATATGAAATTCAGTGTCCAGTAGGCGTTTACACGCTTGCACATAGATGTGTGTCTGTGTGCTTTTTTGCAGCATACACTCACGTTTTTATCGCGTGATGCGCACGTCAGTGTCACGTGAGGTGCACGTGGTTGCTTGTATGACGCCAATTCAAGGAAAATAAAAATATTTGTTAAAATACAGTATACAGTATGAAGAGCATTGTCATTTTGGGGTTGATTAGTTTAAATTTTTATATTGATCAGGCTCAGTTTGAAATTGAAATTAATCAGAAACGAACGACAAATAATATCAAATATTACTATTAATATAATTCACAATGCATACAATGAAATGAGCACTACACAATATTGCAAAAACATAAGAGATGAGATTGATAAATGATCAAACAATCCATAGGATTTATGTCCATAGGACTATCGATAGATTTATGATCCATATGTTCCATGGTTAGAAAGTAACAATCCAAAAAACAAATGCAGCCTCATAACTGACAAGAACAATTCCTTCAAATGCGTCACAAATGTCGACGGTCGCATCATTTACCGGGTCGCATATTTTACCGTCACACCGGGCCTTTCTATACCTCTCCTCGGCATGACGTCAACGGATTTGCCGACAAACACGCACAATGGCTGATGCAGGGGTGGCGAAAACGGCAAGCGTAAAATTCCTGTCTAAGTCATCAGAAATCCTTTAGACTTGGTAAAGTAAACGGCCCAAGCACGAATGCTTGCAAATCACTATTTGCAAATGATAACATAAGGGCAACGCTTAAAAGTCAAATCAATCAAGATGCGTTAGGGAAGGCGTCTTTGAAATTCCTCTGGTAATCCGCCAGCACGTGAGCAGGACACTGCACAAACATGGGCTGCATGAGCCGCCGCCCTGTAACGTCTGTTGCAGAGTGCAAAAAACAACGATTCAAACCAAAACGCCCAAAAAAGCGATGCAGCCGGTACCAGGGAGTGCGTCGTACCACTTCTGTGCTGAACAGCGAAACAAACGCTCCTCAACACACATGTTAATACACACAACACACATGTTAATACATGAAAATACACACATGTTATTCGTAGACAATTTCAAATTGTTATTGAACTTTATTTAATCTAAGATATAGTTTTACCAACTTCCAAATAAATGGTATGCATTCTTATTGAATCATAGTTATTGTTATTGCTGTTTATTGAATAATATCTATTGGTGTTGTTGTTGTTTAATGAATCATATTTATTTGTGTTGTTGTTACTTATTGAATCATATTTATTTGTGTTGTTGTTACTTATTGAATCATATTGTTATTTATTGTGGATGTTTCTTATTGAATCATATTTATTGCTCCTGATTGTTATTTATTACTTATTTATTAATATTTATTCTTATTTATTGATGGTTGTTATTTACTGAATCACATATATGTTGTTGATTGTTATTATTTATTGAGGAACGTGTGCGGAGTGACATTATGGAGTGTTATCGGATGATGGTTTATAATTTATTGTTATTTATTTATTATATTCTTTCCAACTCTCTTTCTAGACTTTTTTCTTTTCGAACTCTCTTTCTCTCTGAATCTTTTGGGCGCTTCCCGTACATGGGGCCACCTTAGGGTGGTAATAGTGCTTGCACTCTTCCCATGCTACTGGATTTGCCTGTAATTAATAATAATAATAATAATGCTGGTAAATTCACTGATACAATGAAACGTTTTATAAATTTGCTCGTAGGAAGAGCGTTACTTAAATATTATTATTTTTCCGTATCATTCCAGACCCCACCAATGATATTGATAGCCTAAAGCAGTTGTTCTGTTATTGTCTATGGTCTAGATCTAGGCTAAATGTGTAAGGATTCCAGAAATTGGGATAATTTGTACAAAAACCCGCAAAAACGTTACTATATTTTTCATAGATTTTAGGGTAGGTTAGGTTTGGCGTTCTAATGTAATGTGCTGCCTTTGCAGGAGGCGAGGGACTGGAAGAAATTCGTTAAATCAAATGTTCTCAATCTAATGCTCTTGAATCCTTACACATTTAGCGTCAACCTATGGTTTACTGTGTGTACGTGTGTATGTACTCACCGAGTTGTTCTACAGGATTTGAGCTTAAGCTCGAGCTGACCTGTCTCTCAACCTATCAATTTTACTTTTAAACTCTGATATTTTCTCACTCTCGACAATATCCGTGGGTAGTTTATTCCAACTATCTATAGCTCTGTATGGGAAGCTGTACTTCTTTATATCCTTTTTGCAACGGGGTTTCCTTAATTTATACTTGTGTCCTCTTCCTTTCATCTGCTTATAAAAACCTGTAATTATTGGAGTAGCCATCTTTTTCATATACTTAAATATGTTTATCAAATCCCCCCGCTTTCTTCTGTCCTCAAGACTAGTTAGGTTCAGAGCTTGTAGTCGTTCCTCGTAGGTCCTGCCTGTCAGTTTCGGAGCAAGTTTCGTCGCCAGTCTTTGGAGTCTTTCCAGTTTCTTTTTGTGTCCCACCTCATGGGGGGACCAGACCACGGCGGCGTACTCCAACTTGGGTCTAATCACTGACACTATCAACTCTCTAATCATATGCTCATCCAGAAATTCGAAGGTGTGTTTAATTCTAACAATCAAAGCATAAATTTTTCCGCAAATGTCATTAATGTGCCCTGTGAGTAATGTGTGTGTGTGTGTGTGCGTGTGTGTGTGTGTGTGTGTGTGTGATTCTCGTTTGCGCTTAGTTCAGTTTACTGTGTCTATAAGTGTGTGTTTGTATATGTTTGTATGTGTCATGCTGTGGCGTGTTCATGCCCCGAGGCGACAAGCACTTGACTATCTCGTCGATAATTGGTTGTTAAAGTCGTGTGTCACTGTCTTAACTGTGTATGTTTGTATGCATGTGTGTGTGTGTGTTTGTGCTCCCGCATGTGACGGTGGATGCGTGTGGTCTTGTAGGCGCACGTAAGGCAGTGATGCCCACGCACGCCTCTCTGTAAATACAGTTAACATTTTCTGTACTCGTTACAGCAGCACTTAAATTATTCAGCATTGTGGCTCGGTCAATAGAAAATATATATTGGTACAGCTTTTTTCGTTAATTGGCTGTTTCATTGATTTTTCCTTGCCGAATTTCCTTGTGAACCACAGCAGTTGTCAACAATATCACAAGAGTGCGTGTTGAAAGTCATAACACAGCCTTCTTCAGAAGCCAGGCTTCACATTGTTGTCGGAGCTCCCGAGTAGCTCAGTGGTTAGGCGCTGAACTATCGTGTCAGAGGTTTGCGGTTCAAATCCTTGCTCGTGTTCGTTCATCAACACCTCCGCTTGAGCATACCGGGATTCACCACTGTAGATGGGCACTGTAGTGGGGCGCGCCATATAGTCTCAACTGACTGGTGCGCGCTTAAAACACCAATGAAGTAGACGTGCAGATTTGTCTGGCCACAAACCAGATCCAAAGCTGCATACGCCCAATTCGGTCTAGATATCCTAAACCAACTACACATTATGGACAGATTACATCCGCGGGATGAGGCCGAATCCGCGGGATGAGGCCGGCGGGAGGAGATGACTGTCTCATTTTAATTTCTTTTGGTTCTTCCTTCTTCGAAGATTTCTTTTGAAGATTGTTGTGAATGCGAGATGCGAGCTGCCTCCGACAAAACACAAATCGACGGCGGCAGCGTTAGGCAGACAACGGGAACGACGAGAAAATCCATCGACAAACATACAAAAAAGTCCTCAAACAGACACAAATGACCTCAATGACCTTGAATATGACCCCGGAGGTCAACGAAACCTAGCCTATTACCAAAATTACCATAAATTGGGCCCTTCGGGCCTAATTGCATAACAACAACAACAAATTGATATCAAAGATAACTCCACGACAACGCCCCAACACCGCAAAAACAAAGACGAAACGTTTAAATTTGGACGTTCGGGTCAAAGTGTACCTATTTCGTTCCTGCTTATTGAAGTAGCCAGTAAATGAAGAAATTCAACAAATTCGTGTGGCTAACCTTGGAACATATGGATCATAAATCTATCGATAGTCCTATGGATCATAAATCCTATGGATTGTTTGATCATTTATCAATCTCATCTCTTATGTTTTTGCAATATTGTGTCGTGCTCATTTCATTGTATGCATTGTGAATTATATTAATAGTAATATTTGATATTATTTGTCGTTCGTTTCTGATTAATTTCAATTTCAAACTGAGCCTAATCAATATAAAATTTTTAACTAATCAACCCCAAAATGACAATGCTCTTCATACTGTATACTGTATTTTATCAAATATTTTTTATTCTCCTTGAATTGGCGTCATACAAGCAACCACGTGCACCTCACGTGACAATGACGTGCGCATCACGCGATAAACACGTGAGTGTATGCTGCAAAAAAAGCACACAGACACACATCCATGTGCAAGCGTGTAAACGCCTACTGGACACTGAATTTCATATACACAAACTCACACACTCCTAGCGAAATGAACCGCACATATAATAATTTAACATTCGACGCATATATGCATATATATTTAATAAGTACACGACAATTGCTTCATTTCTTACAGGTTCAAATGCATTCTACTCATATAAGCTTTTGATACCTTTTACCGGGTCCCGAGTAGAGATGCAGAAAAATAAACGTTTTTGGATGCGGTTTTATGCAAAAAAACATGTTTTTTAGTTGTTGTTTTTCATGTTATTTTAGAATTAGCCCCAATTATCATTGGATGTAGGATTTTAGTAAATAGAAATGAGTTTCATTCATGTTTTGTACATCTTTACGTGTCTTATTTCAAAAATAATTTGATAATAGTATAAAAAACAAACATATTTATCAATAAATATCCTAGGAGACTGTTTGAAAGTGCATCCGGGTCCGAGGCTTAGGTATTTTCATTGAGAAAACTCATGTTTTAATGATGGCTTTATGATGACGAAACATTTTATAAACTCATGTTAGAGAGACCTACAATACGACTACACCTCAACAACCATAATGCAAGATTCTCTAAAAGCTCTATACCTAAGAAATGACACATAATAAGACAAATATAAAAAAGACCAGACATAAGACGAAGAGAAATATAAGAAAAATAAGACATCGTACACAAAGATGTCACTTGTTCAACGTTTGTAACTATTTTCCTGGTTGTACGGGTGACAGAAATCGATATGAGCCTGCAATATGATAGTATTTACAACATTACAGCATTTACAAGGTGTAGTGAAAATCGAATTGAGCCGAACTAGGCTTTATTACACTGAACTCAGCATGATACCTAGCACAAACAAAGCAAGCAATTAAACAGAGAAATACATAAACATGACTATAATTAACGAAGCAGTTTAGCATACCTGCCCAATACAGCGGTTTGTTGTAGACAACGAAAAACCAAATACGACACAAAAACTCCATAATCGAAACATTCATATCATTCTCCCCATCATCATCCCCAAACTCCTCGAAGGATATACGGGTGTTAAAAATCTGGAGTTACGAAGAAAGGATATAACCATCAGGTATTACGCTAAAGCGATATCCAGAACAAACCACCTGGTCAACAATATGGTGAAACGAAAATACACTCGTCTGCCAGCTCTACAGAATGTGGCCACGAGAGGCCGGCGCGCCATGACGACTCTCGGCATGACCGAAGAGCCGCGATATATCTTGCCGCCTACGTCACCGCCATGGTCCATTATACGCCCACCGATCGAATACATCTGCAACAGTAAAAACATAAGTGCAAATGAGGTCCAGCAAGCGTTTCTACAAATGAAAGCGGAAAACCCAGACGCAGTGTATATATACACAGACGGGTCAAAGGCAGACGGCAGGACCGCCTGTGCGGTGGTGACCAGCGGCCGAACGGCGAACCAGCCTGCCAAATGGACGAACAATTGTCAGACACTATCGCTTGCCAGACTGGGCCTCCGTCTATGAAGCCGAAAGTTACGTAATATACAAAGCGACCAGTCTTTGCAAGGAGATGAATCTCAGGAAAGCCGTCATTGTGACAGATTCCAGATCGGCACTTTTAAACCTTTATCAGTCCATCGATTTTATTGCATACCAAACCATGCAACTATATAGGTTCATAAACAACAATGGTATGAAATGCGGGTTTCTATGGGTTCCCGGACACAAAAATATTCCCGGGAATGAGGCAGCGGACAGGGCGGCAAAGAGAGCACTGGAGAACACCACAGTAGTACTATTGGGCCGATCAAAGAACAATGTGGAGAGCTTTATAAGACAACGTGTTGCGAAAACGTTTGAAACCGACCGGCGAAGACTCTCCGCAAAATATCCACTGCCAAAAATACTAAAGGAGCCGGGCCTGTGGTGTTCACCAGTCTCCCTGTCGAAACGGACGGAACGGACGCTGGCCCGCCTCAGACTGGGCCACACGGCACTCACACACCGCCACCTCCTGCGTCGGGAGGAGCCACCGGTGTGTAACAGATGTCAGTGCCGGGTTACATAACACCATATTTTAATAGATTGCCCTGTATACATATATCATCGCTCCAATCTCGTGAATATCTTCACAACGCACCAAATACCTTTCACTATGGATGATATTGTCAAAAATCACCAGCCACAAATCATTAGAGCTCTCATCACTTTTTTATCTACCTCAGGACTCAACAACTTGCTTTAAATACCAGCAAGTGCGCAATACTACGCGACAACATGAACTGCAGATGAACATGAACTGCACCTGCACGAACGTTTAATCGTTGAGATTATCTTTTTCACCCTTATATTTCATGGAATCCTCTTTTGTTCAAATCATTAATTCAGTCATATTTCTCCTTCCATGCATGTATCGAGTGTAACCATTCTATCCCTATGCTCGATTCATGTTTTCTTTTTATTTGTTAACAAGACGGCGTGAAATGGTCGGCTCGGCCGAAACGCCTAAACGACAACAACAACAACAAACCCATCAGTGAAAACTACCGTCAATCGGGAATGCACCAAACGAAAAGAGTAAATATGATCAACACAACACGATAGCACGACACGACACAATACAGAACGCAATACACACCTTGACGCAAGATGCGTATCGATCGAAATATGGCAAATCTTTAAGAAGTCTATTGGTCGCGTCTCACAAAGTTCAACCATGAAAATACACCATTGACTCAAAGTTCATAATCCTATAAATATGAAGGGCGACGCGTGGAACGCTGAGAGCGACGCAACGGAGCGGGATCGGAAAGAGAATAGCGCGGGAAGCTTTTAGCGGTCCTCTCATGATAAAACTGGCTGGGTATAGAAGTGTCTTTTGAATTGACGACGTTGTCCGCTATCTCTTCTCTGTTTCTCGTGGATCCATTTGAAACTTCAACATCACCAGAAACAGTCAAGTTTCGGATATCGGGAAGACCTTCTTGACATCTAGAGACACTCCTCTCTCCACAGAGAGCCAGGTGTCGCAAAGATACGTTGGACTATTCGTCGCTTGGATACCTAACGCAAGCGTAGTCAGGGTTCACGTCAAGAATATCGACTTCATCCACCTCAGGATCGTATTTGCTCAAGCGCACTTCTCCTTTTAGAAGTGCCTTGTCGGAAGTAATTAACCACGACGGTATCGATCGTCCAGTTGTTGATTTTCTTTGGTACGATAAAAGGCGTTAATGCGGAGTAGCGTTCGTCGCGTTCGAAGCAGTGCCATTCGAAGGAAAAACTTTCCACTTGTTGTCGTGAGCGAGACGACTGGACACAAAGCTCTCAGAACTCCCCGTGTCTACCAGAGCTTGACATGATACTTCATTGACTTTCGCAGGTACAACCGTTTTGGACGAACAGGATGGAGCGGCAGCCGAAACAGATGCGATAACCGACCCAGTAACAGCGGCAGATTGCCGAGAGCGACAAACTTTGGCGAAATGCCCATTCTTGCCGCATTTGTTGCATTGAGCGTCTTTTGCCGGGCATCGGGACCTTGAGTGCTTATACAGTCCACAGAAATAGCACCGTAAGCGTGTACGGGCTGCAGCCATAGTAGGGCTCCCGGGCGGACTATCAGTTGTTCGCTTTGTATTCTCCTCTGCAACTGCCTACGCCACCAGCGCCACCAGGCAGGGACTGAACAAACGTAGCTGACTGACGTTGAGCAGCCTCCAGGAAGAGGGCTAAAGAATATGCCGTTTTCAAATCCAAAGTGACGTTCTCGAGGAGTCGCTGCCTGATATGAGATGAAGCGAGACCGCTTATGAAAGAGTCACGTATGCAGAGGTCGCGATGCTGATAGGCCGTAACAGCTTGGAAATTGCAGTCTTTAGCCAGCAGTTTTAAAGCCTGAATAAAACGATCGAGGGTCTCGCCGCATTCTTGGCGTCTAGTAGCTAGCAAAGGGCCAGCGAAAACCTCGTTTGTTGGCGTCACATAGATAGAATGCAACAACGTTAAAGCGTCCTCGTAGCAGGAGCATTCTGATATTGTGGAATCAAATGTCGAAAAAAAACGGCAATGTATTTATCGATGCACAGACAAAGACAGGCAGACGCGTGCGGGACAGAGATGTCACACACACGCCTACAAGACTACACCACACAGCGAGCATCAAGAGACAATACGACTCCTCCCCGTTAGCGCATTATATAGTCAAGCTATGTTCGAAGAACATGTGTGTGACAACAGCGATGACACATGCATATTCATACACACACATGCACTCATACCAATATACAACAGATGCACTGCCACATATAGATGCATGGCAACAGTGACGATGACGTGATCACATCCACACACACGCACACATACACACTCACGCATGTACACATACTCATATACACACATACGTTCGTGTGTACAAATAGTGCTTAGCAACAATGATGATTACGTGACCATACATACACACGCGCAAGCATACACACGCATACAGACGCGCATACACACGCATACAACGCGCATATACGCGCTGACTCACATGCACACACGCGCACGCATACACACTCAGGCTAGCGCGCTTGTTCTGCAAACCTGCAGCGTGCGATTGCAGTTCCGTCTATTCTAGCTATGTGTGATTCAACAAGGGTGACATCATCGCAATCGAATGATGGCATCGCAACGCACACTGTTACTACATATATATGTTCATACACAGCAGGAGACACATAGTTGATCAGCAGGTTGAGTTTGTCCACATCGGGATTGGAAGGCAGAACAGACTGAAGAAAATTCTGAAAAGTTATCTTCCAGTGAGCCCACTGTTTTGAAGACTCCGCTGAAATCGGGTCAGCGTCGAATCCTTCGGGTCTCATTAGACCATCCATAGTTCAGTGTAATGAATTGTAGTGAAAATCGAGTTGAGCCGAAGTAGGCTTTATTACACTGAACTCAGCATGATACCTGGCACAAACAAAGCAGACAATTAAACAGAGAAATACATAAACATGACTTTAATTAACGAAGCAATTTAGCATACCTGCCCAATACAGCGGTTTGTTGTAGACAAAGAAAAACCAAATACGACACAACAACTCCACAATCGAAACATTCATATCACAATGCAAAAACGACTTCATAACAGTGTCTCACAACAAAACACAACAAGCACCTAATAGAAACCAACTCAACCGCAAGAAAAAAAACATACACAGTTAAGACAGTGACACACGACTTTAACAACCAATCATCGACGAGCTAGTCATGTGCTTGTCGCCGCGGGGCATGAACACGTGACAGCATGACATATACAAACATATACAAATACACACTTATAGACACAGTGAACTACACAAAGCATAAACGAGAATCACACACACACATACACACACACACACACACACACACACACACACACACACGTACACACAGTAAACCATAGGTAACCAGTAAACCGTAGGATTCAAGAACATTACATTAAGAACATTTTATTTAACGAATTTCTTCCAGTCCCTCGCCTCCTGCAAAGGTAGCACATTACATTAGAACGCTAAGCCTAACTTAACCAAAAATCTATGAAAAATATAGAAACGTTTTTGCGCGTTTTTTAACTATTATCTCAATTTAATGTTCTTGGATCCTTACACATTTAGCCTAGACCTAAACCATATACAATAACAGAACAACTGCTTTAGGCTATCAATGTTATTGGTGGGGTCTGGAATGATAAGGAAAAAATAAAATATTTAAATAACGTTCTTCCTACGAGCAAATTTTTGAAACTTTTCATTGTATCAGTGAATTTACCAGCATGACATTTAGTTGGAAGTTGGCAAAAAATATCTTAGATTGTAGTGTGATCGTGTTCAGTGAGAGAGTGTGTGTGAGAGATTGTGTCTACGTTGACTGAGATTGTGTGTGCGTGAACGTGTTAGTGTGTCTACGTGTGATCGTGTACAGTAGAATTGCGTATTGCGTGCGAGAGTGTGTGAGCGAGTGTGTATAGCTGTGTCGCTGTGTGTGTGCTTTTGTCAAGTGTGGATGCCCCGCGGCGGCGAGCGAGTGACCGGCTCGCCGGTGAGTGACGAGCCGGTCACTCGCACGCCGCTGATTGGTTGTGGTAGTGCGCGTGTGTGTGTCTATGTGTGTGTGTGCTCCCGTGTGTCACGGTGTGAGCTTGAAGTCGTGTTCGTGGTGCGGTTGGAGTGTGACGTCTTGTAGGCCCGCGTGGGACAGTGATGTCCACGCGCACTTGTCTGGAATATATGTAAATTTTTTGTTTGCTTCTACATAGATTAAATAAGGTTCAATAACAATTTGAAATTGTCTACGAATAACATGTGTGTGTTTTCGTGTTGAGGCACGTTTGTTTGGCTGTTCAGCACAGAAGTGGTACGACGCGCTCCCTGGTACCGGCTGCATCGCCTTTTTTGGGCGTTTTGTTTTGAGTCGTTGTTTTTTTGCACTCTGCAACAAACGCTGCAGGGCGGCGGCTCATGCAGTCCATGTTTGTGCAGCGTGCTGCTCACGTGCTGACGGATTAACAGAGGAACTTCAAAGACGCCTTCCCTAACGCATCTTGATTGATTTGACTTTAAGCATTGCACTTATGTTCTCATTTGCAAATAGTGCCTTGCTAGCATTCGTGCATGGGTCGTTTACTTTTCCAAGTCTGAATGACTGCTGATGACTTAGACAGGAATTTTACGCTTGTCGTTTTCGCCACCCCTGTATCAGCCATTGTGCGTGTTTGTCGGCAAATCCGTTGACGTCATGCCGAGGAGAGGTATAGAAAGGCCCGGTGTGACGGTAAAAGATGGGACCCGGTAAATGATGCGACCGTCGACATTTGTGACGCCTTTGAAGGAATTGTTATTGTCAGTTATGAGACTGCATTTGCTTTTTGGATAGTTACTTTCTATCATATTACGGACTCACATTGATTCACTGTGTTATAATCGAGGCTTTATTTTCTTATGTGTTTCTTCCTGGGTCTTATTTTTCTTGCGGTGGAAGTTGTAGGGCTGGTTTCTATTAGGTGTTTGTTGTGTTTTGTTGTGAGACACTGTTATGAAGTCATTTTTGTATTGTAAATGCTGTAATGTTGTAAATACTATCATATTGCAGGCTCATATCGATTTCTGTCACCCGTACAACCAGGAAAATAGCTACAAACGTTGAACAAGTGACATCTTTGTGTACGATGTCTTATTTCTCAATGTGTCATTTCTTAGGTATAGAGCTTTTAGAGAATCTTACATTATGGTTTTTGAGGTGTAGTCGTATTGTAAGTCTCTCTAACATGACTTTATAAGATGTTTCGTTGTGGTTGTGTTTTCTACAGGTGCGGATGTTGTCAAATCAGACTAGTGTTGCAAGATATCTGTTTTTGTTTCTTCCTCCATTTCATTTCTTATGTCAGCCCTGTATTTGTCACTATTTTTCATGAATTTTGTTCGTCAACTAAAACCATTAAAATTATGCATTGGTGGGTCATTTTTCTTATCGTGAGCATGCGTATATTTAGGAAAAATAAACTTCAACTGAACTGTTTATATAAGCTTTTTCATTGTATTCGTTTCTTTTTTTAGGGATATAAGCCTTTATGGCTTCCCCCGACACGTGAAAGTATGTTGTTTGCTTCAAATGCACTACAAATCCCATTACAATAATTCAGAGCACGTGCTAGAACATCCAGTGCATATCAACAAGCTAGTGAAGGAGTTTGACGATAACTTCCTTCAACCGCGTCGACAAGACAGGTAACCGTGAAGGAATGCGACATTAAATTCCTTCAATTGCTTCAATTCAGCGCCTAACCACTGAGCTACTCGGGAGCTCCGACAACAATTTGAGGCCTGGCTTCTGAAGAAAGCTGTGCTATGATTTTCAACTAGCGACAACCAGACATAGGCTTTATTAAGCTCAAACACTGCTACACTGTCACACAATGCCGCACTGAACTATACTGACGATTACAGAGTGCAGTGACCTCGTTTCATTGGCGGCGTAGTGACATACAAGCATACACACGACGTATACGCACACACGGACACGTTGTAAAAGCACAACTCATACACGTATAGAACCAGTACAACTATATGAAACACACAACAACATTGAATCAATGTCAATCCGTAATATGATAGAACGTAACAATCCAAAAAACAAATGCAGCCTCATAACTGACAAGAACAATTCCTTCAAATGCCTCACAAATGTCGACGGTCGCATCATTTACCGGGTCGCATATTTTACCGTCACACCGGGCCTTTCTATACCTCTCCTCGGCATGACGTCAAGGGATTTGCCGACAAACACGCACAATGGCTGATGCAGGGGTGGCGAAAACGGCAAGCGTACAATTCCTGTCTAAGTCATCAGAAATCCTTTAGACTTGGAAAAGTAAACGGCCCATGCACGAATGCTAGCAAAGCACTATTTGCAAATGAGAACATAAGGGCAATGCTTAAAAGTCAAATCAATCAAGTTGATTTAGGGAAGGCGTCTTTGAAATTCCTCTGTTAATCCGCCAGCACGTGAGCATCACACTGCTCAAACATGGACTGCATGAGCCGCCGCCCTGTAGCGTTTGTTGCAGAGTGTAAATAACAACGACTCAAAACAAAACGCCCAAAAAAGGCGATGCAGCCGGTACCAGGGAGTGCGTCGTACCACTTCTGTGCTGAACAGCCAAACAAACGTGCCTCAACACGAAAACACACACATGTTATTCGTAGACAATTTCAAATTGTTATTGAACCTAATTTAATCTATGTAGAAGCAAATAAAAATTTTACACATATTCCAGACAAGCGCGCGTGGACATCACTGTCCCATGCGGGCCTACAAGACGGCACACTCCAACCGCACCACGAACACGACTTCAAGCTCACACCGTGACACACGGGAGCACACACACACATAGACACACACACGCGCACCACCACAACCAATCAGCGGCGTGCGAGTGACCGGCTCGTCACTCACCGGCGAGCCGGTCACTCGCTCGCCGCCGCGGGGCATCCACACTTGACAAAAACACACACACAGCGACACAGCTATACACACTCGCTCACACACTCTCGCACGCAATACGCAATTCTACTGTACACGATCACACATAGACACACTAACACGTTCACGCACACACAATCTCAGTCAACGTAGACACAATCTCACACACACTCTCTCACTGCACACGATCACACTACAATCTAAGATATTTTTTTGCCAACTTCCAACTAAATGTCATGCTGGTAAATTCACTGATACAATGAAACGTTTCAAAAATGTGCTCGTAGGAAGAGCGTTATTTAAATATTAATATTTTTCCGTATCATTCCAGACCCCACCAATAACATTGATAGCCTAAAGCAGTTGTTCTGTTATTGTCTATGGTTTAGGTCTAGGCAAAATGTGTAAGGATCCAAGAACATTCAATTGAGATCATTTAAAAAAACGCGCAAAAAAGCTTCTATATCTTTCATAGATTTTAGGTTAAGTTAGGCATAGCGTTCTAATGTAATGTGCTACCTTTGCAGGAGGCGAGGGACTGGAAGAAATTCGTTAAATCAAATGTTCTTAATCCAATGTTCTTGAATCCTACGGTTTACTGGTTACCTATGGTTTACTGTGTGTACGTGTGTGTGTGTGTGTGTGTCTGATTCTCGTTTGCGCTTTGTGTAGTTTACTGTGTCTATAAGTGTGTATTTGTATATGTTTGTATGTGTCATGCTGTCACGTGTTCATGCCCCGCGGCGGCAAGCACTTGACTAGCTCGTCGATGATTGGCTGTTAAAGTCGTGCGTCACTGTCTTAACTGTGTATGCTTGTATACATGCCTTGGTGCCGGCTGCATCGCCTGTTTTGGGCGTTTTGTTTTGAGTCGTTGTTTTTTTGCACTCTGCAACAAACGCTACAGGGCGGCGGCTCATGCAGCCCATGTTTGTGCAGTGTGCTGCTCACGTGCTGACGGATTAACAGAGGAACTTCAAAGACGCCTTCCCTAAATCATCTTGATTGATTTGAGTTTTAAACATTGCCCTTATGTTCTCATTTGCAAATAGTGCTTTGCTAGCATTCGTGCATGGGCCGTTTACTTTTTCAAGTCTAAAGGATTTCTGATGACTTAAACAGGAATTTTACCCTTGCCGTTTTCGCCACCCCTGCATCAGCCATTGCGCGTGTTTGTCGGCAAATCCGTTGACGTCATGCCGAAAAGAGGTATAGAAAGGCCCGGTGTGAAGGTAAAAGATGCGACCCGGTAAATGATGCCACAGTCGACATTTGTGACGCGTTTGAAGGAATTGTTATTGTCAGTTATGAGGCTGCATTTGCTTTTTGGATTGTTACTTTCTTTCATATTACGGACTCACATTGATTTAATGTGTTATAATCGGGGCTTTATTTTCTTAAGTGTTTCTTCCTGGGTCTTTTTTCTTGCGGTGGTGTTGGTTTCTATTAGGCGCTTGTTGTGTTTTGTTGTGAGACACTGTTATGAAGTCGTTTTTGCATTGTGATATGAATGTTTCGATTGTGGAGCTGTTGTGTCGTATTTGGTTTTTCGTTGCCTACAACAAACCGCTGTATTGGGCAGGTATGCTAAATTGCTTCGTTAATTAAAGTCATGTTTATGTATTTCTCTGTTTAATTGTTAGCTTTGTTTGTGCCAGGTATCATGCTGAGTTCAGTGTAATAAAGCCTACTTCGGCTCAACTCGATTTTCACTACAATTTATTACACTGAACTATGGATGGTCTAATGAGACCCGAAGGATTCGACGCTGACCCGATTTCAGCGGAGTCTTCAAAACAGTGGGCTCACTGGAAGATAACTTTTGATAATTTTCTTCAGTCTGTTCTGCCTTCCAATCCTGATGTGGACAAACTCAACCTGCTGATCAACTATGTGTCTCCTGCTGTGTATGAACATATATCTGTAGTAACAGTGTGCGTTGCGATGCCATCATTCGATTGCGATGATGTCACCCTTGTTGAATCACACATAGCTAGAATAGACGGAACTGCAATCGCACGCTGCAGGTTTGCAGAACAAGCGCGCTAGCCTGAGTGTGTATGCGTGCGCGTGTGTGCATGTGAGTCAGCGCGTATATGCGCGTCTGTATGCGTGTGTATGCGCGTCTGTATGCGTGTGTATGCTTGCGCGTGTGTATGTATGGTCACGTAATCATCATTGTTGCTAAGCACTATTTGTACACGCGAACGTATGTGTGTATATGAGTATGTGTACATGCGTGAGTGTGTATGTGTGCGTGTGTGTGGGTGTGATCACGTCATCGTCACTGTTGCCATGCATCTATATGTGGCAGTGCATATGTTGTATATTGGTATGCGTGCATGTGTGTGTATGAATATGCATGTGTCATCGCTGTTGTCACACACATGTTCTTCGAACATAGCTTGACTATATAATGCGCTAACGGGGAGGAGTCGTATTGTCTCTTGATGCTCGCTGTGTGGTGTAGACTTGTAGGCGTGTGTGTGACATCGCTGTCCCGCACGCGTCTGCCTGTCTTTGTCTGTGCATCGATAAATACATTGTCGTTTTTTTTCCACATTTGATTCCACAATATCAGAATGCCCCTGCTACGAGGACGCTTTAACGTTGTTGCATTCTATCTATGTGACGCCAACAAACGAGGTTTTCGCTCACCATTTGCTAGCTACTAGACGTCAAGAATGCGGCGAGACCCTCGATCGTTTTATTCAGGCTTTAAAACTGCTGGCTAAAGACTGCAATTTCCAAGCTGTTACGGCCGATCAGCATCGCGACCTCTGCATACGTGACTCTTTCATAAGCGGTCTCGCTTCATCTCATATTAGGCAGCGACTCCTCGAGAACGTCACTTTGGATTTGAAAACGGCATATTCTATAGCCCTCTTCCTGGAGGCTGCTCAACGTCAGTCAGCTACGTTTGTTCAGTCCCTGCCTACCCTGGTGGCGTCGGCGGCTGCAGATGAGAATACAAAGCGAACAACTGATAGTCCGCCCGGGAGCCCTACTATGGCTGCAGCCCGTACACGCTTACGGTGCTATTTCAGTGGACTGGATAAGCACTCAAGGTCCCGATGCCCGGCAAAAGACGCTCAATGCAACAAATGCGGCAAGAATGGGCATTTCGCCAAAGTTTGTCGCTCTCGGCAATCTTCTATGACTTATGACTGATGACTTCTTATGACTTTCAACACGCACTCTTGTGATAATGTTGACAACTGCTGTGGTTCACAAGGAAATTCGGCAAGGAAAAATCAATGAAACAGCCAATTAACGAAAAAAACTGTACCAATATATATTTATCAAAACCAAAACCATCCACATTGATGGACACTGCTGCTCCAGACAGACCGGTGACACAGGAAATAGCGCGCAGAGGGCCGTGTGCAGTAGCGGCGATTGTTTTCGACTTCGCTTTAAGGCGGCACACTTTAGCCCAATGACCAATCTTGTGGCAATTGGAACATTCACTGTTTCTAGCAGGACATTGAGCTCTGCGATGAAGGGCAACTCCACAAAACCAGCATTTTCTAGGTGAAGGAACAACAGCAAGATTCCCTTTGTCTTCACCAACTGGACGCTGACTGTCGAAGTCGTTCAAACTTACTGAGCTGTTACCTTCTACAGCTGCAATTACTTGTGAATCATGAGCGTAGCAGTCAGCATGCTGTTGAGCCATATGTATTGACCTGGCGATATCATACGCTTCGTTGAGTGACAGCGTACTACGCTCCAGGAGTCTCTGGCGTATGACTCCGGATTGCATGCCGTTGATAAAAGCGTCGCGCACCAAGTCGAGCCGGTATTCTTCGGCTGAAACTGCCGATAGCTGACAATCGTTGCTGAGACGATGTAGACGCGAGAGAAAATCATCAACACTGTCAGACTGCTGTTGCTTATGAGTGGCCGATAAATGCCTAGCAAAAATAATGTTCTTCTGTTTGATGTAGACTGTATCAAGTGCAGCGATGGCGGCTTCAAATGAAGCTCATTCAGCGATGGTCTCGTAGACATTTGAAGACACGTACTTGGTCAAACATCGTAGCTTATCTGGCGCATTGCTGCCACATTCATCCAGAAAATTGTCGATTGTCTTCTTCCAGTATTTATATTCTCTTTCTGCGTGATCAGAGTTGGGATCGGCCGTCAGCTTATCTGGTTAAAAAATGCGCGAGATGCTCTCCATGACGAGCAGTTGATTATTTCACAATACTGCTGAAGCCACGATGAAATGAGCTTAATAAATTGTAACGAAACTCAAACAATGCTACACTGTCACACAATGCCGCACTGAACTATACTGACAATTACAGAGTGCAGTGACCTCGTGTCATTGGCGGCGTAGTGACATACAAGCATACACACGACGTACACGCACACACTGACACGTTGTAAGAGCATAACTCATACACGCATAGAAC
Source organism: Sacculina carcini (assembly GCA_916048095.2). Classification (NCBI taxonomy): domain Eukaryota; kingdom Metazoa; phylum Arthropoda; class Thecostraca; family Sacculinidae; genus Sacculina; species Sacculina carcini. The sequence continues at coordinate 2,783,153 of OU696593.1, read as the reverse complement.
CGGTACAACTATATGAAACACACAACAACAATGAATCAATTTGAGTCCGTAATATGATAGAAAGTAAGGCCCGGTGTGAAAGAAAGGCCCGGTGTGACGGTAAAATATGCGACCCGGTAAATGATGCGACCGTCGACATTTGTGACGCATTTGAAGGAATTGTTCTTGTCAGATATGAGGCTGCATTTGCTTTTTGGATTGTTACTTTCTATCATATTACGGACTCAAATTGAGTATGGGCATTTATGGGCCACTCATAAGCAACAGCAGTCTGACAGTGTTGATGATTTTCTCTCGCGTCTACATCGTCTCAGCAACGATTGTCAGCTATCGGCAGTTTCAGCCGAAGAATACCGGCTCGACTTGGTGCGCGACGCTTTTATCAACGGCATGCAATCCGGAGTCATACGCCAGAGACTCTTGGAGCGTAGTACGCTGTCACTCAACGAAGCGTATGATATCGCCAGGTCAATACATATGGCTCAACAGCATGCTGACTGCTACGCTCATGATTCACAAGTAATTGCTGCTGTAGAAGGTAACAGCTCAGTAAGTTTGAACGACTTCGACAGTCAGCGTCCAGTTGGTGAAGACAAAGGGAATCTTGCTGTTGTTCCTTCACCTAGAAAATGCTGGTTTTGTGGAGTTGCCCTTCATCGCAGAGCTCAATGTCCTGCTAGAAACAGTGAATGTTCCAATTGCCACAAGATTGGTCATTGGGCTAAAGTGTGCCGCCTTAAAGCGAAGTCGAAAACAATCGCCGCTACTGCACACGGCCCTCTGCGCGCTGTTTCCTGTGTCACCGGTCTGTCTGGAGCAGCAGTGTCCATCAATGTGGATGGTTTTGGTTTTGATAAATATATATTGGTACAGTTTTTTTCGTTAATTGGCTGTTTCATTGATTTTTCCTTGCCGAATTTCCTTGTGAACCACAGCAGTTGTCAACATTATCACAAGAGTGCGTGTTGAAAGTCATAAGAAGTCATCAGTCATAAGTCATAGAAGATTGCCGAGAGCGACAAACTTTGGCGAAATGCCCATTCTTGCCGCATTTGTTGCATTGAGCGTTTTTTGCCGGGCATCGGGACCTTGAGTGCTTATCCAGTCCACTGAAATAGCACCGTAAGCGTGTACGGGCTGCAGCCATAGTAGGGCTCCCGGGCGGACTATCAGTTGTTCGCTTTGTATTCTCATCTGCAGCCGCCGACGCCACCAGGGTAGGCAGGGACTGAACAAACGTAGCTGACTGACGTTGAGCAGCCTCCAGGAAGAGGGCTATAGAATATGCCGTTTTCAAATCCAAAGTGACGTTCTCGAGGAGTCGCTGCCTAATATGAGATGAAGCGAGACCGCTTATGAAAGAGTCACGTATGCAGAGGTCGCGATGCTGATCGGCCGTAACAGCTTGAAAATTGCAGTCTTTAGCCAGCAGTTTTAAAGCCTGAATAAAACGATCGAGGGTCTCGCCGCATTCTTGACGTCTAGTAGCTAGCAAATGGTGAGCGAAAACCTCGTTTGTTGGCGTCACATAGATAGAATGCAACAACGTTAAAGCGTCCTCGTAGCAGGGGCATTCTGATATTGTGGAATCAAATGTGGAAAAAAAACGACAATGTATTTATCGATGCACAGACAAAGACAGGCAGACGCGTGCGGGACAGCGATGTCACACACACGCCTACAAGTCTACACCACACAGCGAGCATCAAGAGACAATACGACTCCTCCCCGTTAGCGCATTATATAGTCAAGCTATGTTCGAAGAACATGTGTGTGACAACAGCGATGACACATGCATATTCATACACACACATGCACTCATACCAATATACAACAGATGAACTGCCACATATAGATGCATGGCAACAGTGACGATGACGTGATCACATCCACACACACGCACACATACACACTCACGCATGTACACATACTCATATACACACTTATGTTCGCGTGTACAAATAGTGCTTAGCAACAATGATGATTACGTGACCATACGTACACACGTAATTTTCCAAAGTGTATCTAAAGGAAGTTACGGCGGTGTAAAGTCAAAAGGACATATTGCCAATTTGACAGCTATTTTGCGCACTTGCGATTACACAGGAATATACTACTGTGTAGATAATTTTGTGTTCTACAAGATAAGTTATAATTTATACCCAAAAATGATACAAAACACGTGTAAAATTGGCAAAATTCGCAAATACATCCAAAATTACACTTGAACACCGGGTGACTAAAATTAATTCATTTTTCTACCTATTCCTCAAAAACTAATTGTCACACATTAAAATGAATTATACCATCGTGCTAGAAATTTTGTTTTCTACAATACGGTAGAATTTTTAATTTCCAAAATGTATCTGAAGGAAGTTACGGCGGTGTAAAGTCAAAAGGACATATTGCCAATTTGACAGCTATTATGATTGCGATTACACAGGAATATACTACTGTGTAGATAATTTTGTGTTCTACGAGAAAAACTATAATTTATACCCACAAATGATACAAAAAACGTGTAAAATTGGCAAAATTCTCAAATACATCCAAAATTGCACTTGAACACCGGGCGACTGAAATTAATTCCTTTTTCTACCATTTCTCAGTAAATATTTGTAACACATAAAAATAAATTATACCATCGTGCTAGAAATCTTGTTTTCTACAATACGGTATAATTTGTAATTTCCCAAAGTGTATCTGAAGGAAGTTACGGCGGTGTAAAGTCAAAAGCACATATTACCAATTTGACAGCTATTATGCGCACTTGCGATTACACAGGAATATACACCGATTAAATTTCACTGAAGCCCAATCACAATTAAGATTGTATCATATTAGCTCCAAGCATGGATGGTGTGGTTTTATTGGGTACAGTTTAATTATAGCTACACTAAACTGAATAGAATGGCTTTATTGTCCTCAATATTTACACATGAATTGTTCCGCCCGACGGGCGGGTAAAATACTACTGGGAACAAAGTTAACTACTGAATTTTACTGTATAATTTAATTGGTTTAATTTCAAGTTGCATAAGCTCAAGTTGCATAAGGATATGGGTTGTAATATCATGCAATGCCAACTATATGAATATGCTGTTTTAGCGGACGCATAAATCTGGAATTATAGAGATGACAGAAAGTTTCATTGTTTCAATAGTGTTACATTTCTGAATTACTACACACGAAGGACGGGTGTGAATTTGAGCAGTGTTGAGGGAAAAACATCGTCAATAATTAAAACAAGAATTTACAAATTTCAATTTTTCTGTTGGTCGTTTTTCATCAATTTTCCTTGTGTTTGTTCCGTGTTTGAGTTCTGAATTATTCCGCACGACGGTCAGCTTTAAATATGAGGCGGGTTGTGGACTTCAGCCTTACTAGAGCCCTCCTGCTTTCTACGGCTCTAGTAGAAAGCAGGAGCTGTCGTCGGTGACCGTCAGCGAAGCGTAGACAGCCGGACATACTTGGCTGAATATCAGCACACATTAGTTTACGTCAGTGATTCTTGACCTTTCTAAGTGCTTTATGAATAAAACACCATTATAATAGAGGTCTAACTTTGGGAAATGCAGTTACGAGCAGCCCGTCGGTCTCCATTTAGCTGGGCACTTTTATGCGCCACTTTATGACAAATCTAAATATCATGCGTGAGGTAACGGGCCCCCATAACACTCGGCGACCCCCGCCCGAGGGTTTGGCGGGCGGTTGCTACGACCCTGCATATCACATTCACAAAAAGAACCAACATGTTGCAAGTATAGCGCATGAATATCAGCACACATTTGTTTACGTCAGTGGCTCTTAACATTTCTAAGTGCTCGCACGCCTTTAAAATCATCAATCAGTTCTCGCTCCCCCTGGATTCTTGATAGCTATATGAAAACATGAAAAAGCAAACGACGTAATAAGAAAACATTTTTATTCAATATTCATTCATATAGCTTCAAAAGGAATGAGCAAAACTACGTTTTTCCAATAAAATATAATGCATAGGTTAAACGTATAATTTTTCTTATAAGTATTACAGAAATCCTCGCACCCCCTAGGATCCATGCTCGCACCCCCGATTAAGAGCCCCTGGTTCGGCAGGAAAGGCAATTGGAGGCAAAAGCCAACAGGAAAAAAGAGGTGTACATATTATACACGGCTTTGCATGTTCGGTCAGACAACTGCTGCCCAGGGGGATGTAGCGAGGGGGTGACACTAAAGCTTGTCTCTTCCTTGAATAGACGCACGTGCAAGAAGCATGTGCTTGCATGTTGCAGCCTGTATGCACGTGCAACACACGCTGCAACATGGGCGTCTTTTTGTTGTTTTTCTACGTGCAAAAGGTGTTGCCGGCAAGCGTTTAACGCCCACGTTTATTTTTGTAATTTTGTGCTTCTAAACACTATTGACAGTCATATGAGAAAATAATTCGATTTATTTTTTGTAGCAAAATGAGTATGTGAATGTTATTTTTCTCTTGTTGAAATGGATTAACACGGTGAAGTTTTTGACGGAAAGAGGCAGGCTATAACAGACAATTTTGTACATCTATTCGTGTTATTGTGAAGTGTAGTGTTTAGTATTTTGTTTGTGAGATTGTGTCGTGGAACTCTGTCGAAGGTTTTGCTGATGTCGAGTGTTATGAGTAGTGTTCGGTGTGGTTGTTTTGTTGTGTTTATGTTACCCATCATGGTCTGTGTGAGTTTTGTGAGCAGTGTGGTGGTAGAGTGCAGTGATCTGAAGCCGCGTTGTGATTGTGAGAGTGGGATTTGTGAATACATGTTGCTGATGTTATTGCTTGTAACACGTTCAGTGATTTTCGCTATTCCCACTATAATGTATACCTCTGTTATATAGTCACGCTTTCTTGTATATGTAAAAATTCGAGCACAAAAATTCAATATTTTCTGTAGCTTGTGTTGATGTTCAGAGCACGCGGTCCCACATGCATTTATAAAATATGTTAAAATCGACGTGATGAAAGCCTTGATCAGCAATCTGTTAATGTGCATGACCAATGTTGCTAACGATTTGTGTGCCAGATTGTCGATATGCTGCTTAAAATCCAAATGCTTGTCTATTGTCACGCAATTTCATAGAATTATGCACTGCAAAATTGGTTCCCATGAATTTTATTATTATTTCCGGAAAAGTGGACAATATATAGTTTGTGCCTGCTAGTAGAACTTGTGTTTTTCAGGATTTATTTTCATCTTGTTAGAAGAGAAATAGTCATATGCGTGCTGCAGTTTTCGCTCGAGACTTTCTACATTGATCCCCAATTCAATTCAATGCACTATATATCGTGTGTGTTACATTGATAGTGCATCGAAGGCAGCAGTGACACACATGTATTGTATTGTATCATTTATTGCCAAAAAAACAACATCACACAGGTAACACAAAATAACGAAAACATCAGAGGCAATATAGTCTGTCAAGCCATGGCTTGTTAGACAGACAATAAATATTTTTAATCTAGATTTGTGCAGTGCAACAAATTACTACAAAACATATGCTAAAACAAAACATGCAACAGAACAATGCAAAAACAGAATATATACAAAACAAACAATACAGTCATACTGTGAACGTACAAATTATGTGTTTGCCTGTGTGACACACATGTGTTTGTTGAGTGTTGGTCGCTTTGCACACATACACACACACGCACACACACACACACACACACACCCTGATACACACCCGCCTCCCCAATATCCAGGTCGTACACACTGCAGACGGTTCAAGCCGGATATTTCTGGATATGCCGTCGCGAGTGGGCGAAAACAAGCAGCGGCCAGCAGCACGCACGCTGCACGTGACAGAGGCGATTCCAAAAGTCCGACACATACACACACACACGAAGCATCAACCATACCGTGTATGTAAAGTAAAGTAAATTGCATTTATTGCTCATCCATCAAAATATACATCATCAGGCTTTTCAGTACAATATGAACATTCACACGCTCACACACACACACCCAAACCACCCATGATCAACTACATATGTATGCACATTCACAACATCATCATATATACATACATACGCAACATATACACATATATCATAACTCAAAAGGTTTGTGTGAATGAAATCCTCGAGTTGTGTTCGTGACAAAGTGCATTTTCATGTAAATGTTCCGTATATATATATATATATATATATATATATATATATATATATGACAAGCTGCAACTTGGTGCCTTCTTCTGTTGGCTGCACGTTTCTATCGACGATTCTTCTGATGGCGTTCTCATCATCTCGATAGGCAGAAGACATGATGTTCTTGTAGTACAATTTGATGGTCATTGTCTCTTTGTGTTTCCTCTATTCTTCGATATATTTCGACAATTTGTCGCGTATTACACGATCAATGGTAGTTTGTTCGTAGCCGTTGTTAACCAGTAGTTGCCGGACTCTTTTCAGCTCTGTGCTGGTTGCAGGCCATGTTGAGCAATGCGTAATAGCTCTGTTCACGAATGACCTTATGACGTTCATCTTATACGCTTGCGGACACTCACTAGCGGCGTTCAGACAGAAGCCTAGGTCTATATTTATCGTATAGACGGCTGTGGAAAATGAGGTCTCATGTCGCTCTACTGCAACGTCCAGGAAACTCAGTTTGCAATTCGCTTCCTGCTGATGTGTGAACTTCAAACATGAGTTTCGCTGAAGCTGATTTGCCAACTGAAGTACGGCGTCTTCCTCGGCACATATGAATACATCATCGACGTTCCTGGCGTATATTGGTGGCTTGCAAGTCGGTTCTGTTGCGAACGTAGTTGTTTCGACGTGGCCCATGTAGAAATTGGCGAAAAGCACGCCGAGAGGAGAACCCATCGCTACACCGTCGTGTTGGATGTACATCTTCCCATCTGCTGCGTAGAACGGTGCTTCTTTCGTGCAGGCACACAACAATTCTCGGAGATATGCCTCAGGAATGTCGAATTCTTGTTGTGAGCTGCAGTAGAGATGGTGACAGATGATATCTATGGTCTCGTCAACAGGAACATTCGTGAAAAGAGATTCAACATCCATCGTGTGCTTTTTCCCGTTGGGCTGAGTCGCTTTCAGAATTTTCAAAAATTCATCTGATGACTTTATGCAAAAATCGTCGGGCAAGTAAGGTGAAATCAAGGCGTTGAGCTCTTTTGCCAGGTTGTATGTGACTGACGGTGTCTGGCTTATAATTGGGCGAATAGGATAACCATCTTTATGCGTTTTTATGTTGCCGTACGCATAGCCTAATCTATGGTCGCCTTCAATGATGGACAATTTGTTTTCACTCGTGGTATTGCACTTGCGGATAATTTTATTTAGCTTAATTTTCATTGCATCCGTTGGATTTCGGGTTATTCGGCGAGACTTGGATGCATCACTGAGTATCTGCGCCATTTTGTTGTCATAATCACAGCGGTCTAGTATAACGAACATGGATGATTTGTCGGTTTTTCGAATAAAAATGCTGCTATTATTCCTTAGCTCCAACGCCGCAGCTCTGAGCTCTGGTAAGATCAAGGACGTTCTTGTATGCCCGCGAGAGATTTTTGACTCGCGAATAATTTCCGCTTGCAAGTCAGGGCTTCTTTTCACTTTTCCTCTCCCTTCGAGATTCTGAATGTCATTCAGAAGCATTTTCAGCTCAATGCGCTTACTCAGGGTTTTTCGTTTATTCATATGGTGACAGTTGAGTCCCAGGTTGAGAAACTGTTTCTGGGCGGCTGTCAATTCAACGCTACTGAGATTGATGAATTGATTTGCTTTTTGGGGTACGTCAAAACAACCTCCATAAAGCGCAGAAAGTTTCTTGCCTGTTCTGATGCGTGATGCATACATGTGCTTATCTTCAAATTCTGATAGCGATAAGTCAATTTGTTCTCTGACCTGTTGTGATACGCAGGCGTCTTTCCAGGCTTGACGCATTTCCTACAGGCGTTGTTCAGTTTGCGAGCAAATATCTTCTTTTCTCTTGAGTTCTTCCTTGAGGTAGCTGAGTCGTTCAGCTAGCAAGGTCCATTTTCTATCAGCATTTTCTAACCTTAGAGCAACCTTATAGCTGATAGAAAATGGACCAAGGAGGGTGGGACACACACACACACACACACACACACAAACACACACACACACAGACACACAGAGGATCTCTTATATATATAGACTAGCATTAAAACCCGCCCGTTTTGCGGAACAATTCTTAAAATGAAATTCATGTTTAATTCATAAAAATATAGAAAAATTAAATATGAAAAAGAGCACACTCATAAAATTGTAATAAATTGAAAAGTCTAAGTTTAATCACTTTTTCTTTTTTTGACAAAATATTTTCCCTCAATCCGCCTCATATTTAAACCAACCCGACGCGCGGAATAATTCAGAACTCGAACGCGATCCGTTTTGGATCTTGAAGTCAAATCCGTTAGTTTTGTATATGAATTCATTCTATACGGTGTGTACGTCATGTTGTCTATAGTTGCTACCCGCGGGACATTTTTATTTCATACACATGATCCATCGCTTCGTTTACGTTTGAAGCCCCTGATCTATACCATTGAGCCCACGCAATTATGCCGCCTCATATTCAAGCATACATATATATATATATATATATATATATATATATATATATATATATATATATATATATATATATATATATATATATATATATATATATATATATATATATATATGTATGTACATGTTTTGTATTGTATCTTAGCACTGTAATTTGAATTTCTGGTCAGTGTAACTCCTGAAGATGTCTAATGTTAGCCGAAAGACGTCTCGAGGAATAAATACCACCAATGTCTACCAGTGTGTGAGAATGGAGATAGTTAACTCCGAAATGTTACGCCAACAAAACATCGGTCAATTGCTGAACAGATTTGACAAAAGAGACCAGCAACTGGCAAGAAATATCGAAACAACGCGGAAAAAGTAGTCAACTGCGAATGCGCAATCGATTTTAATCTCGTTTGTTTGAGAGAATATATATATATATATATATATATATATATATATATATATATAGATTTGAACCCACCCGTCGTGCGGAACTAGTTGCAGTTTGCAAAATTCACGTGCCAAGCACATGACTTCCACACACAGTTGTTTTGATGTTTTTTCCAGGTATTTCCAAGCCACCGCGTCTAAAAATAGAACCTTTTGTGGCGTAGTGTAAAAACACAGCACATTTATATATACAGAAAACACCTATTTTACATGAATATATTATATGTCAGCTGTTTTTTGTTGTAGTCACTTTAGGGCACACATGGAATAATGAGGTTTCAAATTGGTTTCGTTTCTGGTGCTCAAAAAGGTATATACACACGTTAATTAATATAAAAATAAATATAAAAAACAACCAAGGTCGTGCTCGAAAATGTTTTTGCTCAAACACAAGCTTTCATCGGCAAAGAGTTTCAGTAACAATTGCATCGCCAAATGGCTGGTGTAAATAATTGAGCGAAAACATTGTGATTAGCGCAGTTGATTTGTTCATGGCTTAGACCCATAAAAAGTCCTAACCAATAAAAAAGTCTAAATGTGAATGTTTTTATTTTAGATGTGGCAAAATATTTTCCCTCGAACTGCCTCGTATTTAAACCCGCCCGTCGTGCGGAACTATAAATAGAATATAATGAATCAAAAAGCAAAAAGCTTATCCAATAGAAAAATATAAATTTGTAAATTCTTGTTTTAATTATTGACGAAGTTTTTTTCCTCAACACTGCTCAAGTTCACACCCATCCTTCGTGTGTAGTAATTCAGAAGTGTAACACTATCAAAACAATGAAACCTTCTGTCATCTCTATAATTCCAGATTTATGCGTCAGCTAAAACAGCATATTCGTATAGTTGGCATTGCATGATATTACAACCCATATCCTTATGCAACCTTAGCTTATGCAACTTGGAATTGAACCAATTAAATTATACAGTAAAATTCAGTAGTTAACTTTGTTCCCAGTAGTATTTTACCCACCCGTCGGGCGGAACTGTGAACTGAATATTGTGTAAATATTGAGGACAATAAAGCCCTTCTATTCAGTATAGTGTAGCATTAATTAAACTGTACCCAATAAAACCACGCCATCCATGATTGGAGCTAATTCGATGCATTCTTAATTGTGATTGGGCTTCAGTGAAATTTAATCGGTGTATATTCCTGTGTAATCTCAAGTGCGCCTAATAGCTGTCAAATTGGTAATATGTCCTTTTGACTTTACAGCGCCGTAACTTCCTTCAGATACACTTTGGAAAATTACAAATTATACCGTATTGTAGAAAAAAGATTTCTAGCACGATGTATAATTTATTTTTATGTATAACAAATAGTTACTGAGAAATAGTAGAAAAATGAATTCATTTTTGTCGCCCGGTGTTCAAGTGTAATTTTGGATGTATTTGAGAATTTTTCCAATTTTACACGTTTTTTGTGTCATTTGTGGGTATAAATTATAGCTTATCTTGTAGAACACAAAATTATCTACAAAGTAGTATATTCCTGTGTAATCGCAAGTGCGCATAATAGCTGTCAAATCGGCAATATTTCATATTGAATTTAAACCGCCGTAACTTCCTTTGGATACACTTTGGAAAATTACAAATTATACCGTATTGTAGAAAACAAAATTTCTAGCATGATGGTATAATTTATTTTAATGTGTGTAATAGTTCTTGAGAAATGGTAGAAAAATGAATAAATTTTAGTCACCCGGTGTTCAAGTGTAATTTTGGATGTATTTGAGAATTTTGCCAATTTTAAGAAAATTGACCAAAGTTTTCGAATTTTTTAGGGTTCATTTTGTCTTTTCACCGCAATAACTTTTTTTGGTTTTATTTTTAAAATTTAAAATTTAGTGTTAAGTGTAGACAAGAAGATTTCCAACATGATCGTATAAATTTGGAGCGGGTACGCCAATTGATGGCCGAGTAGCAGCTCATAGAAAATGGACAAAGGATGGTGGGACACACACACAGACACACAGACACACAGAGGATCTCTTTTATATATATATATATATATATATATAGCTGATTTTAACACTTATATTTATGGGGATGCCTAGAAGACACAGTTCATGCTCTGAAACCTGCAGCACTCAGTCAGTAGTTAAGTACAGGCATTCAACGTGAATGTACGAATAATTTCATTGTGTTTCGAGTCTAGCAAATTCTGTTGAGTGTGAAAAGTTCAGAAACTGAAAAAGACCGCAATTTTACAAACAGTCCAATACATGCTTGCATGTTTCGTTTCACACGAATTTATTTGCAAAACATATTCATTTTTTTCGAAAGCGTCAAAGTTTAAAATTTGACATGTGTGGAATATTTTTTTGACAATAGCCCAGAACACTCCCTGCCAAAAATGGTCTAACCAAAACATTAAGTAGACGTGCAGCTTTGTCTGGCCACAAACCAGATCCAAAGCTGCATTCCCCCAATTCGGCCTTGATATCCTAAGCCAACTACACATTATGGACAGATTACATAAGAGGGTAAAGAAGAAGCAAAATGATGAAATAATTTGGGACCAGAAGATGCACATAGCAATAAGTTATAATGCTTTTATTGTCTAGTACCTCACACACAAACTCAACCCGACACAAACTCAACCCCAAGCTAGTGATCATTTTTGACGTATAAGAGGAGGTACGCATTCTTCGTCCTCACGCTTGACTCGCTGATGAGGGACACGATGAGGCCGAATCCGCGGGATGAGGCTGAATTCGCGGGATAAGGCCGAATCCGCGGGATGAGGGGCGAATCCGCGGGATCGGGATGAGGCCAAATCCGTGGGATGAGGCTAAATCCGCGGGATGAGGCCGAATCTGCGGGATGAGGCCGAATCCGCGGGATGAGGCCGAATCCGCGGGATGAGGCCGACGGGGGGAGATGACTGTCTCTTTTTAATTTCTTTTGGTTTTTCCTTCTTCGAAGATTTCTTTTGAAGATTGTTGTGAATGCGAGATGCGAGCTGCCGCCGACAAAACGAAAATCGGCAGCGTTTGGCGGAAAACGGGAACGACGTAAAATCCTTCGACAAAGAATCAAAAAAAAGTCCTAAAACAGACACAAATGACTTCAATTACCTTGAAAATGACCTCGGAGATCAACAAAACTAAGCCTATGACCTTCTTGCATCCATTGTACCCCTAGGGACCAAGTTTCATCAACATCGGTCCAGTGGTTTAGAAAGAGATTGGGTAAACAGACACAAATGACCTCAATGACCTTGAAAATGATCTCGGAGGTAATCAAAACCTAGCCTATGACCTTCTTGCATCCATTTTACCGCTAGGGACTAGGTTTCATCAAAATCGGTCCAGTGGCTTTGGAGGAGATATGGTAAACAAACACAAATGATCTCAATGACCTTGAAAATGACCTCGGAGGTCAACAAAACCCAACCTATGACCTTCTTGCATCCATTTTACTCCTAGGCACCAAGTTTAATTAAAATCGGTCGAATTATTTAGGAGGAGATAGGATACAAACAGACATTTAGAAAATTTGCAATCAGTGCAGTGCAAAAAAACCCATCAATTTGGACCTTCGGGCCGAATTGGAAAATGCTGCAGTCGTTTCTGTTTGTCGTTTCTCGCAAACAGCGCGTGTTGCTCAACGGTAGAACGTCACAGGGTCCGATGTAACCAGTCGAGTGCCGGAGGGATCCATACTGAGTCCGTACTGAGTCCGCTCCTGTTTGACATATATTTATATATATATATATATATATATATATATATATATATCTATATATATAAAAGAGAACCTCTGTGTGTCTGTGTGTGTGTCTGTGTGTCTGTTCGACCCTCCTTGGTCCATTTTCTATCAGCTATTATTCGGCCACCACTCAGCCTACCCGCTCACAATTTATACCATCACGTTGGAAATTTTCTTGTCTACACTTAATATTAAATTTTAAATTTCAAAAATGAAATCAAAAAAAGTTTTAGCGGTGAAAAGACAAAATGAACCCTGAAAAATGCGAAAATTTTGGTCAATTTTCTGAAGACTACTTCTCCTAAACCAGCAATAGTACAACTATAAAAATTATACCACTGTGTAGAAAATTTTCTCTTCTACTCAACAAATTATAATTTATACCCAAAAATTAAATATAAAACATGTAAAATGGAAAACAATCAATCTACATTCAAAATTTTATTTAAACTGCACGCGTCCGATTTTCTATACTTTTTTCTCTATTTCTCAAAAACTAATAATCACACATGTAAATAAATAATACCATCATGCTGGGAATGTTGTTTGCTACAACACGGCATAATTTTTAATTTTCGAAAGTGTATTAAACAAAAGTTACGGCGGTGTGAAGTGTAAATGACAAAAAAGCAAAAAAGCAAAATTAGCACAAAAAACGTGAATATTTTGGTCAATATTCCGCTATCTATTCCTCATAAACCAGCAATGATACAGCTATAAAAATTATATTATTGTGTAGATAATTGTGTGTTCTACAAGAAAAGTTATAATTTATACCCACAAATGATACAAAAAACGTGTACAATTGGCAAAATTCTCAAATGCATCCAAAATTACACTTGAACACCGGGTGATTAAAATTAATTCATTTTTCTACCCATGTCTCAGGAACTATTTGTCACACATTACAATAAATTATACCATCGTGCTAGAAATTTTGTTTTCTACAATACGGTATAATTTGTAATTTTCCAAAGTGTATCTGAAGGAAGTTACGGCGGTGTAAAGTCAAAAGGACATATTGCCTATTTGACAGCTATTATGCGCACTTGCCATTACACAGGAATATACACCGATTAAATTTCACTGAAGCCCAATCACAATTAAGAATGCATCATATTATCTCCAAGCATGGATGGTGTGGTTTTATTGCGTAGAGTTTAATTAATGCTAAACTATACTGAATAGAAAGTCTTTATTGTCCTCAATATTTACACATCAAATGTTCCGCACGACGGGCGGGTAAAATGCTACTTGGAACAAAGTAAGCTACTGAATTTTACTGTGTAATTTAATTGGTTTAATTTCAAGTTGCATACGCTTAAGTTGCATAAGGATACGGGTTGTAATATCATGCAATGCCAAGTATATGCATATGCTGTTTTAGAGGAAGCATTAATCTGGAATTATAGAGATGTTTCATTGTTTTGATAGTGTTACACTTCTGAATTACTACACACGAAGGACGGGTGTGAATTTGAGCAGTGTTGAGGGAGAATCATCGTCAATAATTAAAACAAGAATTTACAAATTTGACTTTTCTATTGGTCGTTTTTCATCAATTTTCTTTGTGTTTGTTTCGTCTTTGTCTAGGAGATTAGACGTAACACGTCGACCAATAGACGTGACATGTCGAGACTGTCAGTACTGTCTAGGAGATTGAAAGTTTATTAATGACGAAGTGGACAATCTGCTTACTGCTGGAAAAATAGAACCAAGCACTTCACCTTGGCGAGCGCAAGTGGTGATAACGAGAGGAGAGAACCATAAAAAACGTATGTGCATTGACTATTCTACTACTGTAAATACATATACTCTTACAGACGCATATCAAGTGACGCATGGCCAAGTGAAATAGTACTTGAGCAAATGATATTGGGGAATGATGTTAAGTAATAAATATAGTTTGGAAACATTCTGATGAAAAGATTTCATCATCTTTCATTGTTTGTTTCGTGTTTGTGTTCTGAATTATACCACACGACGGGCAGATTTATATATCAGGCGGGTTGAGGAATAATATTTGTCAAAATAAGAACAAAAATATTCGCATTTATACTTTTGTATTGGTCAAGATATTTATAGGTTACATTTTTTGGTTTTCAATATGTATTAATTATATTTTCTGGATTTGATATGAATTTTATTGTATGAATTGTTCCGCACGACGGGTGGGTTTAAAAAAGTGTTTTAGTTCATTTTTTCAAATGGTTCATTTAAAAAAGGTATTATTTAAAAAATAAAAATGCTCCGCGGGCAGCAACTATAGACCATAGAACGTTAAATTTACCGTGTAGAATTAATCCATGCACAAAACCAATGGATTTGACTTCAAGATCCAGAACGGATCGTGTTAGAGTTCTGAATTATTCAGTTATTCGAGTTCTGAATTATTATTCAGCACAACGGGCGGGTTTAATGATGACTCAGGCGGACTGAGGGGGAATATTTTGTCGAAATAAAAATAATTAAACTTATAATTTTCAATTGATTAATATTTTTATGAGTGTACCCTATTCTATGAGTGTTCTCATTTGCAAATAGTGCTTTGCTAGCATTCGTGAAGCTGTAGAAGGTTACAAAGGTAGGAATGTTGGCTGTACGACGTTACGTCTACGACAGATTAGACAGTAATAAATAAGAATAAATATTAATAAATAAGTAATAAATAACAATCAAGAACAATAAATATGATTCAATAAGAAACATCCTACAATAAATAAAGATATGATTCAATAAGTAACAACAACACAAATAAATATGATTCAATAAACAACAACAACAACAATAAATATGATTCAATAAACCGCAATAACAATAAATATGATTCAATAAAAATGCATGCCATTTATTTGGAAGTTGGTAAAACTATATCTTAGATTAAATACAGTTCAATAACAATTTGAAATTGTCTACGAATAACATGTGTGTGTTTTCGTGTTGAGGCACGTTTGTTTGGCTGTTCAGCACAGAAGTGGTACGACGCACTCCCTGGTACCGGCTGCATCGCCTTTTTTGGGCGTTTTGTTTTGAGTCGTTGTTTTTTACACTCTGCAACAAACGCTACAGGGCGGCGGCTCATGCAGCCCATGTTTGTGCAGTGTGATGCTCACGTGCTGGCGGATTAACAGAGGAATTTCAAAGACGCCTTCCCTAAATCATCTTGATTGATTTGACTTTTAAGCATTACCCTTATGTTCTCATTTGCAAATAGTGCTTTGCTAGCATTCGTGAATGGGCCGTTTACTTTTCCAATTCTAAAGGATTTCTGATGACTTAAACAGGATTTTTTCGCTTGCCGTTTTCCCCACCCCTGCATCAGCCATTGTGCGTGTTTGTCGGCAAATCCGTTGACGTCATGCCGAGGAGAGGCAAAGAAAGGCCCGGTGTGACGGTAAAAGATGCGACCCGGTAAATGATGCGAACGTCGACATTTGTGACGCGTTTGAAGGAATTATTATTGTCAGTTATGAGGCTGCATTTGCTTTTTGGATTGTTACTTTCTATCATATTACGGACTCACATTGATTCATTGTTGTTGTGTGTTTCATATAGTTGTACTGGTTCTATACGTGTATGAGTTGTGCTTTTACAACGTATCAGTGTGTGCGTGTACGTCGTGTGTATGCTTGTATGTCACTACGCCGCCAATGACACGAGGTCACTGCACTCTGTAATTGTCAGTATAGTTCAGTGCGGCATTGTGTGACAGTGTAGCAGTGTTTGAGAATCGTTACAATTTATTGAGCTCATTTCATCGTGGCTCCAGCAGTATTGTGACATTATCAACTGCTCGTCATGGAGAGCATCTCGCGCATTTTTTGTCCAGATAAGCTGACGGCCGATCCCAACTCTGATCACGCAGAAAGAGAATATAAATACTGGAAGAAGACAATCGACAATTTTCTGGATGAATGTGGCAGCAATACGCCAGATAAGCTACGATGTTTGACCAAGTACGTGTCTTCAAATGTCTACGAGACCATCGCTGAATGCGCTTCATTTGAAGCCGCCATCGCTGCACTTGATACAGTCTACATCAAACAGAAGAACATTATTTTTGCTAGGCATTTATCGGCCACTCATAAGCAACAGCAGTCTGACAGTGTTGATGATTTTCCCTCGCGTCTACATCGTCTCAGCAACGATTGTCAGCTATCGGCAGTTTCAGCCGAAGAATACCGGCTCGACTTGGTGCGCGACGCTTTTATCAACGGCATGCAATCCGGAGTCATACGCCAGAGACTCTTGGAGCGTAGTACGCTGTCACTCAACGAAGCGTATGATATCGCCAGGTCACTAGATATGGCTCAACAGCATGCTGACTGCTACCCTCATGATTCACAAGTAATTGCAGCTGTAGAAGGTAACAGCTCAGTAAGTATGAACGACTTCGACAGTCAGCGTCCAGTTGGTGAAGACAAAGGGAATCTTGCTGTTGTTCCTTCACCTAGAAAATGCTGGTTTTGTGGAGGTGCCCTTCATCGCAGAGCTCAATGTCCTGCTAGAAGCAGCCGAACTCAGCCGTCAACTGCTGTAGCATGCTTAGATTCTCTAAGTGTTGCATGCTTCAAGACACAGACTAGAGTGAAGGAGATTCTTCCGTTGGATTTCACCAGGATGATGGAAATTGAATTCGTGGAAAATCAGGGCGACAAGGTGCTTTCAAGAGATGATCGTAAGTTCTTGAAGATCTTGGAGGAAGGCATTACCAGGTTACCAAATGGTCAATTTCAGACTCCTTTACCACTGAAGGATCCGAATCTTCGCCTGCCGTGCAATCGCAGTATGGCATTGAACCGGCGGTTGAGGCTAAAGCGCCGTCTTCATCAAGATTCGGACTATGTTCGTCAATACTATGATTACATGTGTGATATAATCTCTCAGGGTTACGCCGAGGAGCTTCCAAGCGAGGAGCTGATGACTGAAAGGGCTTGGTACATTCCCCACCATGATGTGCCGAGCTCTAACAAGTTTCGAATTGTCTTTGACTGTAGTTGTCAATACGGTGAATATTCCTTGAACCAGGGTCTGCTCCAGGGACCGGATCTTTCAAACAACCTCATTGGCATTCTTTGTCGCTTCCGTGAGGAGGAAGTCGTGATCTCGTGCGACATAAGGAAAATGTTCTTCCAGGTGAAGGTCGAGCCCAGGCATCGCGACTACTTGAGATTCCTCTGGTGGAAAAACGGGCAACTGGATCAAGACCCTGCAGAGTATCGGATGACGGTGCACCTTTTTGGAGCCACATCATCGTCAGGGGTGGCCAACTTTGTTTTGAAGTATGCCGCCTCTGCAGAGACTGATCAGAGTGACGACGCTGTTGGAGGCTTTATTCATCGCGACTTTTACGTCGATGACGGCCTAAAATCGGTGTCTACGGTAGAAGAAGCTGTTTCAATTGCTGCTAGAACCAAAGATGTTTGTCAGAAAGTTGGATTCCAGCTACACAAGTTTGCATCTAACTACAAAAAAGTGTTGGAAGCTGTGCATCCTGAACACAGAGCCGAAAGTGTCAGGAATTTGGACGCATTCAATAACGGGACTCCCGTGGAACGCGCTCTTGGCGTGCAGTGGTGCATAGATCTGGACGAATTGCAGTTCCGGGCAGATGTTAAAGACGTACCTTTGACGCGAAGAAGCTTAGTGTCGTGCGTTTACACGGTGTTCGACCCGTTGGGACTGCTGGCGCCATTTGTCTTGATCGGCCGTCGCATCGTTCAGGATGTGTGTAGGGATAGTCTCGATTGGGACAGCCCTGTTTCGGAGGAAATACGAATGCGTTGGATTTCATGGAGGAACGAACTACTGCAGCTTGGTTCATTGAGAGTACGCCGCTGCTTGAAACCATCGTCCTTCGGTGAAGTCAGGACAAGAGAACTTCACCATTTCTCGGACGCCTGCGAGAGCGGCTACGGCCAATGTTCGTACTTGCGCCAAGTTAACAGCGAGGGAGAAGTGGCTTGCACACTTGTGCTAGCTAAGGCCAGGGTGGCGCCAATGAAAATGGTGACGATCCCTAGGATGGAGCTCACTGCTGCAGTCGTTTCGGCCAATGTAAGTCGTTTCCTTGACAAGGAACTCAGTCAGAAAGTGAAGCACTTCTTCTGGTCAGACAGCCAAGTAGTTTTTGGATACGTGTCTAACGAGTCACGGAGGTTTCATGTCTTCGTGGCGAATCGTGTGGAGCAGATTCGTTCTGTCTCTGATCCTAGTCAATGGGGGTATGTACGATCTGAGGAAAATTCGGCCGACTGTGCTTCGAGAGGTGCGAAAGTGTCAGACCTTGTGGATTGCGGGTTATGGTGGCATGGTCAGGTTTTCCTGTCTGGCACGACGGATATGGATCCGCCTAATTTTCTATTTCCGATTTCTGACTCAGATCCAGAGGTAAAGCAAGTGAGTACTCATGCGGTAAGCTCAGCGGAACGTCACTCGCCGATAGTACGACGCATTGATCGATTTTCAGACTTACATGTTTGCAAGGTCACGTTCGCCTTGTGTTTGTTCTTGCAGAAACGGTACAGGGGCGCCGCGGCTGACGGAACGCATGTGACTCACTATCCGGTGTGTGTTGAAGAGTTGGAACGAGCGGAGCTAGAGTTTGTGGGGCTTGTGTCCTTAAGGCCGATAATAGCTTTCTCGCTTCACCACCAGATGTCGCATGAGCGTAGCATGTTCCGGCCCGCAGGCATAGCGGATCACTCGTATCTCCAATGCATCTTAACTCCAGGTGGCGCGCAGATATAACAAAATGTTCATATGTGTAAAATGGCCGAGCATATCATTATGTTCCGACATTGTTTGATGACACTACGTATTCTGCATTGCGACACAGTTTGTGAGATTTGAGCTTATATAATAATTCATTTGTATTTGGTGCTTGTACTAAATATTGTTGTAGATCATCTAACAATAGACCCGCTAACCTGTGCAGAAATTACCTGTATATGACCTGCGTTGACGCCAATACATATTACACCTACATTGATGACCCTTACGAGAGCAGCCTTTACGGACTCACTACGTCGTAAGTAAGCCTTGCTTGCTTTCGGTGGCTGTCTGACCGTGACCTTTACGGCAAAACTTATGGCCTTTTAGGCCTGTTACGGCGTCTTCTGGCGTTTGGTCCAACTTCTCGTATTGGAAACCGTGGTGCAGTGGCGCAGCCTTAATCGCCTCAAAGAGTGCCCATTCGGGTGCCTTGCTGTAACCTGGTGGTCTTAACGGACTAAATACGGAGTGCGCTTGCGCAGTCTTGACCGCCAAACATACCACTGCATTCACAGTTGAACCAGGGTCTGGTGACTCTGACTCACGCGCACACTTCTGTGTCTGTTTTGTCAGTGCGCGTGGTCAAGTCGGTGGCACCCAAGTCGCTTCAAGTGACTTGCCACTCACCCAGACCCGGGCCGACCTCGGCGCAGCCATAACGGCTTCACACGGCGCTTGTGTGTCACACACACAACAGCGTGGCTGCGACTTGGTGATCTTAACGGGGCGTATATTCACTTATACGCTTATACGGCGTGCACTTGCACCTGGCACGCTTGATCACAAGACATACCGAAACTGAGCCCTTGTGTTCACTGTCGATTAGCCAAAACATTTTCAGGCGCTTGACTCGACAGTGCTCACATCTATCGGTGAATTTTCACTGGGTCTGCACACCGACTCCGGTCCGTGAACCTTGCAGTACCTGCAGTGGAATTTTCATTGATATCTGGTTCCTGTGACACAAGTTTCACATCACAACACTTTATTCAGTGAAAATGGCTACTGCATCAGAGCCAACAAGTGACTCGTTTTCTTCTGCAGTCACCCTGGGCCCACCTCCGATCTTCTACGAGGAAGACATCGGCATTTGGCTGTTGCAATTACAGCTATATTTCGCGAGAGGCTGCATCACAAGCCAGATCGCCAAATTTCAGATTGCTGCGTCCAAGATACCAGCTCACATACTAAGAGACTACGCCGATCTTCTGCAATCATCGTCACCAAACATCTACGACGAGTTCGTGACAGCGTTGAAAAACCGTTCTGGAAGAACTGAAGCAGCCGAACTCAATCAAATTTTGGCGAAACAACAACTCGGCGACAGACGTCCATCGCAGTTTCTTCGTCACCTGCTAAATGTGGCGTGCACCCACGGAGGTGTCCGAGACAACAACGCAGAAATTGTGCGCCAAATATTTATGAACGCCATGCCAGACGACGTTCTTCCAATTCTCCAGTCGTTTCCTCCTACAACTCCACTGGAACAACTCGCTGAAACGTGTGACAGAATTCTGAGCCTCGCAAACAGCCGAAACAGTCACCCATATGTTCATGCTGTATCCGACGACAATCGCATTCAACAACTGGAAGCGAAAATTGATCAGCTGTCAACGCAGCTGAACAAGCTGATGAAATCTTCAGGTCCATCAGGTCCGTCGCGTCGACGAAGCAGAACACGTTCTCCATCCAGCTCCCGCCGACAAAACCAGGATAACACTCGAAACGGCGACCGAAACAATCTTTGCTGGTACCATGCCAAATTCGGCAGCAATGCGAACAAATGCATAGCACCATGTCAGTTTTCGGAAAACTAGCAAGGGGGTCCTGTCGAACGCTGCAGACAGACTCCCTAGCTACACGCAGCAACAGTAACACGCTCTTTTCAATGTTTGATCCTCTCACGAATCGGACATTTCTGGTTGACACAGGCAGCCAATTCAGCGTTTTACCGCCCTCACATGCCGACCGCAAGAACGGCACCAGTGGCTACAACCTGCTTGCTGCCAACAACTCCAAAATCAACACATACGGGCGTCAAACGCTTACAATTAGCCTCAACTTGCGCCGACGATTTGCGTGGGAATTTTTAATTGCTGACGTGTCATGCCCTCTCCTCGGCTCTGATTTTTTGTCGCATCACAACCTGCTCGTCGACGTCAGAAACAAAAAACTCATTGATCCAACAACGTCGCTCCAAAGCAGAGGTAAGCGCACATCATTTATGCCTTTCAGTTTGTCTGTTTCAATGCCTCAAGCAAATTGTGACATTCTGGCCTTACTCAAGAGTTTTCCGAACATTTTGCGACCGACTGTACAGAGTGAAATCCTCCATTCAACAACACATCGCATCATCACAACCGGCCCACCGATTCACTTTAAACCACGCCGCGTATCACCTGATAAGCAAGCCATAATGAAAGTCGAATTTCAGCGTATGCTCGAAACAGGCGTGGCACGGCCGAGCAAAAGTGAATACGTTTCTCCGGTACATATGGTCCCAAAAAAGTGCTCGCAAGATTGGATAATCTGAAGACTACTCCTCCTAAACCAGCAATGGTACAACTATAAAAATTATACCACTGTGTAGAAAAAAAATGTATACTCAACAAATTATAATTTATACTCAAAAATTGAATATAAAAAAGGTAGAATGGAAAAAATTCAATCTACATTCAACATTTTATTTAAACTCCACGCGTCCGATTTTCAAATACATCCAAAACTCCACGCGTCCGATTCTCTATACTTTTTTGTCTATGTATCAAAAACTAATTATCACACATAAACAATACCATCATGCGGAAAATTTTGTTTTCTACAACACGGTATAATTTTTAATTTTCCAAAGTGTATTAAAAAAAAAGTTACGGCGGTGTGAAGTCAAAATGACAAAGTCAAAAATGCAAAATTAGCACTGAAAAACGCGAATATTTTAGTCAATATTCCGCTATCTATTCCTCATAAACCAGCAATGGTACAGCTATAAAAAGTATACTATTGTGTAGATAATTTTGTGTTCTACAAGAAAAGTTATAATTTATACCCACAAATGATACAAAAAATGTGGAAAATTGGCAAAATTGTCAAATACATCCAAAATTACACTTGATCACCGGGCGCCTAAATTAACAACAACAACAACAACAATGTATTTTTATAGCGCTCACACAGAAACAAGCGCGAAAGAGACAACAACAACAACAACAACAGTACACGACATCAAGATGTGAGAAAAGAAGTAGAAAATTCACAGAAAGGAAATTTTTTTTTCAATAATAATGGAGATAAATAAAATGAAAATAAGTAAAAACATAAGTAATTGTAAATTAGAGTCATAGGGAAGCGTAAGGTGTAAGAGTGCGAGAAGTGGGATCAAAAGATTTAGCAAAAAGATATTTACGAAGTGAGGAGGAAAACCTACTAAAGGATGAAGAGGAAGTGATTGAGGAGGGAAGATCATTGTAGACCCGAGGCGCATAGAAAGAAAAGGATTTTGCGGACCAAGGTGACTCGTTGATAGCGCGGGGACAGGATAAAGGACGATGAACACGAGAATTAAAGTCATTAGAAGAAACTAGAAGATCAGAAAGATAGGACGGGGAAGAGCTATTGTGCAGAATTTTATATATGAGACAACACAGCCGAAAATGAATCCTAGGAATGATGGGAAGCCAGTGGAATTGGAACAAGAATTGAGAGGTATGGCGGCAAGGTGTAGGATGGAGCACAAAACGACAGGATTGATTAATAATTTTTTGAAGGATTTTCAGGGATTTGTTGGTAAGAATGTAGTGGAGTGAGCTGCAATAATCAAGACGAGAGAGAACAAGAGACTGTATTAATTTAATAGAAGAAGGCTGGTCTAAACAGGATCGAATAGGGTATAGACTGCGTAAAATCAAACGACAGGTGCGCGAAATAGAGACAACATTGTTTGAAAAGGACAAGTTGGAATCGAAGATAGCACCCAAGTTTCGAACAGAGGAAGATACAGCGATTGGGAGTAATGGAGGAGAAATGCGCGGAGGGTGAAGGATAAGAAATTCAGACTTAGAAGTGTTGAGAATGAGGCGACGAGAGGTGGTCCAGGACGTAATATCAGAGAGAATATCATTGAGAAGAGTGGCATGAGAGAAAGGACAAGGAATTAGGAGTTGTATATCATCGGCATAAATATGGAAAGGAATGTTGTATTTACAAAGGACAGGACAGAGAGAAGACTGAATTGAATTAATTCATTTTTCTACCTATTTCTCAGGAACTATTTGTCACACATTAAAATAAATTATTTTTCATTAATTCATATTTTTCAAAATGCGGTATAATTTTTAATTTTCCAAAGTGTATCTGAAGGAAGTTACGGCGGTGTAAAGTCAAAAGGACATATTGCCAATTTGACAGCTATTATGCGCTTTTGCGATTACACAGGAATATACTACTGTGTAGAAAATTTTGTGTTCTACAAGTAAAGGTGTAATTTATACCCACAAATGATACAAAAAACGTGAAAAATTGGCAAAATTCTCAAATACATCCAAAATTACACTTGAACACCGGGTGACTACAATTTATTCATTTTTATACCCATTTCTCAGGAACTGTTCGTCATACATTAAAATTAATTATACCATCGTGCTAGAAATTTTGTTTCCTACAGTATGGTATAATTATTAATTTTCCAAAGTGTATCTGAAGGAAGTTACGGCGGTGTAAAGTTAAAATGTCATGCTGCCAATTTGACAGCTACAATTATGCGTACTTGCGATTACACATGAATATACACTGATTAAATTTCACTGAAGTCCAATCACAATTTATGCACTTGCGATTACACAGGAATATACTACTGTGTAGAGAATTTTGTGTTCTACAAGATAAGCTATAATTTATACCCACAAATGATACAAAAAACGTGTAAAATTGGCAAAACTCTCAAATACATCCAAAATTACACTTGAACACCGGGCGACTAAAATTAATTCATTTTTCTACTATTTCTCAGTAACTATTTGTTACACATAAAAATAAATTATACCATCGTGCTAGAAATCTTGTTTTCTACAATACGGTATAATTTGTAATATTCCAAAGTATATCTGAAGGAAGTTACGGCGGTGTTATGCAATAAAAATGTCCCGCGGGTAGCAATAAAACGTTCAATTTCACCGTATAGAATGAATTCATATACAAAACTAATGGATTTGACTTCAAGAACCAGAACGGATGGTGTTCGAGTTCTCAATTATTCCTCACGTCGGGCGGGTTTAAATATGAGGCGGGTTGAGTGAAAATATTTTGTCAAAATAAAATTAAAAATAATGAAATTTAGACTTTTTAATTGATTAAGGTCTTCATGAGTTTGCCTTATTTATTTTTAATTTGCAATATTTTTATGAATTGTTCCGCACAACGGGCGGGTTTTAATGCGGTTTTAATGCTATATCTATATACTAGCATTAAAACCCGCCCGTTGTGCGGAAGAATTCATAAAAATATTGCAAATTAAAAATAAATAAGGCAAACTCATAAAAACCTTAATCAATTAAAAAGTCTAAATTTCATTATTTTTAATTTACATTTTGACAAAATATTTTCACTCAGCCCGCCTCATATTTAAACCCGGCCGACGTGCGGAATAATTCAGAACTCGAACACCATCCGTTCTGGTTCTTGAAGTCAAATCCATTAGTTTTGTATATGAATTCATTCTACACGGTGAAATTGAACGTTTTATTGCTGCCCGCGGGACATTTTTATTTCATAAAAATGAGCCATCGCTTCGTTTGCGTTTGAAGCCCCTGATCATTGAACCAGCGAACCATGAACCAGCGCAATTATGTCACCTCATATTCAAGCATACATACACAGACAGACAGATAATTTCTTCTTTATGTATATATATAGCATTAAAACCGCATTAAAACCCGCCCGTTGTGCGGAACAATTCATAAAAATATTGCAAATTAAAAATAAATAAGGCAAACTCATGAAGACCTTAATCAATTAAAAAGTCTAAATTTCATTATTTTTAATTTTATTTTGACAAAATATTTTCACTCAACCCGCCTCATATTTAAACCCGCCCGACGTGAGGAAAAATTCAGAACTCGAACACCATTCGTTCTGGTTCTTGAAGTCAAATCCATTAGTTTTGTATATGAATTCATTCTATACGGTGAAATTGAACGTTTTATTGCTGCCCGCGGGACATTTTTATTTAATAAAAATGAGCCATCGCTTCGTTTGCGTTTGAAGCCCCTGATAATTGAACCAGCGAACCATGAGCCAGCGCAATTATGTCACCTCATATTCAAGCATACATACACAGACAGACAGATAATTTCTTCTTTATGTATATATATAGCATTAAAACCCGCCCGTTGTGCGGAGCAATTCATAACATGAAATTCATATTCAATTCATAAAAAATATGGAAAAATAAAAATGAAATAGGGTACACTCATAAAAATATTAATCAATTGAAAATTATAAGTTTAATTATTTTTATTTCGACACAATATTTCCCCTCAGTCCGCCTGAGTCATTTTTAAACCCGCCCGTCGTGCTGAATAATTCAGAACTCGAACACGATCCGTTCTGCATCTTGAAGTCAAATCCATTGGTTTTGTGTATGGATTAATTCTACAGGGTAAATTGAACGTTCTATTGTCTATAGTTGCTGCCCGCGGAACATTTTTATTTTTAAAAAAAAAAACCTTTTTTTAAATGAACCATTTGAAAAAATGATCTAAAAACACTTTTTTAAACCCACCCGTCGTGCGGAACAATTCATACAATAAAATTCATATCAAATCCATAAAATATAATGAATACAAATTGAAAAGCAAAAAATGTAACCTATAAATATCTTAACCAATAGAAAAGTCTAAATGTGAATATTTTTGTTCTTATTTTGACAAATATTATCCCTCAACCCGCCTGATATATAAATCTGCCCGTCGTGTGGTATAATTCAGAACACAAACACGAAACAAACAATGAAAGATGATGAAATCTTTTCATCAGACTGTTTCCAAACTATATTTATTACTTAACATCATTCCCCAATATCATTTGCTTAAGTACTATTTCACTTTTACCGCTATAATATTTATTGTTAAAATTTATATATTTTCCGCTATCATTAAAACCCAATATAACCTGAGTCAAACCTACCCAACCCAACCCAACCATTCAATCTTGACCGCTCTCAGCCTAGTCTGAGGTGATTTAACTTATTAGTTTGTGATCACAAAATATACTGATGCGATCATAATTTGTAATCAGAAGACTGAGATTATCTACCCCAGGGGTCCCAAACACGCGGCCCACCAATACTTTTCTCTCAACCCGCCAATATAGTATCGGGACCAAACTGTAAGGTAGCTAAATTCACATTTGTTGCATAATGCGATATAATTTTACACCATTATCATATTATCTCATAATTCCCGGTTAATGCTTCCACTAATGCATCATATTCATACAGTTGTTATTTTTTGGATTACATCGATAATGCAGCCCTTGATATTACAGCCGATATTATATTATGCAATATATTATCCGATATTATATTACCCGCCCGTCGGCCTGAACAATTCATGTGTAAATATTGAGGACAATAAAGCCTTTCTATTCAGTATAGTGTAGCATTTATTAAACTGTACCCAATAAAACCACACCATCCATGCTTGGAGCTAATATGATGCATTCTTAATTGTGATTGGGCTTCAGTGAAATTTAATCGGTGTATATTCCTGTGTAATCGCAAGTGCGCATAATAGCTGTCAAATTGGCAATATGTCCTTTTGACTTTACACCGCCGTCACTTCCTTCAGATACACTTTGGAAAATTAAGAATTATACCGCATTTTAAAAAATACAATTTTCAGCACGATGATATGATTTATTTTAATGTGTGACAAATAGTTCCTGAGAAATAGGTAGAAAAATGAATTAATTTAGGCGCCCGGTGATCAAGTGTAATTTTGGATGTATTTGACAATTTTGCCAATTTTACACATTTTTTGTATCATTTGTGGGTATAAATTATAACTTTTCTTGTAGAACACAAAATTATCTACACAGTAGTATATTCCTGTGTAATCGCAAGTGCGTAAATTATGATTGGACTTCAGTGAAATTAAATCAGTGTATATTCATGTGTAATCGCAAGTGCGCATAATAGCTGTCAAATTGGCAACATGACAATTTGACTTTACACCGCCGTAACTTCCTTCAGATACACTTTGGAAAATTAAAAATTATACCGTATTGTAGAAAACAAAATTTCTAGCACGATGGTATAATTAATTTTAATGTATGACAAACAGTTCCTGAGAAATGGGTAGAAAAATGAATTAATTTTGGTCACCCGGTGTTCAAGTGTAATTTTGGATGTATTTGAGAATTTTGCCAATTTTACACGTTTTTTGTATCATTTGTGGGTATAAATTATACATTTTCTTGTAGAACACAGAATTCTCTACACAGTAGTATATTCCTGTGTAATCGCAAGTGCGCATAATAGCTGTCAAATTGGCAACATGACAATTTGACTTTACACCGCCGTAACTTCCTTCAGATACACTTTGGAAAATTAAGAATTATACCCTATTGTAGAAAACAAACTTTCCAGCACAATGGTATAATTTATTTTTATGTGTAACAAATAGTTCTTGAGAAATAGGTAGAAAAATGAATTAATTTTAGTCGCACGGTGTTCAAGTGTAATTTTGGATGTATTTGAGAATTTTTCCAATTTTACACGTTTTTTGTATCATTTGTGGGTATAAATTATAGCGTTTCTTGTAGAACACAAAATTTTCTACACAATAGTATAATTTTTATAACTGTAACTCTGCTGGTTTAAGAGGAATAGATAGCGGAATATTGACCAAAATATTCGCGTTTTTCAGTGCCTTTTTGACTTTGTCATTTTGACTTCACACCGCCGTAACTTTTTCTTAATACACTTTGGAAAATTAAAAATTATACCGTGTTGTAGCAAACAAAATTCCCAGCATGATGGTATTATTTATTTAGTTGTGTGATAATTAGTTTTTGATACATAGAGAAAAAAGTATAGAAAATCGGACGCGTGGAGTATAAATATAATTTTGAATATAGATTGAAATTTTGTCATGTTTACATCTTTTATGTTCTATTTTTGGATATGAATTATACCCTATCTTGTAGAACAGAAAATTCTCTACACAGTGGTATAATCTTTTTGGCTGTACCATTTCTGGTTTATGAGGAGTAGATGGCAGAGCATTGACCAAAATTTTCGCATTTTTCAGGGTTCATTTTGTCTTTTCACCGCTATAACTTTTTTTGGTCTTATTTTTAAAATTTGAAATTTATCCTATCGTGTAGACAAGAAAATTTCCAACGTGATGGTATAAATTGTTAGCGGGTAGGCTGAGTGGTGGCCGAATAATAGCTGATAGAAAATGGACCAAGGAGGGTCGAACACACACACAGACACACACACACACACACACACAGACACACAGAGGATCTCTTTTATATATATAGATATATATATATATATATAAAAGAGATCCTCTGTGTGTGTGTGTGTCTGTGTGTTCACCATCCTTGGTCCATTTTCTATCACCTAATACTCGGCCACCACTTAGCGTACCCGCTAACAATATATACCATCACGTTGAAAATTTTCTTGTCTACACTTAAGAGTAAATTTAAAATTTCAAAAATGAAACCAAAAAAAGTTATAGCGGTGAAAAGACAAAATGAACCCTGAAAAATGCGAAAAGTTTGGTCAATTTTCTGAAGACTACTTATCCTAAACCAGCAAAGGTACAACTATACACATTATACCACTGTGTATGAAATTTTCTGTTCTACTCAACAAACTATAATTCATACCCAAAAATTAAATTTAAAACATGTAGAATGGAAAAAAATTCAATCAACATTCAAAATATTTTTTAAACTCCACGCGTCCGATTTTCTATACTTTTTTCTCTCTTTCTCAAAAACTAATAATCACACATCTAAATAAATAATACCATCATGCTGGGAATTTTCTTTGCTACAACACGGTGTAATTTTTTATTTTTCAAAGTGTATTAAAAAAAAGTTACGGCGGTGTGAAGTGTAAATGACAAAGTCAAAAAGGCAGAATTAGCACACAAAAACGTTAATATTTTGGTCATTATTCCGCTATCCAGTCTTGATAAACCAGCAGTAGTACAGCTATAAAACTTATACTATTGTGTAGATAATTTTGTGTTCTACAAGAAAAGTTATAATTTATACCCACAAATGGTACAAAAAACGTGTAAAATTAGCAAAATTCTCAAATACATCCAAAATTACACTTGAACACCGGGTGACTAAAATTAATTCATTCTTCTACTATTTCTCAGTAACTATTTGTTATACATAAAAATAAATTATACCATCGTGCTAGAAATCTTGTTTTCTACACTACGGTATAATTTTTAATTTTCCAAAGTGTATCTGAAGGAAGTTTCGGCGGTGTAAAGTCAAAAGGACATATTGCCAATTTGACAGCTATTATGCGCACTTGAGATTACACAGGAATATACACCGATTAAATTTCACTGAAACCCAATCACAATTAAGAATGCATCATATTAGCTCCAAGCATGGATGGTGTGGTTTTATTGCGTACAGCTTAATTAGTGCTACACTATACTGAATATAAAGGCTTTATTGTCCTCAATAACGTTCCGCACGACGGGCGGGTAAAATGCTATTGGGAACAAAGTAAACTACTGAATTTTACTGTATAATTTAATTGGTTTAATTTCAAGTTGCATAAGCGTAAGTTGCATAAGGATATGGGTTGTAATATCATGCACTGCCAACTATATGAATATGCTGTTTTAGCGGAAGCATTAACCTGGAATTATAGAGATGACAGAAAGCTGCATTGTTTTGACAGTGTTACACTTCTGAGTTACTACACACGAAGGATAGGTGTGAATTTGAGCAGTGTTGAGGGAAAAAAAATTCGTCAATAATTAAAACAATAATTTAGACATTTATATTTTTATATTGGATAAGCTTTTTGATTTTTGATTCATTATTTTTTATTAATAGTTCCGCACGACGGGCGGGTTTAAATACGAGGTTGTTCGAGGAAAAATATTTTGCCACATCTAACATAAACACATTCATATTTAGACTTTTCTATTGGTTAAGACTTTTTATGGGCTTGCTTTTTTAATTTTTTTATTTGTATTAGTAATTTTATTAATTCAATATTTAGATTACTTTTTGCTCTAATTGTTCCGCTATACGGGATGGTTTCAATGCTAGATGATGTTAATTTATAAATATACCTTGGAAACATTATGATAAAATTTTTAGACAATTTTCATTTTTCGTGTCTGAATTTTTAATCATTCCGCACGACGGGCAGGTTTAAATATGAAGCGGGTTGAGGGATAATATTCTGTCAAAATGAAAATAAAAACATCCATATTTGGACTTTAGTATTAGTTAGCATATTTACAGCTTTAATTTGTTTGTTTTTTAATTTGTATTCATTTTATTTTATGGATTGAATATGAATAGATTTTATGAATTGTTCTGCACGACGGGCGACTATATATATATATATATATATATATATATATATATATATATATATATATATATATATATATATATATATAATGAATTATCTGTGTGTGTGTATGCTTGGATACGAGGTGACATAACTGAGCGGGTTCAATGATATAGTTCAGGGGTTTTAAACGTAAACGGAACGATGGATCATTTTTATGAAATAAAAATGTCCCGCGGGTAGCAACTATAGACAATAGAACGTTCAATTTCACCGTGTATAATGAATTCATATACAAAACTAACTGAGTCGACTTCAAGATCCAGAACAAATCGTGTTCGAGTTCTTAATTATCCCGCACGACGGGTGGGTTTAAATATGAGGCGGGATGAGGGAAAATTTTGTCAAAATTAAACTGAAAATCATTACATTTACACTTTTCAATTGATATCCTTTGTTTTATTAATGGTGTTGCACGACGAACGGGTTTAACTGCTAGATGAGAACTTGAATTAAATTATATATAATTAAATCGCATTATACAATAGATGTGAATTAATCTGTCTTACAGTTTGGTTACTATATTATATTGGCGGTATTCGATAACATTATTGGTGGGCCGCGTGTTTGATACTAAAAGGGGATGAGATGATATACGATAAGATGGGATGGTTGGGTTGGGTTTGGTAGGATTGGGTCAGGTTATATTGGGTTTAATATGAATGCGGAATATAATGTATGTATATGAATTTTTTGGCAGTAAATATTATACTGGCAAAAGTATAAGAGTACTTGTGCAAATGATGTTGGGGAATGATGTTAAGTTATGCATATATTTTGGAAACATCATGATGAAAATATTTCATTTTTCATCATTCTTCATTATTTCGTGTTCAAGTTCTGAATATTTCCTTACGACGGGCAGACTTAAATATGACGCTATTGGAGGGAAATATTTTGTCCAAATATTAAAAAAAATATTCGCCTTCATACTTTTCTATTAGATAAGACTTCTAATGGGTTTACTTTTTTCTTTTTAATCTTTATCTCTATTTGTAATTTGTAATATTTTTTATGAATATCAATTTTTATAGATATGAATTTCATTTTATGAATTCCTCCGCACAACGGGCGGGTTTTAATGCTATATGAGAACTTAAATTAAATAATATATAATTAAATCGCATTATACAGTAAATGTGAATTAATCCGGCTTACAGTTTGGTTTCTATATTATATTGGCGGGATTCGAGAACATTATTGGTGGGCCGCGTGTTTGATACTAAGAGGGGATGAGATGATATATGATAAGATGGGATGGTTGGGTTGGGTTTGGTAGGATTGGGTCAGGTTATACTGGGTTTAATATGAATGCGGAATATAATGTATGTATATAAATGTATATGAATGTATGTATATGAATTTTTCGGCAGTTAATATTATGCTGGTAAAAGTATAATAGTACTTGTGCAAATGATGTTGGGGAATTATGTTAAGTTATAAATATATATTGGAAATATTCTGATGAAAATGTTTCATTTTTCATCATTTTTCATTATGTCGTGTTTGAGTTCTGAATATTTCCGTACGACGGGCAGGCTTAAATATAATGCTATTTGAGGGAAATATTTTGTCCAAATAAGAATAAAAATATTCACCTATATACTTTTCTATTAGATAAGACTTTTAATGGGGTGACTTTTTTCTTTATAATTTGTATCTCTTCTATTTTTAATTGAATATTAATTTTATTCTATTAATTGCTCCGCACGACGGGCGGGCTTCAATGCTAGATAGTGATGTTAAGTTATCGATATATTTTGGAAACATTATGATGAAAAAGTGTAGTCATTTTTCACTGTTTCGTGTCTGAGTTCTGAATTATTCAGCACGGCGGGCAGGTTTAAATATGACGCGGTTTAGGCAAACTAATATAATCATATATATTAAAATATATAAATTTAGACTTTGTTATGGGTTCACTCCACTCTTCTTTAATTCATATTCCTTTTCTCTTATGAATTGAATACAAATTGAATAGTATGAATTGTTCCGCACAACGGGCGGGTTTTAATGCTAGTCTATATATATAAAAGAGATCCTCTGTGTGTGTGTGTGTGTGTGTGTGTGTGTGTGTGTGTGTGTGTGTGTGTGTGTGTGTCTGTGTGTTCACCATCCTTGGTCCATATTCTATCAGCTAATACTCGGCCACCACTTGGCGTACCCGCTAACAATATATACCATCACGTTGGAAATTTTCTTGTCTACACGTTAAATTAAACTTTAAATTTCAAAAATTAAACCAAAAAAAGTTATAGTGGTGAAAAGACAAAATGAACCCTGAAAAACGCGGAAATTTTGATTAATTTTCTGAAGACTACTCCCCCTAAACCAACAATGGTACAACTATAAAAATTATACCACTGTGTAGACAATTTTCTTTTCTACTTAACGAACTATAATTTATATCAAAAAATTGAATATAAAACATGTAAAATGGAAAGAAATTCAATATACATTCAAAATTATATTTAAACTCCACGCGTCCGATTTTCTATATTTTTTCTCTATTTCTCAAAAACTAATTATCACACATCTAAATAAATAATACTATCATGCTGGGAACTTCGTTTTCTACAACACGGTATAATTTTTAATTTTCCAAAGTGTATTAAAAAAAAGTTGCGGCGGTGTGAAGTGTAAATGGCAAAGTGAAAAAGGCAAAATTAGCAAAAACAACGTGAATATTTTGGTCAATATTTCGCTATCTATTTCTCATAAACCAGCAATGGTACAGCTATAAAAATTATACTATTATGTAGATAATTTTGTGTTCTATAAGAACATTTATAATTTGCACCCACAAATGATACAAAAAACGTGTGAAATTGGCAAAATTCTCAAATACATCCAAAATTAGACTTGAACACCGAGTGATTAAAATTAATTAATTTTTCTACCTATTTCTCAAGAAATATTTGTCACACATTACAATAAATTATACCATCGTGCTAGAAATTTTGTTTTCTACAATACGGTACAATTTTTAATTTTCCAAAGTGTATCTAAAGGAAGTTACGGCGGTGTAAAGTCAAAATGTCATGTTGCTAATTTGACAGCTATTATGCGCACTTGCGATTACACATGAATATACACTGATTTAATTTCACTGAAGTCCAATCACAATTGACGAACTTTCGATTACACAGGAATATACCACTGTGTAGAGAATTTTGTGTTCTACAAGATAAGCTATAATTTATACCCATAAATGATACAAAAAACGTGTAAAATTGGCAAAATTCTCAAATACATCCAAAATTACACTTACGAACAACGGGCGTCTAAAATAAATTCATTTTTCTCCTATTTCTCAGTAACTATTTGTTATACATAAAAATAACTTATACCATCGTGCTAGAAATCTTGTTTTCAACAATACGGTATAATTTGTAATTTTCCAAAGTGTATCTGAGGAAAGTTACGGCGGTGTAAAGTCAAAAGGACATATTGCCAATTTGACAGCTATTATGCGCACTTACGATTACAAAAGAATATACACCGATTAAATTTCACTGAAGCCCAATCACAATTCAGAATTCATCATATTAGCTCCAAGCATAGATGGTGTGGTTTTATTGGGTACAGTTTAATTAATGCTACACTATACTGAATAGAAAGGCTTTATTGTCCTCAATATTAACACATGAATTGTTCCGCACGACGGGCAGGATACGTAGTAGAGTATAGATTGCATAATATAATATCGGCTGTAATATCAAGGAATGTAATATCGGTGTAATCCAAAAAATAACAACTGTATGAATATGATGCATTAGTGAAAGCATTAACCGGGAATTATGAGATAATATTATGGAAAAAAATTCATTTATATACTAAAAAAATTCATTGTTATTTTGTGTTTTCATTTCGAAATTATTCCTGACGACGGGCGGGCTCAAGTATGAGGCGGGTTGACTGAATAATATGTCGTCAATTATTAGAATAAGAATATGCAAATTCAGAACAGGAATTTTTTATTGGTATATATTTTACAATTTAGAGTTTTCTATTAGACTGGCTGTTTGCATTTAAATATGTATTACTTTTGTTTTATTAATTGTTCCGCACGACGGGTGGGTTTAAATATTAAATGTTACCGTGTAGAATGAGTTCATATACAAAACTCACGGGCTTGACTTCAAGATCCAGACTCACTAATGAAAATGTGAATTAAATGGTGTATAATTAAATCACATTATACAATAAATGTGATATAACCAGTCTTACAATTTGGTTCCTATACTATAATGGCGAGCTGCGAGAAAATTATTGGTGGGCCGCGTGTTTGAGTCCCCTGGCGTAAGTAATCTCAAACTTCTGATTAGAAATTATGATTGAATCGGTTCATTTTGTGATCACAAACTAATAAGTTGGATCACCTCAGATTAGGCTGGGTTAGGTCAAGATGGGGTGGTTGGGTTGGGTAGGTTTGACTCAGGTTATATTGGGTTTTAATGATAGCGGAAAATATATAAGTTTAAGCAATACATATTATAGCGGTAAAAGTAAAAGAGTACTTAAGCAAATGATGTTGGGGAATGATGTTAAGTAATAAATATAGTTTGGAAACATTCTGATGAAAAGATTTCATCATCTTTCATTGTTTGTTTCGTGTTTGTGTTCTGAAGTATACCACACGACGGGCAGATTTATATATCAGGCGGCTTGAGGGATACTATTTGTCAAAATTAAAACAAAAATATTCACATTTAGACTTTCCTATTGGTCAAGATATTTATAGCTTACATTTTGCTTTTCAATTTGTATTCATTATATTTTATGGATTTGATATGAATTTTATTGTATGAATTCTTCCGCACGACGGGCGGGTTTAAAAAAAAGTGTTTTTAGTTCATTTTTTCAAATGGTTCATTTAAAAAATGTAATTTTTTTAAATAAAAATGATCCGCGGGCAGCAACTATAGACAATAGAACGTTCAATTTCCCCTGTAGAATTAATCCATACACAAACCAATTTATTTTACTTCAAGATCCAGAACGGATCGTGTTCGAGCTCTGAATTATTCAGCACGACGGGCGGGTTTAAAAATGACTAAGGCGGACTGAGGGGAAATATGTTGTCGAAATAAAATAATTAAACTTATAATTTTCAATTGATAAATATTTTTATGAGTGCACCCTATTTCATTTTTAATTTTCCATATTTTTTTATGAATTGAATATGAATTTCATGTTATGAATTGCTCCGCACAACGGGCGGGTATTAATGCCATATATATACATAAAGAAGAAATTATCTGTCTGTCTGTGTATGTATGCTTGAATATGAGGTGACATAATTGCGCTGGTTCAATGGTATATATATATATACATAAAGAATAAATTATCTGTCTGTCTGTGTATGTATGCTTGAATATGAGGTGACATAATTGCGCTGGTTCAATGGTATATATATATATATATACATAAAGAAGAAATTATCTGTCTGTCTGTGTATGTATGCTTGAATATGAGGTGACATAATTGCGCAGGTTCAATAGATCAGGGGCTTAATTGTTCCGCACGACGGGCGGGTAAAATGCTACTGGGAACAAAGTAAACTACTGAATTATTGTACCATATAGAACCATTAAATAAAAAAACATTATTATATAATAAAGAACCATTTGAATATTAGTTAGTTAGTTGTCATTAGTTGGTTTATATATAAAGAACCATTGGTGTTGGGGCTTAATTGTTCCGCACGACGGGCGGGTTTAAATATGAGGCTGTTCGAGGGAAAATGTTAAATGTTTTGCTTTTTAATTTGTATTCAGTTGATTTTATGGATTGAATATGCATTTTATTTTATGGATTGAATATGCATTTTATTTTATAAATTGTTCAGCACGACGGGCGGGTTTAAATATGAGACGGGCTGAAGGAAAATATGTTGTCAAAAAATTTAATTCAATTTAGACTTTTCAATTGAGTAAGATTTTAATGAGTATATCTGTTTTCTTTTTTAATTTGCAATATGTTTATGAATTAAATATGAATTTCATCTTATGAATTGCTCCGCTCAACTGGCGGGTTTCAATGCTAGACGGTGATATTAAGTTATTAAAATATTTTGGAAACATTATGATGAAAAAGTGTAGTCATTTTTCATTGTTTCGTGTCTGAGTTCTGAATTATTCAGCACGACGGGCATGTATATATATGAGGCGGTTTAGGCAAACTATTTTGTGAAAATAAATATGAAAATATAGAAATTTAGACTATTGTATGGGTTTACTCCACTCTTTTTTAATTCATATTCCTTTTCTCTCATGAATTGAATTACATGCTAGGATGTAGGATGTAGGATGCTTACATGCATGCTTGAGTTTACATGCTAGGATTTTCATTGTTTGTTACGTGTTTGTGTTCTGAATTATTCCGCACAATGGGTTGGTTTATATATGAGGCGGGTTGAGGGAAAATATTATGTCAAAATAAAAATAAAAATAATCACACTTGGACTTTTCTATTGAGTAAGACACTGATGAGTTTTCATTTTATTTTTTAATTCGGAATATTTTTATGAATATGAATTATTATGAATATTAATTCCATTTTATGAATTCCTCCGCACAACGGGCGGGTTTTAATGCTAGTATATACATAAAGAAGAAATTATCTGTCTGTCTATGTATGTATGCTTGAATATGAGGTGACATAATTGCGCTGGTTCATGGTTCGCTGGTTCAATGATCAGGGGCTTCAAACGCAAACGAAGCGATGGCTCATTTTTATGAAATAAAAATGTCCCGCGGGCAGTTATTCATGTTATGAATTGCTCCGCACAACGGGCGGGTTTTAATGCTAGTCTATATATATAAAAGAGATCCTCTGTCTGTGTGTCTGTTTGTCTGTCCCACCCTCCTTGGTCCATTTTCAGCAAGCTGCTACTCGGTAACCACTTGGTGTACCCGCCAAAAATTTATACCATTACGTTGAAAATTTTCCTATCTACACGATAGGATAAATTTTAAATTTTAAAAATAAAACCAAAAAAAGTTATCGCGGTGAAAAGACAAAATGAACCCTGAAAAATGCGAAAATTTTGGTCAATATTCCTGCATCTACTCCTCGTAAAATGCTACTTGGGACAAAGTAAGCTACTGAATTTTACTGTGTAATTTAATTGGTTTAATTTCAAGTTGCATACGCTTAAGTTGCATAAGGATACGGGTTGTAATATCATGCAATGCCAAGTATATGCATATGCTGTTTTAGAGGAAGCATTAATCTGGAATTATAGAGATGTTTCATTGTTTTGATAGTGTTACACTTCTGAATTACTACACACGAAGGACGGGTGTGAAATTGGGCCGTGTTGAGGGAAAATCATCGTCAATAATTAAAACAAGAATTTACAAATTTGACTTTTCCATTGGTCGTTTTTCATCAATTTTCTTTGTGTTTGTTTCGTGTTTGAGTTCTGAATTATTCCGCACGACGGGCAGCTTTAAATATGAGGCGGGTTGTGGAAAAACATGTTTTCTAAATTGAAACATAAATTTCACATTTAGACTTTTATATTAGCTAAAACATTCCTATGGGTTTGTTTTTCTTTTTCAATTTGCACTAATTTTTTTATGAATTCAATATTAATTATATTTTATGAACTGTTCCGCACGACGGGGGAATTAAATGTATCTATAAAGAGTGGGTTTAAATGATAGCGAGGTATATGATATTTTGCTAGCAGTAAATATTCTAGCGATAAAAGTAGAATAGCTCTTAAGCAAATGATTTTGGAGAATGATGTGAACCTTTAGATATATTTTGCGATCTGATGATATATGTATTAGGAATAATACGTAGCATAATATAGATTGCATAATATAATATCGGCTGTAATATCAAGGGCTGTAATATCGGTGTAATCCAAAAAATAACAACTGTATGAATATGATGCATTAGTGGAAGCATTAACCGGGAATTATGAGATAATATGATAATGGTGTATAATTATATCGCATTATGCAACAAATGTGAATTTAGCTGCATTACAGTTTGGTCCCGATACTATATTGGCGGGTTGAGAGAAAAGTATTGGTGGGCCGCGTGCTTGGGACCCCTGGGGTAGATAATCTCAGTCTTCTGATTACAAATTATGATCGCATCAGTATATTTTGTGATCACAAACTAATAAGTTAAATCACCTCAGACTAGGCTGAGAGCGGTCAATATTGAATGGTTGGGTTGGGTTGGGTAGGTTTGACTCAGGTTATATTGGGTTTTAATGATAGCGGAAAATATATAAATTTTAACAATAAATATTATAGCGGTAAAAGTGAAATAGTACTTGAGCAAATGATATTGGGGAATGATGTTAAGTAATAAATATAGTTTGGAAACATTCTGATGAAAGGATTTCATCATCTTTCATTGTTTGTTTCGTGTTTGTGTTCTGAATTATACCACACGACGGGCTGATTTATATATCAGGCGGGTTGAGGAATAATATTTGTCAAAATATGAACAAAAATATTCACATTTGGAGTTTTTTATTGGTTAAGATATTTATAGGTTACATTTTTTGGTATTTTTTAAAATACCTAAGCCTCGGACCCGGATGCACTTTCAAACAGTCTCCTGGGATATTTATTGGTAAATATGTTTGTTTTTTATACTATTATCAAATTATTTTTGAAATAAGACACGCAAATATGTACAAAACATGAATGAAACTCATTTCTATGTACTAAAATCCTACATCCGATGATGATTGGAGCTAATTCTAGAAAAACATAAAAAACAACTAAAACATGTTTTTTTGCAAAAAACATATCCAAAAACGTTTTTTTTCTGCATCTCTACTCTGGACCCGGTAAAAGGTATCAAAATCTGAAATGAGTAGAAAGCATTTGAACCTGTAAGAAATGAAGCAATTGTCGTGTACTTATTAGATACATACTTATTAAATAAATATGCATATATGCGTCGAATGTTAAATTATTATATGTGCGGTTCATTTCGCTAGGAGTGTGTGAGTGTGTGTATATGAAATTCAGTGTCCAGTAGGCGTTTACACGCTTGCACATGGATGTGTGTCTGTGTGCTTTTTTGCAGCATACACTCACGTGTTTATCGCGTGATGCGCACGTGATTGTCACGTGAGGTGCACGTGGTTGCTTGTATGACGCCAATTCAAGGAAAATATAAAATATTTGTTAAAATACAGTATACAGTATGAAGAGCATTGTCATTTTGGGTTTTATTAGTATAAATTTTTATATTGATTAGGCTCAGTTTGAAATTGAAATTAATCAGAAACGAACGACAAATAATATCAAATATTACTATTAATATAATTCACAATGCATACAATGAAATGAGCACGACACAATATTGCAAAAACATAAGAGAAAAGATTGATAAATGATCAAACAATCCAAAGGACTTATGATCCATAGGACTATCGATAGGTTTATGATCCATATGTTTCAAGGTTAGCCACACGAATTTCTTGAATTTCTTCATTTACTGGCTACTTCAATAAGCAGGGACGAAAGAGGTACACTTTGACCCAAACGTCCAAATTTAAACGCTTGGTCTTTGTTTGTGTGGTGTTGGGGAGTTGTCGTGGAGTTATCTTTGATTTCAATTTATTGTTGTTGTTATCCAATTCGGCCCGAAGGTCCGAATTGATGGTAATTTTTTGCACTGAACTGATTGCAAATTGTCTAAATGTCTGTTTGTAGCCTATTTCCTCCTAAACCACTGGACCGATTTTGATGAACCTTGGTCCCTAGAGGTAAAATGGATGCAAGAAGGTCATAGGCTACGTTTTTTTGACCTCCGAGATCATTTTCAAGGTCATTGAGGTCATTTGTGTCTGTTTACCCCATCTCCTCCTAAGCCACTGGACCGATTTTGATGAAACTTGGTCCCTAGGGGCAAAATGGATGCAAGAAGGTCATAGGCTAGGTTTTGTTGACCTCCGAGATCATTTTCAAGGTCATTGAGGTCATTTGTGTCTGTTTACCCTATCTCCTCCTAAGCCACTAGACCGCTTTTGATGAACCCTGGTCCCTAGGGGTAAAAAGGATGCAAAAGGGTCATAAGTTAGGTGTTGTTGACCTCCGAGGTCATATTCAAGGTCATTGAGGTCATTTGTGTTTGTTTGAGGACTTTTTTTGTATGTTTGTCGATGTTTTTTTTCGTCGTTCCCGTTTTCCGCCAAACGCTGCCGCCGTCGATTTGTGTTTTGTCGGCGGCAGCACGCATGTCGCATTCACAGCAATCTTCAAAAGAAATCTTCGAAGAAGAAAGAACCAAAAGAAATTAAAAAGACAGTCATCTCCCCCCGCCGGCCTCATCCCGCGGATGTAATCTGTCCATAATGTGTAGTTGGTTTAGGATATCAAGGCCGCATTGGGGGTATGCAGCCTTGGATCTGGTTTGTGGCCAGACAAAGCTGCACGTCTACTTAATTGGTGTTTTAAGCGCGCACCAGTCAGTTGAGACTATATGGCGCGCCCCACTGTGTGCCCATCTACAGTGGTGAATCCGGGTATGCTCAAGCGGAGGTGTTGATGAACGAACACGGGCCAGGATTTGAACCGCAAACCTCTGACACGATAGTTGAGCGCCTAACCACTGAGCTACTCGGGAGCTCCGACAACAATTTGAAGCCTGGCTTCTGAAGAAGGCTGTGTAATGACTTTCAACACGCACTCTTGTGATAAGAACTCGGGTGACAGAAATCGATATGAGCCTGCAATATGATAGTATTTACAATATTACAGCATTTACAATGCAAAAATGACTTCATAACAGTGTCTCACAATAGAACACAACAAGCAACTAATAAAAACCAGCCCTACAACTTCCACCGCAAAAAAATAAGACCCAGAAAGAAACACATAAGAAAATATAGCCCCGATTATAACACATTTGTAACGAAACTAGCGACAACCAGACATGGGCTTTATTAAGCTCAAACACTGCTACACTGTCACACAATGCCGCACTGAACTATACTGACGATTACAGAGTGCAGTGACCTCGTTTCATTGGCGGCGTAGTGAGATACAAGCATACACACGACGTACACGCACACACTGATACGTTGTAAAAGCACAACTCATACACGCGTAGAACCAGTACAACTATATGAAACACACAACAACAATGAATCAATTTGAGTCCGTAATATGATAGAAAGTAACAATCAAAAAAGCAAATGCAGCCTCATAACTGCCGTGACGTTGTGCTTTTACAACGTGTCAGTGTCAGTCATAACTGACAATAACAATTCCTTCAAACGCGTCACAAATGTCGACGGTCGCATCATTTACCGGGTCGCATCTTCTACCTTTACACCGGGCCTTTCTATACCTCTCCTCGGCATGACGTCAACGGGTTTGCCGACAAACAGGCACAATGGCTGATGCAGGGGTGGCGAAAACGGCAAGGGTAAAATTCCTGTTTAAGTCATCAGAAATCCTTTAGACTTGAAAAAGTAAACGGCCCATACACGAATGCTAGCAAAGCACTATTTGCAAATGAGAACATAAGGGCAATGTTTAAAAGTCAAATCAATCAAGATGCGTTAGGGAAGGCGTCTTTGAAGTTCCTCTGTTAATCCGTCAGCACGTGAGCAGCACACTGCACAAACATGGACTGCATGAGCCGCCGCCCTGCAGAGTTTGTTGCAGAGTGCAAAAAACAACGACTCAAAACAAAACGCCCAAAACAGGCGATGCAACCAGCACCAAGGCATGTATACAAGCATACACAGTTAAGACAGTGACACACGACTTTAACAACCAATCATCGACGAGCTAGTCAAGTGCTTGCCGCCGCGGGGCATGAACATGTGACAGCATGACACATACAAACATATACAAATACACACTTATAGACACAGTAAACTACACAAAGCGCAAACGAGAATCACACACACACACACACACACACACACACACACACACACACACACACACACACACACACACACACAAACACACACACACACACACACACACAAACGTACACACAGTAAACCATAGGTAACCAGTAAACCGTAGGATTCAAGAACATTAGATTAAGAACATTTGATTTAACGAATTTCTTCCAGTCCCTCGCCTCCTGCAAAGGTAGCACATTACATTAGAACGCTAAGCCTAACTTAACCTAAAATCTATGAAAGATATAGAAACGTTTTTGCGCGTTTTTTATCAATTATCTCAATTTAATGTTCTGGAATCCTTACACATCTAGCCTAGACCTAAACCATATACAATAA
Source organism: Sacculina carcini (assembly GCA_916048095.2). Classification (NCBI taxonomy): domain Eukaryota; kingdom Metazoa; phylum Arthropoda; class Thecostraca; family Sacculinidae; genus Sacculina; species Sacculina carcini. The sequence goes on along the minus strand of OU696593.1, from coordinate 2,739,770 downwards.
CAGAACAACTGATTTAGGCTATCAATGTTATTGGTGGGGTCTGGAAAAATAAGGAAAAAATAAAAATATTTAAATAACGCTCTTCCTACGAGCAAATTTATGAAAAGTTTTATTGTATCAGTGAATTTACCGGCTGCATCGCCTGTTTTGGGCGTTTTGTTTTGTGTCGTTGTTTTTTTACACTCTGCAACAAACGCTACAGGGCGGCGGCTCATGCAGCCCATGTTTGTGCAGTGTGATGCTCACGTGCTGGCGGATTAACAGAGGAATTTCATAGACGCCTTCCCTATATCATCTTGATTGATTTGACTTTTAAGCATTGCCCATATGTTCTCACTTGCAAATAGTGCTTTGCTAGCATCCGTGCATGGGCCGTTTACTTTTCCAAGTCTAAAGGATTTCTGATGACTTAGACAGGAATTTTACGCTTGCCGTTTTCCCCACCCCTGCATCAGCCATTGTGCGTGTTTGTCGGCAAATCCGTTGACGTCATGCCGAGGAGAGGCATAGAAAGGCCCGGTGTGACGGTAAAAGATGCGACCCGGTAAATGATGCGAACGTCGACATTTGTGACGCGTTTGAAGGAATTGTTATTGTCAGTTATGAGGCTGCATTTGCTTTCTGGATTGTTAATATCTATCATATTACGGACTCACATTGATTCAATGTTGTTGTGTGTTTCATATAGTTGTACTGGTTCTATACGTGTATGAGTTGTGCTTTTACAACGTATCAGTGTGTGCGTGTACGTCGTGTGTATGCTTATATGTCACTACGCCGCCAATGACACGAGGTCACTGCACTCTGTAATTGTCAGCATAGTTCAGTGCGGCATTGTGTGACAGTGTAGCAGTGTTTAAGTTTCGTTACAATTTATTAAGCTCATTTCATCGTGGCTTCAGCAGTATTGTTACATTATCAACTGCTCGTCATGGAGAGCATCTCGCGCATTTTTTTGTCCAGATAAGCTGACGGCCGATCCCAACTCTGATCACGCAGAAAGACAATATAAATACTGGAAGAAGACATTCGACAATTTTCTGGATGAATGTGACAGCAATGCGCCAGATAAACTACGATGTTTGACCAAGTACGTGTCTTCAAATGTCTACGAGACCATCGCTGAATGAGCTTCATTTGAAGCCGCCATCGCTGCACTTGATACAGTCTACATCAAACAGAAGAACATTATTTTTGCTAGGCATTTATCGGCCACTCATAAGCAACCGCAGTCTGACAGTGTTGATGATTTTCTCTCGCGTCTACATTGTCTCAGCAACGATTGTCAGCTATCGGCAGTTTCAGCCGAAGACTACCGGCTCGACTTGGTGCGCGACGCTTTTATCAACGGCATGCAATCCGGAGTCATACGCCAGAGACTCCTGGAGCGTAGTACGCTGTCACTCAACGAAGCGTATTATATCGCCAGGTCACTACATATGGCTCAACAGCATGCTGACTGCTACGCTCATGATTCACAAGTAATTGCAGCTGTAGAAGGTAACAGCTCAGTTAGTTTGAACGACTTCGACAGTCAGCGTCCAGTTGGTGAAGACAAAGGGAATCTTGCTGTTGTTCCTTCACCTACAAAAAAGCTGGTTTTGTGGAGGTGCCCTTCATCGCAGAGCTCAATGTCCTGCTAGAAGCAGTGAATGTTCTAATTGCCACAAGATTGGTCATTGTGCTAAAGTATGCCGCCTTAAAGCGAAGCCGAAAACAATCGCCGCTACTGCACACGGCTCTCTGTGCGCTGTTTCCTGTGTCACCGGTCTGTCTGCATCAACAGTGTCCATCAATGTGGATGTTTTTCGGGCTACGGCATTGATTGATTCGGCGAGCTCTGGAAGTTTTATCGACGCCACATTGGCCGACATATTTGGCCTCAATGTTTTCCCGTCTACTCGCACAATCACGCTTGCTTCAAAATCATCACAAGTGCATATTCGAAGATACTGTTACGTCAAGCTGCTTATCAACGGAAGACAGTACAATGATACACGTGTGGAAGTTATGGATGATCTTTGTGTGGATGTCATCCTTGGATCGGACTTTCAGCAGCAGCACAGGTCAGTAAAGTTCCAATTTGAAGGCGATAAACCGGAATTATGTGTTAATGCCAAAGAACCCGGTGCATGTTGCTTAACCGTCGCCAAATTGTGTGAGCCTCAGTTGTTCTGTAACATGCTGCCAAATGCTAAGCCGATTGCCACAAAATCCGGACGGTACTGTCTAGGAGATTGAAAGTTTATTAATGACGAAGTGGACAATCTGCTTACTGCTGGAATAATAGAACCAAGCACTTCACCTTGGCGAGCGCAAGTGGTGATAACGAGAGGAGAGAACCATAAAAAACGTATGTGCATTGACTATTCTACTACTGTAAATACATATACTCTTACAGACGCATATCCTCTTCCGAATATCAATGATATGATAATAGATCTGGCAGAGCCGTATCAACCGCCCCCCGTACCCCCCGGCCGGGGGGCCCCCGAATGTTGAGGGGCCCCTTTGCTTCACGTATTATGTGATTATGTCTAATAAATGCATTAATTATTTGGTGATTTATTCACAATGGGGGCCCCAAGTGCTGCCTTCGGGGGGGCCCATAATTCCTCGCAACGGCTCTGAGATCTGGCCATGTATCGCGTTTTTTCTATATTTGATTTGAATAGTGTTTATTACCAAATCGAAATAAATAGCTTAGACAAACCATACACCGCGCTTGAAGCTAATGGTAAGCTCTACCAGTTCACACGTATACCGTTTGGTGTCACCAACGGTGTTGCGGCATTTCAGCGTGCAATCGATCAATTCATTGAAGAAGAGGGCCTGCAAAATACGTTTATGTATTTAGATAATATCACAGTTGCCGGGAAAACACAGCACGAGCATGATGTCAGCGTGGAAATGTTTTTAAAAGTGGTAGAGCGTCGTCATCTCACGCTAAGTCATGCCAAGTCGATTCTCTCAAAACCTCAAATAGATATACTTGGATATCAGATCGGTAAGGGAATAATAATGCCAGACAAAGAACGTTTACAGCCGCTCATGAAGCTTGATGCGCCTCGCAATAAAGCTGATTTGAAACGAGTTCTAGGTATGTTTGAATATTACGCCAAATGGATACCTTGTTTCTCTGATATTGTACAACCTCTGCTCTCAGCAAGTACATTTCCTTTGTCGTCAGATGCCCTACAGGCATTTTCTCAGCTGAAACAAAAGCTCGTCAACGCCGCTCTTGCCGCGCCTGATTTTTCATTACCATTCGTTTTGGAATCTGACGCTTCCAATGTCGCGATTTCGGCAACGCTGAATCAAAATGGTCGTCCCATAGCTTTAATGTCTCGCACACTTGATAAAAACGAGAAGAGATATCCAGCAATAGAAAAAGAAGCAACTGCAGTGATTGAGGCAGTTATAAAGTTGATACACTATCTTTCCAGCAGAAAGTTCACAAGTATCACTGACCAGCGTTCGATAGCATTTATGCTGGACAACAGAAAACGGTCAAAAATAAAAAATGACAAGATTAAAGGTTGGCGCTTGGAGTTGGCTAATTACTGCTACCAAATTCATTACAGACCAGTCAAACAGAGCGTTGCTGCTGACGCTTTTAGTCGTGTATGTTGTGGTATAGTCTCGACTCAATCACTCAGTCAGCTACATAATGAACTGTGTCACCCGGGTGTGACTCGTATGCTGCATTACGTCAGATGTAAAAATCTACCATTTTCTACTGCCGACGTGAAAAACGCTTGTTCTTCTTGCCAAGTCTGTGCTGAAATAAAGCCTCGATTTGCAAATTACGCACGCGGAACTTTGATTGTTAGTGTGGCTGATAATATTTCATTTAGCTTATGTTCGTGTTTCGTGTTCGTATTTCAATTCTTATCGTTCCAAATCTCGCGAGTCGCAACTGGATTTTGGCAGACCACGTTGAGAGGCATACAAGGCTTGAAGACTAAATGGTTGAAATGTTTTGTTTGCAATATTGCTCCTTTGTGTTTGTGTATTGTTAATTTCACTTGTCGAACTGGTGAATATTGTTTGTTCCAGATATTATTTATGCTGGGTAATCTCGGTGATGTTTAGCTGTTTTATGTTGTTTGTTGGTTGAGGCGGCTAAGAAGATCAGTAATCGTGAATTTGTCAATGTGTTTTGCATATTCAAGGTTACCTATTTAATCTTTCGTTGCGTTATGTTCAAGTATTCTTGATTTCCGCCATATGTGTGTTTTCTTTTCTTTCATTTCAGAATTTACGGCAATGTACTGAGACCGAATAAACTCAGCCGGTAAATTCAACCTGCCTTTTGACAACCAGCAGCATTAGTAAATTCTTCTGGCTATCCTGGCTGCAGAGCTGCAGAAATGAGCTGAAGATCAAACATACGCACATACTCATTATGTCATTGTCGCACTGTGTTCAGGTTGTATTTGTGTATAATTTTATGTGAATCATGATAAGTGTTGTTTCACTCTATATGTGAATATGTTTGTTAAAGACGTACCTTTGACGCGAAGAAGCTTAGTGTCGTGCGTTTACACGGTGTTCGACCCGTTGGGACTGCTGGCGCCATTTGTCTTGATCGGCCGTCGCATCGTTCAGGATGTGTGTAGGGATAGTCTCGATTGGGACAGCCCTGTTTCGGAGGAAATACGAATGCGTTGGATTTCATGGAGGAACGAACTACTGCAGCTTGGTTCATTGAGAGTACGCCGCTGCTTGAAACCATCGTCCTTCGGTGAAGTCAGGACAAGAGAACTTCACCATTTCTCGGACGCCTGCGAGAGCGGCTACGGCCAATGTTCGTACTTGCGCCAAGTTAACAGCGAGGGAGAAGTGGCTTGCACACTTGTGCTAGCTAAGGCCAGGGTGGCGCCAATGAAAACGGTGACGATCCCTAGGATGGAGCTCACTGCTGCAGTCGTTTCGGCCAATGTAAGTCGTTTCCTTGACAAGGAACTCAGTCAGAAAGTGAAGCACTTCTTCTGGTCAGACAGCCAAGTAGTTCTTGGATACGTGTCTAACGAGTCACGAGGTTTCATGTCTTCGTGGCGAATCGTGTGGAGCAGATTCGTTCTGTCTCTGATCCTAGTCAATGGGGGTATGTACGATCTGAGGAAAATTCGGCCGACTGTGCTTCGAGAGGTGCGAAAGTGTCAGACCTTGTGGATTGCGGGTTATGGTGGCATGGTCCGGTTTTCCTGTCTGGCACGACGGATATAGATCCGCCTAATTTTGTATTTCCGATTTCTGACTCAGATCCAGAGGTAAAGCAAGTGAGTACTCATGCGGTAAGCTCAGCGGAACGTCACTCGCCGATAGTACGACGCATTGATCGATTTTCAGACTTACATGTTTGCAAGGTCGCGTTCGCCTTGTGTTTGTTCTTGCAGAAACGGTACAGGGGCGCCGCGGCTGACGGAACGCATGTGACTCACTATCCGGTGTGTGTTGAAGAGCTGGAACGAGCGGAGCTAGAGTTTATTCGCCTAACACAAGATGAATTTTATCCGGAGCTGAAGAATCGTCTTCAAGGGATGGAACCGGAGGATGACCGAGGACGGAGAGGTGTCAAGACGGGAGGTGACTTGTTTCGATTGGACCCGTTTCTCGATCACGAAGGTGTGATGCGGGTGGGAGGACGTGTCAAACGATCGAATTTTCCAGATTCTGTAAAACATCCGATAATCTTGCCAAAACGTTCACATCTGGCACGTTTGGTCATCAAGTCATGCCATGAGCAGCTCCGGCATCAAGGACGAGGAATAACCTTAGGTCAGGTGAGAGCACGTGGATATTGGATTGTCCTGGTACCATCTGCGGTGTCACAGTTTTTGTCGAAATGTATCACCTGTAAACGACTGAGAGGAGTTACGCTGGAGCAGCGTATGGCGGACCTACCTCAGGACCGAATGAACTGCGATCCTTCATCTACACATTGCGGCGTCGATTACTTCGGTCCCTGGTATGTCAAGATAGGTCGTTCAGAAGTCGAGCGTTATGGTGTCGTATTTACATGCCTTGCGTCACGAGCTATACACATAGAAGTTGCTGTCACAATGAGCACCGATTCTTTCCTGAACGTATACCGACGATTCATTTCTCGACGTGGCCCAGTGCGAACCATGCGGTCCGGCTGTGGAACATATTTTGTCGGTGCAGTGAAAGAGTTAAAATTTGACCGGGTGCAGAGAGAATTGGCCAAGGATCACTGCGAGTGGATGATGAACCCTCCGCACGCCAGCCACATGGGCGGCGTGTGGGAGCGGCAGATCCGCACAGTACGGTCCATTATGACCAACTTGCTCTTTCAGCATGGAAAGCAACTGGATGATGATGGTCTGCATACATTCCTTGTCGAAACGGAGGCAATAATCAATTCTCGACCTTTGAGCATTGAGGATCTGTGTTCTCAGTATCCCGAACCACTCACAGTCAACCATCTGCTGACGTCCAAATCCAGGGTCGTTCTCCCTCCACCAGGCTGTTTCACGCGTGCTGATGTGTACTCACAGAAACGTTGACGCCGTGTGCAGTATTTGCTCAATGAATTTTGGAGCCGTTGGCGCACGTCATACTTGCAGTCGCTGCAAACGCGGAGCAAATGGTTGCATCCACGAGGCAATCTGAAGATGTCAGATATCGTTGTGGTGCAGGAAGATGACAAGCCTAGAGGTCAGTGGAGACTTGCCAGAGTGGTGGTAGCTGTTCCGAGCGAAGATGGCCTGGTGAGAAAGGTCCGCATGGTCATGGCAGATGCACGTATTGACAGCCGTGGAAGACGTAAACACCCGGTAATTTATCTTGAGCGTCCAGTCAATAAGCTTATATTACTTATCCCGGGTACTGGTGATTCCCCGTCGGAGGAGCCATGAATTTGGGGGCATTTTTTTCTGTGTGCTCCACTCAGCTTCATGGTATATGTGTGTATTCTGTGTATTCTATTCAGAGTTTTATTTATTCAGCTCACGAGATGTTCGTCGGTTCCTCGTATTGCATTTTTCGGCTAGTGTTTGACGTGTTGTATGGTTGTACGGTGGTGGTTTTCTTGAATCGCGTGCGATTTAGGGGAGCCATGTTAGTGTGGCTGATAATATTTCATTTAGCTTATGTTCGTGTGGCTGATAATATTTCATTTAGCTTATGTTCGTGTGGCTGATGATATTTCGTTTAGCCTGGCTGGTAGTATTTCAATTCTTATCGTTCCAAATCTCGCGCGTCGCAACTGGATTTTGGCAGACCACGTTGAGATGCATACAAGGCTTGAAGACTAAATGGTTGAAATGTTTTGTTTGCAATATTGCTCCTTTGTGTTTGTGTAATGTCAATTTCACTTATCGAACTGGTGAATATTGTTTGTTCCAGATATTATTTATGCTGGGTAATATCGGTGATGTTTAGCTGTTTTATGTTGTTTGTTGGTTGAGGCGGCCAAGAAGGTCAGTAATCGTGAATTTGTCAATGTGATTTGCATATTCAAGGTTACCCATTTAATCTTTCGTTGCGTTATGTTCAAGTATTCTTGATTTCCGCCATATGTGTGTTTTCTTTTCTTTCATTTCAGAATTTACGGCAATGTACTGAGACCGAATAAACTCAGCCGGTAAATTCACCCTGCCTTTTGACAACCAGCAGCAATATTGATAGCAGCAACAGATAGCCGATGGACCGATTGAGCGTGGATTTTAAAGGGCCACTACCATCAAAAACCTATAATAAGTATTTATTCGTGGCAGTTGATGAGTATTCTCGGTACCCATTTGCTATTGCATGCAAAGACACGTAGTCTACGTGTCTTTCGTGTCAAAACGTCATCATCAACTGTTATTCGCTGTCTAGAAAAAATATTTGCATTGTTTGGAACAGCTTCATTTGTCCATTCTGATAGAGGCTCAGGTTTCATGTCAAACGAAGTGCGTAATTACCTTCTACTGCAGGGAGTGTCATCCAGCAAATCAACTCCCTATCATCCTCAGGGAAATTTGCAAGTCGAAAGGTTTAACGGAGTGATTTGGAGAACAGTTAAACTGGCACTTCGCTCGGCTGGGTTACCAGAAACACATTTGGAGCAGGTGCTACCTCGTGCGTTGCACTGTATTAGATCCCTGCTCTGTACAGCGAGTAACTGTACACCACATGAGCGCATGTTTGCCTTTGAAAGACGCTCATCAGTAGGACAATCAGTACCGACATGGCTAACTCGCCCAGGGCCAGTTCTCCTGAGAAATTTTCATCGTCACTCTAAAGATGAGCCACTGGTGCGCAGGGTGGAATTAATCAACGCCAATCCGTTGTACGCACATGTAAGATACGCAGATTGGCGAGAGTCATCACTATCACTAAGAGATATTGCCCCCTGGCCACAAGCTGATTCCGAAAATACTAGACATGCACTGAAGTCTACAGAACAAATACCAACAGAATCTGGCTCATCATCATCTACTGAAAAAGGCACAACAATGAAATTTTCAGATGTCATTCCTCGTTCTTCTGTGTCACCCTCAAGCGATACGGATCGCAGATCGCAGCTCTCCACGCATCAGCAAGAAGAGAAACGGGATATTCGTGCTTCTCTTGACATGAGCCTAGAAACACCTCAAGTTCGTCGTAGCACGCGTACACGAAGAGCTCCTGACAGATATTCACATTCATCAAGATAGTGTGGATTATGCATCAGTATATTTGGAGATGAATGTTTGTTTTTATGAGCTTTAATTGTGTATTGTGTGCGTTTTATTGTTAATTTTTAGGAGCAGAGAATATTGTGTGTTTCATATAGTTGTACTGGTCTATGCGTGTATGAGTTGTGCTTTTACAACGTGTTAGTTCTTATTTCTCATATAGTTTTCTTCTTCTTATTTCTTGTCTTTCTTATATTTGTCTTATTATATGTCATTTCTTAGGTATAGAGCTTTTAGAGAATCTTGCATTATGGTTGTTGACGTGTAGTCGTATTGTAGGTCTCTCTAACATGAGTTTATAAAATGTTTCGTCATCATAAAGCCATCATTAAAAACATGAGTTTTCTCAATGAAAATACCTAAGCCTCGGACCCGGATGCACTTTCAAACAGTCTCCTGGGATATTTATTGGTAAATATGTTTGTTTTTTATACTATTATCAAATTATTTTTGAAATAAGACACGCAAAGTTGTACAAAACATGAATGAAACTCATTTCTATGTACTAAAATCCTACATCCGATGATGATTGGGGCTAATTCTAGAAAAACATGAAAAAAACAACTAAAACATGTTTTTTTGCAAAAAACATATCCAAAAACGTTTTTTTCTGCATCTCTACTCTGGACGCGGTAAAAGGTATCAAAATCTGAAATGAGTAGAAAGCATTTGAACCTGTAAGAAATGAAGCAATTGTCGTGTACTTATTAGATACATACTTATTAAATAAATATGCATATATGCGTCGAATGTTAAATTATTACATGTGCGGTTCATTTCGCTAAGAGTGTGTGCGTGTATATATATGAAATTCAGTGTCCAGTAGGTGTTTACACGCTTGCACATGGATGTGTGTCTGTGTGCTTCTTTGCAGCATACACTCACGTGTTTATCGCGTGATGCGCACGTGATTGTCACGTGAGGTGCACGTGGTTGCTTGTATGACGCCACTTCAAGGAAAATATAAAATATTTGATAAAATACAGTATACAGTATGAAGAGCATTGTCATTTTGGGGTTGATTAGTTTAAATTTTTATATTGATTAGGCTCAGTTTGAAATTGAAATTTATCAGAAACGAACGACAAATAATATCAAATATTACTATTAATATAATTCACAATGCATACAATGAAATGAGGACGGCACAGTATTGCAAAAACATAAAAGAAAAGATTGATAAATGATCAAACAATCCATAGGACTTATGATCCATAGGACTATCGATAGATTTATGATCCATATGTTCCAAGGTTAGCCACACGAATTTCTTGAATTTCTTCATATACTGGCTACTTCAATAAGCTGGGACGAAATAAGTACACTTTGACCAGTACGTCCAAATTTAAACGCTTCGTCTTTGTTTGTGTGGTGTTGGGGTGTTTTCGTGGAGTTATCCTTGATATCAATTATTGGTGTTGTTATCCAATTCGGCCCGAAGGGCCCGAAATTATAAAATTACCAACAATTCGGTCCTTCGGGCCAAATTGTTGGTAATTTTTTGCACTGAATTGATTGCAAATTGTCTAAATGTCTGTTTGTACCCTATCTCCTCCTAAACCACTGGACCGATTTTAATGAAACTTGGTCCCTTGATGTGAAATGGATGCAAGAAGGTCATAGGCTAGGTTTTGTTGACCTCCGAGGTCATATTCAAGTTCATTGAGGTCATTTGTGTCTGTTTACCCTATCTCTTCCTAAACCACTGGACCGATTTTGATGAAACTTGGTCCCTAGGGGTAAAATGGATGCAAGAAGGTCATAGGCTAGGTTTTGTTGACTTCCGGGATCATATTTAAGGCCATTGAGGTCATTTGTGTCTGTTTACCCTATCTCCGCCTAAGCCACTGGACCGATTCTGATGAAACTTTGGTCCTAGGCGTAAAATGTATGCAAGAAGGTCATAGGCTAGGTTTTGTTGACATCCGATGTCATATTCAGGGTCATTGAGGTCATTTGTGTATGTTTACCCTATCTCCTCTTAAACCACTTGACCGATTTTGATGAAACTTGGTCCCTAGGGGTAAAATGGATGCAAGAAGGTCATAGGTTAAATTTTGTTGACCTCCGGGGTCATTTGCAAGGTCATTGAGGTCATTTGTGTCTGTTTGAGGACTTTTTTTGTATGTTTGTCGATGGATTTTCTCGTCTTTCCCGTTTTCCGCCAAATGCTGCCGCCGTCGATTTGTGTTTTGTCGGAGGCAGCACGCATCTCGCATTCACAACAATCCTCAAAAGAAATCTTTGAAGAAGGAAGAACCAAAAGAAATTAAAAAGAGACAGTCATCTCCCCCCGCCGGTCTCATCCCGCGGATTCGGCCTCATCCCGCGGATGTAATCTGTCCATAATGTGTATTTGGTTTAGGATATCCAGGCCGAATGGGGGTATGCAGCTTTGGATCTGGTTTGTGGCCAGACAAAGCTGCACGTCTACTTAATTGGTGCTTTAAGCGCGCACCTGTCAGTTGAGACTATATGGCGCGCCCCACTGTGTGCCCATCTACAGTGGTGAATCCCGGTATGCTCATGCGGAGGTGTTGATGAACGAACACGGGCAAGGATTTGAACCGCAAACCTCTGACACGATAGTTCAGCGCCTAACCACTGAGCTACTCGGGAGCTCCGACAACAATTTGAAGCCTGACTTCTGAAGAAGGCTGTGTTATGACTTTCAACACGCACTCTTGTGATATTGTTGACAACTGCTGTGGTTCACAAGGAAATTCGGCAAGGAAAAATCAATGAAACAGCCAATTAACGAAAAAACCTGTACCAATATATATTTTCTATTGACCGAGCCAAAATGCCAAATAATTTAAGTGCTGCTGTAACGAGAGCAGAAAATTAAAACTGTATTTACAGAGAGGCGTGCGTGGGCATCACTGCCTTACGCGTGCCTACAAGACCACACGCATCCACCGTCACATGCGGTAGCACACACACACACACACGTATGCATACAAACATACACAGTTAAGACAGTTAAGACAGTTAAGACAGTGACACACGACTTTAACAACCAATCATCGACGAGCTAGTCAAGTGCTTGTCGCCGCGGGGCATGAACACGTGACAGCATGACACATACAAACATATACAAATACACACTTATAGACACAGTAAACTACACAAAGCGCAAACGAGAATCACACACACACACACACACGTACACACAGTAAACCATAGGTTGACGCTAAATGTGTAAGGATTCAAGAACATTAGATTAAGCACATTTTATTTAACGAATTTCTTCCAGTCCCTCGCCTCCTGTAAAGGTAGCACATTACATTAGAACGCTAAACCTAACCTAACCTAAAATCTTTGAAAAATATAAAAACGTCTTTGCGCGTTTTTTAAATAAATTATGTCAATTTCTTGAATCCTTACACATTTATCCTAGATCCAAACCATAGACAATAACAGAACAACTGCTTTAGGCTATCAATGTCATTAGTGGGGTCTGGAATGATACGGAAAAATAATAATATTTTAGTAACGCTCTTCCTACGAACATTTTTTTAAACGTTGCATTGTATCAGTGAATTTACCAGCATGGCATTTAGTTGGAAGTTGGCAAAACTATATCTTAGATTAAATAAAGTTCAATAACAATTTGAAATTGTCTACGAATAACATGTGTGTGTTTTCGTGTTGAGGCACGTTTGTTTGGCTGTTCAGTACAGAAGTGGTACGACGCACGCCCTAGTACCGGCTAGTTCCTTCAACCGCGTCGACAAGACAGGTAACCGTGAAGGAATGCGACATTATATTCCTTCAATTGCGTCGCAAATGTCGACGGTCGCATCTTGTTCTGGGTCGCATCTTGTTACGTCACAGCGGTGCTAGAAGCTGTCACTTCTGATACCCAGCTGCTGGAGCAGGGCAAATCCGCTGATATTTCGCTAATATCAAGAATAACTGTATTGACATGTGGAACGCGATGAGTGGAATGAATGTCCGTGCAAGATGAAACTCTTGCAATGAGCCAAGTATACAGGCATACATACATACAAAGGTACATACACACACGTAGACATACATCAAGCATGCAACTAGAAAGATCAGTTGACAGATACATACACACACACGGACATACATAATTCATCGAACTACGGGGATCAGTTGACACTCGCCACATCTTGCCCCTTACCATATGTAATCATTCAAATATGCTCGGGCACGCCTTACTCTTTCAGAGCGGCGCACTATTCTACCCGATGGATTCATCACTCGCGGTGTAGGCTAGAGACTAGAGATACGACCCAAAAAATCCGATGTTTATATTTATATAAGAAAACCGTTTTTTGCCAAAAAAACATCGACCAAAAATAACACGCTCTTTTAGGTTTTTTTTTAGAGTTATGCAAATAATTCAAATTATGGAAATAATATATTTTGGATGTAAAATGAATTATGAATGAATGAATTCTTATGAAAATAAATGAATATTAATGAATGAATTTTTATCAACACATGAGTTATTCATGATATTAGTGACCCTATCAAATTGATTTATCATAAAATATGCACAATAAATTTGTTATAATGTGTCTGAAAGTCCTGATATCATTGTTTGCACGGTACTGTGCGGCACTTCTATGTACAGTACAGCTTTGCATTCAATTATTGAGTTAATCATTGTGTAGGAGAGCAGGTTTTGAGAACTGTTTGTTTTCTGCTAAAATCTGAAACTGTTTTAAAAAACAACAACAGGTGGCATAATTTTTAGTATTTTTTTACACTTTACCTTTTTTCCTACCAGAAAGGAACTACGTTAATTACTATAACTTTCATAAAAAAAACGCATCCAAAAAAACGTTTTTTTGCATCTCTACTCGGGACCCGGTAAAAGGTAACAAATGCTGAAACGCATAGAATGCATTTGAACCTGTAAGAAATGAAGCAATTGTCGTGTACTTATTAAATACATACTTTTTAAATTAATATGCATATATGAGTCGAATGTTAAGTTGTTATATGTGCGGTTCTTTTCGCTAGGAGTGTATGTGCGTGTGTGTATATGAAATTTAGTGTCCAGTAGGCGTTTGCACGCTTGCACATGGATGTGTGTCTGTGTGCTTTTTTGCAGCATACACTCACGTGTTTATCGCGTGAGGCGCACGTGTTCATCACGTGATGTGCACGTGGTTGCTTTATGACGCCAATTAAAAAAAATTGGTAAGATACAGTATAAAGAGCATTGTCATTTTGGGGTTGATTAGTCTAAATTTTTATATTGATTAGGCTCAGTTTGAAATTGAAATTAATCAGAAACGAACGACAAATAATATCAAATATTACTATTAATATAATTCACAATGCATACAATGAAGTTAGCACGACACAATATTGCAAAAATATAAGAAGAGATGAGATTGATAAATGATCAAACAATCCATAGTGATCAAAAGATATCCTCACACGGAACGCCTGTATTGCCGATAGAGAATGATATTCGCTGCAAACAGATATACATAAACAAACAAACAAATATACATTAAGTGAGAACGCATATGATCGTTAAAAGTAACGTTAACAAACCCAAGGAAATAGTAAACACAAACGTACTTAGTATGTCAACACGCGAGGAAACGGTAATTGACGATAGCGGTGCTGGAAGACACTGTTCTCTATGCGTATTGTGTGTACCGCTGGAATCGAGTACTCGATAGTGCAATATCGAGTACCTGGGTGCTTACGTATTATTCAACATCCCCCCCAGTTTATAGGCATAAACTCAAAAATCGGTGACGTAATCGCGTAAGTGAGCGGGTGGCTTTCGGTGCCGCTGTGGTCTCTCGGTGCCGAGGTTGTCGCCTGCAGCTGGTGCGTCGCCAGGTTGTTGGTCGTCGTCCACTGACTGTTGGGTGGCGCCCGGATCTGCCGGTGTGGTGTCATCCCTCGTTTCCCTGTCCAGGGGTGGCCGTGCTTGTGGCGCCCTGTCAGGGGCTGGTGGAGGGCCCGTCGCGCTGGGGAGGGATGGTGGTGCTGAGGCGGCTGAATCGCGTATAGGGGGTGTGTGGCTCATAGTTTGTGGGACGGCCGGTGGTAGGACGGTCCCTGTGAGACCCTCTACGTGGCGAAGATATTGCCGGTTGCGCAGGGTTACTCTTCCCGAGCCGTCGATCTTAACGAGGTACTGGTCGTTGGGCCTGGCGTCGACTACCACACCCGAGCGATCCCATCGTTTGGCGTGGGGGCCCGCTTGGTTTTGCACCAGCACTCTTGCGCCCGGCTCCAGTGGACTGAGGGGGCGACTGTGTGCTTGAAGCTTCTCGGTTTGTTTTGCGAACCTCAGACGCAGGGCGTCTTCTTGTCGCTCCCAGGTGTCACGCCATACTGGGTGGACCTTGTTACAACTGAAGATTTGGGTGTTGGGTGCCACGGGAAGAAGGTCGTGGATGCTCCTGCCAAAAACTATTTGCGCTGGGGAGACACCCGACGTAGGGTCGGGGGTGTTGCGATATTGGAGGAGACCCGCGGCCACGCTTTCCGATGAGACGCCACCGTCGTTGTCATCCAGAGCCATCAGGAGGCGCTTCATCGATTTGACGGCGACTTCAGCGCGGCCATTCGACACTGCGTGGTACGCAGACGACAGCCGATGACGGACTCCCCATCGCTTCAGTAGATCTGTTGTTTCGCCGGCTGTAAACTCGGGGCCGCCGTCGGTACTCAGCTCCTGGGGAACCCCAAAGGTGGCGAAGTAGTTCACGAGGGCTCTCTTGAAGCCCCTGGAGCCTGATGCTGAGGCCACGATGTGTGGCCAGCCACTGAATCGGTCGACGATCACCAGATACCCGACGCCTTTTGTGGTGAAGAAGTCGGCTGCGATTGCCTCGAAGGGGCGAGACGGGACTGTTGGTGTGGCAGGCAGCATGCGTGGTTGGGACGGCGAGGTCCGCCAGCAGTCGCAGCATCTGTGACGAGTGCTTTCAATGTCTTTTGTTAGGCCGGGCCAGAAGACCGTGTGCTGGGCTCTGCTGTACATCCTGCTACAACCCTGATGAGCAGCATGAAGGACGCGGAGGACCTCGTTGCGTAGCGACGGAGGTACCACGATTCGTCCGCCGAGCATTGGCACGTCATCCACAGTGTACAGCTCGTTCCGGTGCTGCCAATACGGCTGGAGCTCTTCGGGCACATCGTCTCTTGATGCAGGGAATCCGCACCGTATGTATGATGTCAGCTTCGTCATGGCCCCGTCCGATGCTGTGGCGTTCTTGACTCGGTCCCATGTGATTGCGCCGAGTTTGCCCGCGGCGCGCTTGGCTGACGCCACCATGGGTGCGTCGATATCACAGGCGGTTGTGTGCACCCGAAACGCCGAGAGGTCGCTGGGAAGTCTTGTGTCACCCGTGTCCTCTTGGCATGACGCTGGGTTGCGTGAGGTGGCGTCTGCTGCAGGGATGTCCTTTCCCGGAACGTGTATGATGCGGTATCTCCACATGAGTGTCCGTTGCTTTAGACGAAATAGCCGCGGATTAGCTATCTCGTCTAGAGCTCTGTCGGACAGGATCTTGACCAGTGGTTTGTGATCGGTGGTGACCACGAGGTCGCGGCACCCTAGAGTGAAAAAGCGGCTATCCTCGAGAGCCCACGCCACCGCGAGCGCCTCGCCTTCGATGGGGGCGTACCGGGCTTCCGCTGGTCGCAAAAATCGTGAGCCCGCCAGTGTCACCCGCCATCCGTCTGGGCAGCATCCTGGGACCTGGGAATGACAGTCACAGTGCTTCTGGCGTAGCCAGTACCCCACCCCTGTCTGAGACCAATCGGGGTTGAGGCACGTTCGGCGGTGGGGATCGAATATTTCAACACCCTCGGCTATGGCATCAACGATGACCGCCTTGGAACGCTGGAACGCCCGCTCGAGTTCAGGTCCCCACTGGAAGCGGGTTTTCGGACTGAGCAGCGGTTTGAAGGGTGCCATCATGTTTGTTGTCCGGCCGTAGTGGGACACTTGGTTCACTAGGCCAAACCAGGCCCTGACGTCCGTGATGTTTGCGGGTCGAGGGAAGCTGGCGATGGCGTCGAGATATTTTGGCAGGGGCTTCACGCCACTGGAGGAGATGCGGAAGCCCGCAAAGTCGACTTCGGTATTCGAGAACTGTAGTTTCGCGGGGTTGAGGATGACTCCCGCTCTCCCTACGCGCTCCATATAATCGATAACGCGCCACCAGTGACCTTCCAGGTCTTCGTCCCACATGATGACGTCGTCGATGCATTTAGATTTTCTAGCGACGTCGGCAATTATGGCATCGTACCGTTCTGTGTACGCATCTTGAGATGCCATGAAACCCATTGGAGCCCGTCTGTACCGGTAACGGCCCTGCTCGGTGAGGAAGGTGGTCTTGTGTCTGTCCTCGGACCGGATTTCGATGGAGTGGTACCCGTTCCAGGCGTCTGTCACCGTCTTGAACACTCCTGGCGGGATGGACCTGGCCTGTTTAGCTGGTGGGACGGTATGATGGGTTTCCCTGGTGCTGTGGCGATTGAGGGGCTGGAGATCAATGGTGCGCCTCGGGGAACCGTCGTGCTTCGCGGTGACCACCATGTTGTGGAGCCACGTCACGGGGGTGTTCGGTGGGACGCGCTCGATAACACCGAGAGCCACATCTCTGTCCAGTTGCTCGGCTACTTCGTCTTGCCAGTGTACTGGTACGTTTGGCGGGCGTCGGGTGACGGTCGGTGTCGTGTTATCGTTCACTCGAATCGCCATAGGCGGCCCCGACATTGCCGGTAGCGGCTGGTGGGGGCAGGTGTTGAGTGTGGAAGATGAGTACCTGTCGACCAGCCACGCCTTCATGCTGTCCCGGTTTGCCATTGACGGGGTGAATGGGAGCCGGTGAGGGCGACCGGGTGGCATTGTGCGCACGGGGCAGCCACATGTGGCGGTGGCACCTGCGTGCGGGTGGCCCAATGGTGCCGATGTCGCCGCTACGGTGGACCCTATCTTGGGAAAGTCCTCTCCGACGATGCCCAGGCTGACCATGGCGCCTCTGCTTATGTAAAAGCGATCGGTCGAGTCAGTGACGAAAGCGACAACCGATGTGCGGTGTTCGTTATCATCTGTATCACGTCCGGACAGCGATAGCAGGAGGGCGCCGAGTATGTTTATGTCGTCGCCGTTCGCCGCGATGACGCGTTTCGTGACGCGGCTGAGGTGCTCACGGCGCAGGTTCAGTCGTCGCATGACGGACAGGCCGAGAAGACATACTTGTGCCCCAGAGTCGGCGACCACTGTGACCTTGGCTGACCTTTTCGGAGGCCTCTGGAGCTTTGATTGCTCGTATGCTGCCGTGTCGACGGACACCATCAGGTCCAGTGTTGGATGTGGCCGCGCTTCGGCCCCGTACCAGCTAATGTCGCTGTCGAAGACGCGATGGCTGGCGGATGAAATCGTCCCGCGACGACGATTGTCGACAATGATCGGGGAGTCTTGGTTCAGCGCGACAGTTTCAACGGCGTTCACATGCTGAAACATGGCCTCTAGGGGCTCAGATGTTCCTCTGGTTTTGTGCGTGCCTTGCTGTCGTTTGGATTTTTTCCAGCAGTCTAGGCAGCTGGTGAACTCCTTCAATTTGCCCCTCACCATGCCGAACTGTGGTGTCCGGCGGCCACATTGACATTGAAATTGTTTCTTAGTCATTTCCGTGTCGCGTGACTGTGTGCTGCTTGGCTGGCGTATCGAGACAGCTTGCCGTTTGTATGCGCTGGCGGCGACATTAAGGCCATCGACCGAGGTGGCCCTTGCTGCGATCTCCTTGCTGTCTATGGCCGCCACTACATCGCTCAAGGACTTTTGGTCGAGGTTTGTTGACCCGAGGATGTCTTTGCGAATGACTTCGTCCGATATACCGTTGATGAGTATCAACTTTACGATGTCTTCGGTGTAGTCGACCAGAGTTGTGCCGCCGCAGCCAGTTTTTCCGCATTTGCCGTGCTTCGTCCACTGGCACACGCTAGCCATGCCCCGAAGCCTGGCGACAAATTGACGCACTGGTTCACCGCTGTCTTGGCGGGTTTGAAGGAGCTGGGACCGCCGTGCACTTAGAGCTACGCCTAGCACTGCGAGATGCTTCATCGCGGCCAGTACTTCCTCTTCTGTTCTGTCGGCGATTTGCGCGTCCTCTCGAAACAGTGTCGCTTCCAGATCTGGCTCGCAGCAAGCGATCAGCTGTGCGACCACGTTGCCCGTCGATAAGTCGGTCCCGTTTTTGAAGACCGCCCATCTTCTAGTGAAAGCCGCCCATTCATCCTCGCCGATAGACTGCGTGAGGGTGGGCCGGCTGATTTGAGGAGGTTTTTGCCGGGAGCCGTCGGCGCATTCGTGCACGTTCCTCTGGTGCAATTGCATCAGAGCGATGCATGTGCTGATGTCGCCCGCGGTTTTCACTTCGGTGCATCCCCTCGCCTCACAGTGCAGATTAACCGGCATTTTTTGATGGGTGGAAAATCGTGGTCGATATTGACAAAAACGATAATTCGTTGTTGAGTAAAAACGACTAAACGAATATCATGATCAAAAGATATCCTCACACGGAACGCCTGTATTGCCGATAGAGAATGATATTCGCTGCAAACAGATATACATAAACAAACAAACAAATATACATTAAGTGAGAACGCATATGATCGTTAAAAGTAACGTTAACAAACCCAAGGAAATAGTAAACACAAACGTACTTAGTATGTCAACACGCGAGGAAACGGTAATTGACGATAGCGGTGCTGGAAGACACTGTTCTCTATGCGTATTGTGTGTACCGCTGGAATCGAGTACTCGATAGTGCAATATCGAGTACCTGGGTGCTTACGTATTATTCAACACATAGGACTTATGATCCATAGGACTATCGATAGATTTATGATCCATATGTTCCAAGGTTAGCCACATGAATTTCTTGAATTTCTTCATTTACTTGCTACTTCAATAAGCTGAGACGAAAGAGGTACACTTTGACCCGAACGTCCAAATTTAAACGTTTCGTCTTTGCTTGTGTGGTGTTGGGGCGTTTCGTAACAATATGTTGTTGTTATTGGCATTTTAGCGCGCACCAGCCAGTTGAGACTATATGGCACGCCCCACTGTGTGCCCATCTACAGTGGTGAATCCCGGTAGACTCAAGAGGAGGTGTTGATGAGCGAACCCGGGCCAGGATTCGAACCGTGAACCTCTGACACGAGAGTTCAGCGCCTAACCACTGAGCTACTCGGGAGCTCCGACAACAATTTGAGGCCTGGCTTCTGAAGAAAGCTGTGCTATGATTTTCAACTAGCGACAACCAGACATAGGCTTTACTAAGCTCAAACACTGCTACACTGTCACACAATGCCGCACTGAACTATACTGACAATTACAGAGTGCAGTGACCTCGTGTCATTGGCGGTGTAGTGACATACAAGCATACACACGACGTACACGCACACACTGATACGTTGTAAAAGCACAACTCATACACGTATAGAACCGGTACAACTATATGAAACACACAACATCATTGAATCAATGTCAATCCGTAATATGATAGAACGTAACAATCCAAAAAACAAATGCAGCCTCATAACTGACAAGAACAATTCCTTCAAATGCGTCACAAATGTCGACGGTCGCATCATTTACCGGGTCGCATCTTTTACCGTCACACCGGGCCTTTCTATACCTCTCCTCGGCATGACGTCAACGGATTTGCCGACAAACACGCACAATGGCTGATGCAGGGGTGGCGAAAACGGCAAGCGTAAAATTCCTGTCTAAGTCATCAGAAATCCTTTAGACTTGGAAAAGTAAACGGCCCATGCACGAATGCTAGCAAAGCACTATTTGCAAATGAGAACATAAGGGCAATGCTTAAAAGTCAAATCAATCAAGTTGATTTAGGGAAGGCGTCTTTGAAATTCCTCTGTTAATCCGCCAGCACGTGAGCATCACACTGCACAAACATGGACTGCATGAGCCGCCGCCCTGCAGCGTTTGTTGCAGAGTGCAAAAAAACAACGACTCAAAACAAAACGCCCAAAAAAGGCGATGCAGCCGGCACCAAGGCATGTATACAAGCATACACAGTTAAGACAGTGACACACGACTTTAACAGCCAATCATCGACGAGCTTACAATCATCGACGAGTATGGGGACAAAAATATGGAGCACAAATCGACAGAAAGTACATGGGTGCTTGCAAAATTGAACACATACATACACACATACACAAAAACACATACACACAAACACATGCACATGAAACATACACACGCACATATATACACATACACATGCATACACATATACATATATGAATAATGTAATGTAATAGAGCATATAAAGGAAAGAGAGAAAATATATAATGGGAATATAGAATAAAAAAGCATAGGGTATAAAATAATAAAAATAAATGCTAGATGGCCGTTGGCTAGAGAGTAGCTCTTCCGCCCTTGGACAGGTTTTATTTTTAGTCCTTCTGGGTGTCTAGCCACCCTCCTCACTGGTGGGAACCAGAGGGGGAGCCGGTTTAGTCGCCGACCACTCGACTATGAGACTGGTTGTACTGGGCTACACAGTACCAGTAGCAGGAATTCTCCTGACCAGACAATTTACCAGACCGAAATGAGTCAACCAGCCAAACACAGTAGATCACAATGAGGATAAGACTTGAAAGATAACGGAAACAGATTACAGGGTAGGTTAGATCAAGCGGATTCAAGTAGATGTTTGTGCAAGGCGACAGAGAAAGACTTGAGAGACGATTTTTCAAGGATGTGTGAGGGAAGCGAGTTATATATACGAGGAGCATAAAATGTATAAGATTTGGACGACCAGGGAGATAAATTGATAGCGGGAGGACTAACTAAAGGCTTACGATGGCGACTATCAGAGCGAACGCTGGGTATGAGAAGAGAACGAAGATACAATGGTGAAGATTGAGAATGAATCAATTTGAATGTCAAACAGCAGATTTTGAATCGAATCCGTGAAAGAGCAGGAAGCCAGCCAAGCTGCCGGAGGTGGGATGATGTAGGAGTTTTAGGAGGAAGTCGCAGAACAAATCGACATGCTAAATTAATCACAGATTGAAGTTGGCGGATAGATTTAAAAGCAAGATGAAAGAAGAGAGAGTTGCAGTAATCAATTTTGACTAATAGGGTGGCAGATGCTTCATCAATGAAAGCACGGATAGGATAAAATTGGCGAATGATAAAACGGCAGGAGCGAGTGAGCTGAGAGAAATGACTTGAGAAGCAAAGTGATGGATCGAATATAAGTCCCAAGTTGCGAATCTGGGAGGCAAGAGGAAGATTAATATTGTGAGGGGTGAGTCTAGGAGGGTGAAATACAAGGTATTCAGTTTTTGAATGATTGAGGACTAGTTTCCTTGAGGCAGCCCAAGAAGATATATCATTAAGAAGTTCAGAAACTAGACATGAGGAAGATAAAGTGAGGGGAAAGAATATTTGGACATCGTCAGCATAAATATGGTACGCAATAGGATAGCGGCGCAATATTAAGCATAAGGATTAGACATAGAGATTGAAGAGGAGAGGACCAAGGAGCGAGCCTTGTGGCACTCCAGAAGTGAGAAGGACAGACGATGAGGTAGTTGAGTCGCATCGGACTGAGTAAAATCGGTTAGTGAGGTAAGATGTAAGAAGAGAATATGCACTAGAGGAAAGACCAGCATGAGCGAGATCTTGACTTAAGATGGAATGGTCTACAAGGTCAAAAGCAGAAGAGAAGTCTAGCGAAACGAGAATAACAGACTTGCCATATGAGAAATGTGAAAAAATATCGGTGACAAGTGATAGTAGCAGGGTTTCAGTAGAGTGGTTTGAAACGAAACCAGATTGATGAGAGTCAAGAGCAGATTGTATAACAGGACGGAGTTGATCCAAGATGGCTGATTCAAGGAGTTTCGAAGGGAGAGATAAAATCGAGATGGGTCGATAATTACATGGTAGAGTAGGATCAAGACAAAGTTTCTTAAGAATAGGCGTTATAGATGCATGCTTGGAGGCAAGAAAAATACCGTGTAGAAACGAGGAATTAATCAAATGAGTGAAGAAGGGTACCAGTAGAAGAATTGAATCAGAAAGTGCAGAGAAGTTTATTGAATCGGTAGGGCAGCGAGATTTATGGAGTGTTCTGAGATAGCGCGCGGTCTTTGATATAGGAATGAAAGAGAATGACGACAAAGATTCGATTGACGATGAAAAGGATAAAGGAGAGGAAGAAGGTTGAATGCTGGAATGCAGAACGGAGACTTTCTCAGCAAAGAAATGAGCAAAATTGGAGGCGGTGATTGAGCATGATTGCTGATGAGCTCGACCGGAAATAGCTTTCAGGGTTGACCAGCGCAAGCGAGTAGATGCACGGTGCTCACTCAGCTTGGAAAGATAGAAGTTCGATTTGGAAGAAGCAACCGCAGAAAGAAATAAGTCTCGGGCTGTGCGAAAAGAATTCCAAGATGAACAAGAGCGAAATCGACGCCAAGAGCGCTCAAGAGATCGACATTCAGACTGCAAGTGACGAAGTTGAACAGACCACCAGGGAGGAGGGGGTGTGCTGAAACGGTGAGTACGTTGGCACAAAGGAAAAATTGCATCATTAATATGAGAAAGAGCTTCAGATAAGAAATCAGGGAGAACAAGTGGAGGGAGATGAACATAGTTAGAGAGGCAGAATATTGAGTTAACCAAAAAGTGAAATTTAGAAGGATCAAAAAATTTGTAATTGCGATAGTGAAATATTTCATTTGAGGATTGTTTAGGCGGCCGAGGTAAAAACAGTTGAAAAGTAATAAGACTATGGTCAGAAATTTCAGGAGCGGCTGGATAGGTTATTGTTTCAGCGAAAAACAGTTTGGAAGAAGAGGGAGTCGAAATAACAAGATCAAGAGTGTGTCCAGATAGATGAGTTGCGGCGCAGTTCATGATTTTAAGATCCCAGGAATCAAGTAAGTGAATAAATTCGGACGCATAAGGATGAGAGGAAGGGGAATCCACCCAGATGTTGAAGTCTCCCAAAACGATGAAATTGTGAGAGAAGCGCTCAGAAAAATAAGAAATTAGCGAATCAAAATCAGAGAGGAAAGTAGAAGCTGTACCATTATTGTTATGTCTGTATAGTAGTAGAATGCCAAGTTTTGGAAGTGACGGAAGTAACAAGGAGAGTGTAATGAATTCAAGAGTTGCAAGAAAATTCAAGATCAGACAGTTTGGAAACAGCAAGAGAGGAATGATATACAACGCCTACACCTCCGCCGGAGGATTTTGTGGAGCACAAGAGGGAGCGACAAGTGTGTAGGAAATTGAATGAAGGAGGGAGATGCGCAGAAAAAGTAGGAACGTCACACTCGAATAACCAAGTTTCAGTGAGGAAAATGAATGAAAGACCAAGATTTAATAGGGTATGAAGAACGAAATTAACCTTGTTTCGCACCGAACGGATATTGAGAAGACCTAGAGAAAAGCGTTTATTCACGGAATGCGAATGAGAAGAAGTAGGAGAGACTGATTCAGATGGCGGCGGACTGCTATGAGACTGGACCGAAGCATTCGAAGATAGTGGTGGGTGAGGTTGCATGACAGAGACCGGATGACCTAGTCAATTGGAAGAGGAAGGAGCATCAGCAGAGGGGGTAGATACATGAAGATTTGTAGGGGAAGAGATGGTACGCTGGCGAAGTGAGTTTTGGACAGCGAGAAAAGAGGGACAATTGGAGGAAAAAGATGAGTGGTTGGAAGACCTACTGTGCTTGGCGCAGTTGGCGCACTTCGATTTGGATTTGTCAGGACAAGCTGACGTCAGGTGATCGCCGGCGCAGTGACCGCAGGCTGCCGATGCAGCTGTGCACCGGTCAGATTTGTGGCCTAGACCCGAGCACTTCCAGCACCGAGTCAGCCAGTACCGATCATAGACCGGGCAGCTGCACAATCCGACAAACAATCTGTTGCCAGCGAGACGTATCTGGCGGCGCACCTCCGGAGACACGACGAGCACGGCATTTGTGCGGCCGTCTTTGGGTATCGTCAGAAACAGCAGCTTCATCTGCGACGATGGGATGTTAGCGAGATGGTGGTTTTTCAGTCGCAAAGAGCTGACGAAATCCTCCGGCGACATGGATGGAACGCTCGCCACAGTGATCCTGGGTAGACGCGAGGCGGAATTGCCAGTGACCGCCACATGAGCCTCATCAATCAAGTGCTCGTTCAGAGACTTGGCTACCATGTTTGCAGAGGCTTCGGTGGAGCAGTGCAGTACCATGCCGCCAGATTTTGTTGGGCGAGCCTTGGCCACCGGTACGGTGCGGAGGGCCGACTGCACGCGCTCTGCCTTCACCGGCTCCGCTCCCTTACTCCTCAGCACTAGTGAATGGATGAGTGAAGGGCTGGTCGCGCTCTGAGACAGAGGTTGAGGGTGCACAGGTGTCGACGGGCTTCGCCTCACGAAAGTCGTGAAGGAGAGAGGCGCGGAATGTCTCCAGTCGACTGTCGATCACCGCAGACACTCTCTCCACGGTGAGTGAGGGGCGACGGGACGCGCGGTAGTCCTCCTTACACTCTGCACACAGCCAGAAAAGCTTGTACCTGCGTATAGCGTTATACGCAGGGTTGGTCAGCGCGGCGCACGACACGTGAAACATGCCGGCGCATCACTCGCACTCGATGACAGAGGCATCCCCCACCGGTTCACCACACTTACACGCACGCTCGTCGGCTGCAGAGGGTGACATGGTTGGTAAGACACCGAGATCGGCACACAGATAAGAGCACAAAGGAGCGAACGAAAATACAACCACACGCGGCGAACACAGGAACAAGACTGAATAATACGTAGCAGGAATAATACGTAGCAGAATATAGATTGCATAATATAATATCGGCTGTAATATCAAGGGCTGTAATATCGGTGTAATCCAAAAAATAACAACTGTATGAATATGATGCATTAGTGGAAGCATTAACCGGGAATTATGAGATAATATGATAATGGTGTATAATTATATCGCATTATGCAACAAATGTGAATTTAGCTGCCTTACAGTTTGGTCCCGATACTATATTGGCGGGTTGAGAGAAAAGTATTGGTGGGCCGCGTGTTTGGGACCCCTGGGGTAGATAATCTCAGTCTTCTGATTACAAATTATGATCGCATCAGTATATTTTGTGATCACAAACTAATAAGTTAAATCACCTCAGACTAGGCTGAGAGCGGTCAAGATTGAATGGTTGGGTTGGGTTGGGTAGGTTTGACTCAGGTTATATTGGGTTTTAATGATAGCGGAAAATATATAAATTTTAACAATAAATATTATAGCGGTAAAAGTGAAATAGTACTTAAGCAAATGATATTGGGGAATGATGTTAAGTAATAAATATAGTTAATAAGTATAGTTTTCATCCTCCTGTTCCTCGTTCATTGCTGTGCAAAATTCTCTCCGCCAACGCACTATTGTGTCTTCCTCACACTGTTCTGAATTGTCTCCTGTCACCGCTTCTTCCTGACAACCCAAGTCTGACTCTTCTCTTCCTAAAATGCATGTTTCTGACTCTACAGCTATTGCTCAATCTTGTCATTCCTCACATCTGGTTTCCCTCGTATCCAACAATTCTGCTATTAACAATCTTACCCAATCTGCTCATATATCTCCCTTAGCCGTCACTAATTGTATTTCCTCCTTGGTTGGCCTGCTCAATATTCGGTCTGTACGTAATAAAGCTAATTTTGTTTATAATGTCATTCTCTATCACAACTTCTCACTCTTTTTTCTCACCGAGACCTGGCTTTTTGACAGCGACGTTTCATCGTTTTCCGCCCAACTTCCACTTTCATTTAACTTCTTGCATGTGTCTCGCGATCTCATATCTTCTCGAAAATCTTGCGGTGGTGGTGTTGGTGCTGTTTATCACTGTTCTTTATCTTTATCACTTTTATCTACTCTACAATTTCCTTGTAGTTCCTTTGAATACGCTGCATTCTCGCTTTCTTTTCCTTCACACCCTAAATTAGGTATTCTATTGTTATATCGACACGATCACACTGGCACATCCTCAGTATTTCTATCTGAATTTGATACACTCCTACCTTTCTTCTCAGATACATTCTCCCATAATTTCATTGTTCTAGGCGATTTTAATTTCTGGATTGACTCACCATCTCATGCGCATGTTTCTGATTTTCTAACTCTGCTCAATTCTTGGGATCTTTCCGTTATGAACAGCGGTGCTACTCACCTATCCGGTCATACCCTCGACCTTGTGATCTGTACGCACTCCTCCAGACTGTCTCTCCTCGATACATTCACTTACCCCCCTGATTCTCTCATATCTGATCATAGCCTCATCACATTTTGTGTTTCTCTTCCTTCAACCTTCTAAGCCTTCTTCCGCTTCACTGATGCTTCGTGATTACAAAAAATTTGATCCTTTATTATTTTGTCGTTTGGTTACCTCTCTTCTGAATCCCTCAAACTATTTGTTCCTCCCACCACTCCTACTCCCCAAGTTTATATCCGACTCTCTCTCCCTCATCAATGATCAGATCTTCCCTTTGCGCTTACATCACTTTCGCTCAAGATCTCCTCCTCCTCCCTGGTGGTCGTCCGATCTATCCCGCTTGCGTTCAGAATGCAGAGCCCGTGAGCGTTCTTGGCGGCGCTTTCGCTCTTCTTCATCATGGTTCTCTTTCTGTAGTGCCCGCAAATCTTTTTTTTCTGTGGTTGCTTTGTCAAAATCTAATTTCTATCGTTCACAATTACGCCAACTCCAATCATCTCGCTCACGATGGATGACTCTGAAATCTATTTCTGGTCGCTCTTCTAAGTCATCTCGCTCAATATCTGCCAGTGAATTCGCCTCATTTTTCTCTTGTAAAATTGAATCCTCGCAATCCAAATTACCCACTAGCACTTTTCCTCTCCAATTTCCTCCTTGCCTTAGCACTGTTTCCTCTTTTTCCTCGATTGCTCCGTCTACCACAGCACGTTTTCTTACCAAACTTCAGAGGTCTAAATGTCCCACTGACCCCATACAATTTTCTGCTCTCTCTGATGCTATTATACTCCTTACTCCACTTTTCACATATATGGTTAACTCTTCTTTCCTTCACGGTTCATTCTTAGCTTCCAAACACGCCACTATACTGCCGATTCTCAAAAAATCCAATCTTGATCCCTCTCTGCCATGCAACTATCGTCCAATTTCTATTCTATCTCTGTCCTCCAAGCTTCTAGAATCTGCCATCCTTGTTCAATTACGGCCTATCATCTTGCCTGTTCTCGATCCCTGCCAATCTGGTTTTGTATCTCAGCACTCTACCGAAACACTTCTTCTCTGCCTCTCCAATGATCTATTCTCTAATTTTTCATTTGGAAATTCCGTGCTTCTGATTTCCTTAGATTTTTCTGCTGCCTTCCATCTAGTCGACCACGAAATCTTATGCTGCGATCTTGCTCATCTAGGCCTCACATCTACTGCACTTTCTCTTCTTACCTCATATCTAAATGATCGTTCCTATGCTGTTCGCAGTAATGCGGCTTTATCGTGCGACTTTCCTCTCAGCTCTGGGGTTCCACAAGGCTCACTTCTTGGTCCTTTACTTTTCAACTTATACGTATCATCCCTTTGTCCTATTCTCCGCAGCTATCCAGTTTCATTTCACATATACGCTGACGACATCCAAATTTATTTTCCTCTTTCTCCTCATTCTTCAAATTTGGTCTCTATGCTGCTCACCCAGATTTCTTCTTGGGCTGCTTCACGTAAACTTGTTCTCAACCCTGACAAAACAGAATATCTAGTCTTTCACCCTCCTCGAATTTCTCCTCACTCTATCAACCTTCCGCTAGCCAATCAAATGCGCAATTTGGGTGTCTTGTTCGATCCTAACCTTTCTTTCTCGACTCATTTTTCTCAGCTTATCCGCTCGTGCCGCTTTTTACTCCGACAATTTTACCCTATTCGTTCGTCGATTGATGTCTCATCCGCTAGTCTTCTGGTAAACTCCTATATCTTTTCTAAGATCGACTATTGCAACTCGCTTTTCTTCCATCTTCCCTTGAAATCTATCCGCCAACTCCAAGCAGTGATCAACCTTGCTTGTCGGTTTGTACTGAGGCTTCCTCCGCGAACCCCTACTTCGGTGCATATCCGACAGCTCGGTTGGTTACCTGCTCTTTCTCGTATCCGCTATAAGGTATGTTGTCTGGTCTTCAAACTTATACACTCTCCCTCTTCTCCTTCATATCTCCGTTCCCTATTGACTCTCAATAATCGCACTTCTTGTCGCATTCCTGTGCCATTAGTCTGTCCTCCTGCTCTTAATCAATCCTCTTGGTCATCCAAATCTTTTTATTTCTATGCTCCTCGTATCTATAACTCGCTTCCATCTTACCTTCACCACAAGTCTTCATTCCGATCCTTTTCTGCTGATCTTCATAAATATCTGCTCACTCGTTCTCTTGATAACTAAATGTATGATTTGTCTTTGGTTATATGTGTGTTGTTCGTGCTGATCGTCCTGTGTTGTACCCTCGTTGTTCTTGCTTGATATTTGTCTTTTTAATCACTGTGAATTATCTGTTTTCGTTGCTGCGTCCCGTTTTCGCATCTCTTGCATTCGTCGTTGTCTGGTCAGGCTTCGCTCTGCTACTGGTAACCGTGTAATTCCAGCACAACCAGATTCATGGTCGAGTTGTCGGCGACTAAACCGGCTCCCCCACTGTTCTGCAGTGAGGAGGGTGGCTAGACACCCGACAGGAAAAAAAACAAAACCTGTTTCAAGGGCGGATGAGCTATCTGATAGCCAACGGCCATCTAGCATGTTCCAGTTTGCAAACGTGTTTTCATTTTTCTATTTGTGCCTACTCCCTGCTCGCTGTGATGTTCCTGTCGGTTGTCTTTTTCGCGCCTGTGTATAAATATGTGCGCTATATTAAATATATGTTGTTGTTGTTGTTGTATCATCTTTCATTGTTTGTTTCGTGTTTGTGTTCTGAATTATACCATACGACGGGCAGATTTATATATCAGGCGGGTTGAGGGATAATATTTGTCAAAATAAGAACAAAAATATTTACATTTAGACTTTTCTATTGGTTAAGATATTTATAGGTTACATTTTTTGGTTTTCAATTTGTATTCATTATATTTTATGGATTTGATATGAATTTTATTGTATGAATTGTTCCGCACGACAATGGGTTTAAAAAAAAGTTTTTAGATCATTTTTTTAAATGGTTCATTTAAAAAAAAGGTAATTTTTTTTAAAATAAAAATTTTCCTCGGGCAGCAACTATAGACAATAGAACGTTCAATTTACCCTGTTGTACGAACACCAAATAAAAATCAACGCTATATTATTACACCAAAGAGCAGCACAGAACTAAGCACCTCCGGCCCACCAGAAATCCCAAACACCAATGACACACATATTCACATTCACGCTACACTTCCACACACACACACACATACGCACACACATACATACATACACAAAGCAAGCAGTTCCATAAACACCGAATACGCGTAACAGCACATGAACACGCGCACGCACATGCACCCTCTTCTACAGTTGTGAACACACGCGCATACACACAGCGCACGCACACATACACGCGCACACATCATTTCAACAGTGCCGCTCAAACAAACGCCAACACTAATACACTAACACTCCGCCCAGACAACACTACCCATGTTGTCTCAACTACAACAATACCGTTGAGGAGGTCGCCTTTCCCTCCCGGAACGTCTCAGCACTGGTTCTTCCACATGGTCATTCACACTTTCATCGGAATGATCCAAAGTGATAAACAGTCTGTCTTCGTTCATATCAGCAACGTTGGCATGTTGACCATCTTCACCTTCTGTCCTGGGTCTTAGATCACGCACGTGGCGCGGCACACCACCAACTTCGACAGCGTTCTCTGATACTATTCCAGTCACAAGCCCTTTCTCGTACCGTTCATTGCACCTGGCTCCCGACGGTCGCACCCATACAGCATCACCAATTGAATACCGACATTCACCTCCTTTATCTTCACTCAACTCTTGATTTGCGCTGTCAACGTCTCGAATTCTAACCTGGTACCTAAAAAGAGCATCTGCAGGAGATGACGTTAACTCTGGCCTGTCCCTGGGCGCCACGTTTTATCGATAGACGGCCTCAGCGATCGTACAGTTCTTCTTGGCCGCTATTGACTTTACAGTGCGGTGGCAGCGTTCAGCTATTCCATGACCAGATGGTTGATACGCGCACCTGAACCGTAAATGTATCTGCCATTGACGAGCAAATGCCATGAATCTTTGACTACGAAATGCATTGTCGTTGTCTAGTAGTAGCTGTTCTGGTGCTCCACGCTCAAAAAATACATCCTCCAACTGCTGCACGATATACGGTGTACTCTGGAATCTCAATTTCCGCCATATTGCATAGCGTGACGGGCCATGGTCAATCATCGTGAGAAAATGCTCGCCTCTCACATGAGTAATGTCAACTCCCACTCGTTGCCATACCTTTGTTACACCAAGGCCTCCGTGATTCCATTTAACCGGTGCAGGATTAATGGACTGGCACTCCTGACACCGGGACACAACAGACGAAACTTGACGCTTGGTTGCCGGTAGTTTTGCCCGCTTGGTGAAATACAGTGTGCGTCTGACGCCAGGATAACCAGTCTCGCGATGCAGCTTTTCTATCAAAGGCTCGACGTCTCCCACAGCACACGCAACTGATGCAGGGGGCGCTGTTTTTCCACCTCCCGAGCAGACTTATCTTCGCAACCACATTTGCGGCACTCTTGTCAAAGCATCTGCACGATTAAAAGCCGAACCCACACAATGAACACTAACCGACAAGGCATATTCTTGCACTATGGTCTGAAACGTTGAGATCCGTCTCCTGATTAACAATTCGCTTGACGCCTTGGTACGCAGTCTTGCTCTTCCGGAGAGTGAGTCACTCAGCCAATGAAACACTGATCTCGAATCTGTCATTAGTCGAATACTTTTCATCTTCCATGCAGCCGCCAAATTCATGCCTTTTAGCACCGCATCCAGCTCAGCGATGTTAATATGTGAGTCACAGTCCTTGCGTAACCAACAACAATCTTCAACAATACTGCCGTCTACCTCTAAAGCCACCCCTACTGCCAGTGAACTAGCGTCCACCCAAACCACCGCTTCATCGCCCAGCACACTCCACCTTCCTTTCGAGGGATCGTTCTTTTTCCACCTTTGATAGACATCCCCTAACATTGAACGTAAACCTTCATCAGTAATCTCATCATCCCAATTATTAGTTATTGCAGCGGCCCTACGTTTCAAATATGAAGCTGCAGGTCTCAAATACGCGCAAACAGGCAAATGTCCGGTAATTTGGCCGCACCATGAAAACACCACTCTTCTGCTCAATCTGGACGGCACAGGAAGAATTTCTTTAGCTCTTCTCCAAATGATATTTCCATTCTCACTTCTCACTTGCACTCCCAATGCCTTCGCCCCTTCGATCAAACGCTCAGGCGACTTGGAGATCAGTCCAAATTGTTTCAAATGTTCTATCACCGCCTGCACTGAGACAACAGTTTCATCGACCAGAATGTCATCTACATATGGGACTGTTCCTCTGAAGACATCGTCTCTCAGTCGCAATACGGCAGCCAACACAGACTTCATAACCAAGGGTGCTATTGAAAGCCCAAACCCCAACCTGGTTAAACAATATCTCGCTCCACGATATTCCACTGTTTGAAAGCTCCACAATGATTCATCAACTCTGAGCTGCAGATACGCGTCTTTTAAATCAACTAATGACACGTTGTCTCCTCGACGACGCCATTCTCTCAGTTTATCTGCACACACATCTGCGTCGGCTGTATGTAGATTTAAGTGCCCGTTCAATTCTCTATAGTCCAACACAGGTCGCACTTTCTCACCATCCCGCTGCAATACCGCCATCATTGGTATGAGTCCTCTAGCTGGACCCAATTGCGACTCGTCGTAAGGCATAAGCCAGCCCCGATCGATCCACCTCTGCACTTCTCGATCATACTTCTCTCTAGCGTCCGTTGGAACCTTGTACTGAGGAATTTGATTATACAACACTGTTGGTTCCGTGTCTGCCCATTTCCACGTGACAATCCAGATCCTTTGTTTTTCGTCAAAACGCGCCAGAACATCCTTTTCATCGATTAACAGGTGCGAGTGATTTGTTGGGCCCGGAAAAGCACAACATAAATTGTCCGACCGATCATTAAACAACACATTCTGCGCAGAACGCACAAAAACTCCCCCCAGTGCAGATATCGCATTCATTCCCAAGATAAGATCAAATCCAATAGGTTGATAATCAACTACTAAAACATCCACTTGAGCTGAGCGACCACTGGGCAACTGAATTGTCACTCTCCCTTCACCGGCGCAAAGCACACGCTGACCACTCACCGTGTTGAAGCTCGCCTTCCTCTTTCTCCATTTCCAACAGGCTGAGGCGTGCACAATACTGGTGGAACACCCTGTATCAATAAGCACGTTTCGACGCGCACCGTCAACCAACAGCTGCATGCAGGGTAACGCCTCGTTTACAGGTGAGAAGAGACCGGCGCCGACGTCTCTTCTCCCATTCCGTTTCCCGAATCCGGAAATCTTGAACATTTTGCAGCAATGTGACCTTCACCACCACAGAGGAAGCATATAATTCCCTGTCTTCCTTTTCGACATGTTCTAGTTACATGACCAAACATACCACACTTGAAACATCTCAATTGACGATGGTCACTACTAGTCCTTACATCTCGTTTCTGTGATGCACAAACACTGTTGCGAGCCGTAGACTCTCGCTCATCAGCCAACATGATTCTCGCACGATCGAGTACACATTCTAGGGACATGTCTTCCAGCTTGGAGTTAGCTCGCAACACGTGTCTGACGTTTTCAGGTAGGCCGGTTACAAAAGCGCACTTCAGTGCAAGCTGACCAGCTATGCCACATCTTCCAGCCAGTTTTTCGATGTCAGCCAAGTAGACATCAACGGACTCACCACTTTTCAGCGTGCGATTAACCAATTCCTCGTATGATAAATAGGGATCAGAGCCAAAGGCACGAGAAAGAACTTCGGTTACCTTGTCCACATCCAACTGGTCTGAGTCAGAGAGTCTGTCTACCACAGCCTAGGCATCTCCAGACAGCCTCATCTGAATAACTGTGGCGACGTCAGTAACTCTCCTGAGTTTGCATATTTTCTTCACTTTGCTGATCCACTGAACAGCATCATCTTTTCCGTCGAACTCAGGAATAATTCTAAGGTCAAACTCTTTCTCCGTCATATTGCCGAAATAGCTTGTACGAACACCAAATATAAATCAACGCTATATTATTACACCAAAGAGCAGCACAGAACTAAGCACCTCCGGCCCACCAGAAATCCCAAACACCAATGACACACATATTCACATTCACGCTACACTTCCACACACACACACACACACATACGCACACACATACATACATACACAAAGCAAGCAGTTCCATAAACACCGAATACGCGTAACAGCACATGAACACGCGCACGCACATGCACCCTCTTCTACAGTTGTGAACACACGCGCATACACACAGCGCACGCACACATACACGCGCACACATCATTTCAACAGTGCCGCTCAAACAAACGCCAACACTAATACACTAACACCTGTATAATTAATCCATACACAAAACCAATGGATTTGACTTCAAGATGCAGAACGGATCGTGTTCGAGTTCTGAATTATTCAGCACGACGGGCGGGTTTAAAAATGACTCAGGCGGACTGAGGGGAAATATTTTGTCGAAATAAAAATAATTAAACTTATACTTTTCAATTGATTAATATTTTTATGAGTGTATCCTATTTCATTTTTATTTTTCCATATGTTTTTATGGATTGAATATGAATTTCATGTTATGAATTGCTCCGCACAACGGGCGGGTTTTAATGCTATATATATACATAAAGAAGAAATTATATGTCTGTCTGTGTATGTATGCTTGAATATGAGGTAGCATAATTGCGCTGGTTCATAGTTCGCTGGTTCAATAATCAGGGGCTTCAAACGCAAACGAAGCGATGGCTCATTTTTATGAAATAAAAATGTCCCGCGGGCAGCAATAAAACGTTCAATTTCACCGTATAGATTGAATTCATATACAAGACTAATGGATTTGACTTCAAGAACCAGAACGGATGGTGTTCGAGTTCTGAATTATTCCTCACGTCGGGCGGGTTTAAATATGGGTTGAGGCGGGTTGGGTTGAGGCGGGTTGAGTGAAAATATTTTGTCAAATTAAAATTAAAAATAATGAAATTTAGACCTTTTAATTGA
Organism: Sacculina carcini; assembly: GCA_916048095.2. NCBI lineage: Eukaryota > Metazoa > Arthropoda > Thecostraca > Sacculinidae > Sacculina > Sacculina carcini. Next base: position 2,704,725 of record OU696593.1, on the reverse strand, counting down.
TTAAGGTTTTCATGAGTTTGCCTTATTTATTTTTAATTTGCAGTATTTTTATGAATTGTTCCGCACAACGGGCGGGTTTTAATGCTAGTATACATATATATTTCTATCAGCTTTTACTCAGCCATCACTTGGCGTACCCGCTAAAAATTTATACCATCATGCTGGAAATGTTCTTGTCTACACTGTAGGTTAAATTTTTAATTTTAAAAATAAAACCAAAAAAGTTATAGCGGTGAAAAGACAAAATGAACCCTGAAAAATGCGAAAACTTTGGTCAATATTCTGCAGACTACTCCTCCTAAACCAGCAATGGTACAACTATAAAAATTATACCACTGTGTAGAAAAAAAATTTATACTCAACAAATTATAATTTATACTCAAAAATTGAATATAAAAAGGTAGAATGGAAAAAATTCAATCTACATTCAACATTTTATTTAATCTCCACGCGTCCGATTTTCTATACTTTTTTCTCTATTTTTCAAAAACTAATTATCACACATCTAAATAAATAATACCATTGTGAGAGACTGTGTGCGCTGTTATACTCCGCAAATGCTTTTCAGTTGTGGTTGAGTCATATATGTGTCTATATACGGTGTATGCATGTATGTATGTGTGTGTGCATGTATGTGTGTGTGTGCATGCATGTGTACGTGTGAATGCACTGTGCATTGCTTGCAGAATTGTCATTTGATACGTGTATGTGTGATCTGTATGGCTGTATCCGAGTGAATGATGCGTTGTGAGAGAGGAGAGGGCAGTTGGTGTTGAGTGAGCGGAGAGTGACGTGTGTGTGTGTGTGTGTGTGTGTGTGTGTGTGTGTGTGTGTGTGTGTGTGTGTGTGTGTGTGTGTGTGTGTGTGTGTGTGTGTGTGTGTGTGTGTGTGTGTGTGTGTGTGTGTGTGTGTGTGTGTGTGTGTGTGTGTGTGTGTGTGTGTGTGTGTGTGTGTGTGTGTGTGTGTGTGTGTGTGTGTGTGTGTGTGTGTGTGTGTGTGTGTGTGTGTGTGTGTGTGTGTGTGTGTGTGTGTGTGTGTGTGTGTGTGTGTGTGTGTGTGTGTGTGTGTGTGTGTGTGTGTGTGTGTGTGTGTGTGTGTGTGTGTGTGTGTGTGTGTGTGTGTGTGTGTGTGTGTGTGTGTGTGTGTGTGTGTGTGTGTGTGTGTGTGTGTGTGTGTGTGTGTGTGTGTGTGTGTGTGTGTGTGTGTGTGTGTGTGTGTGTGTGTGTGTGTGTGTGTGTGTGTGTGTGTGTGTGTGTGTGTGTGTGTGTGTGTGTGTGTGTGTGTGTGTGTGTGTGTGTGTGTGTGTGTGTGTGTGTGTGTGTGTGTGTGTGTGTGTGTGTGTGTGTGTGTGTGTGTGTGTGTGTGTGTGTGTGTGTGTGTGTGTGTGTGTCTAGTGTGCAGGTGTGGTGGTTTTGTTGCAGAGTACGACGTTGTAGCTTCTCTTGTGCTATATCATTTTGTTCACTGCTTGTTTGCTTGTGTTAATAAATCACAAGCTATTTCGGCTTCTACCATGGATTCTGTAAAGCTTACCGATGTCGTCTCAAAGTTCGATGGTTCTGGAGACCTGGAAACCTGGCTGGAGAAGTTGAAATTCGGCTCAAAGATCAAGGGAATCGAAGATTTCGGTGTGGTATTGCCCTTGTTTCTGGAAGGTCCAGCTTACAGAGTCTACCAGCAATTGCCAGATGTCGACAAGAACAGCTATGATAGCGTTGTGTCTGCACTGCGAAAGACATTCGGAATGACGGCGTGCTCAGCTTATGCCAAGTTCACCAGCCGTTGCTTGCGTGAGCATGAGACGCTGGACGACTTCTTGTCAGATCTGCGGCAATAGGCGAAATGTGTCTCCACTAATGTCAATGACGCGTGGGTTGCTTGCCAAATTCTGAATGGATTGCCGCAAGCTCTTCAAGATTCGGTAAGAGCGTTGCATGGGGCGGAGTTGAATATTGTGAACCTCCTCAACTGCGCAAAACAAGTGCAAGCTGGACTGTTATCCAGGGAGCATGTGCATGGCTTTGCTGCGTCTCCAAAGTGTTTTAACTGCGGAATCACCGGACATTTGTCGAGACATTGCAGAAAGCCAAGTGTCGAGACGCGTCGCTGTTTTTTGTGCTATCAGACCGATCACATTGCGCGCAACTGTACGACGCCAAATGCATCGAGGACGGAAGGACGGGAAAATTCGGGAAACGAGAAGCGGGGAGCGGTTACATCCACAGTGCCGTCCACCACTCCCCGCGATCTGTAGTCAACATCCAGTTGGACGGTACGCCAGTGTGTGCGTTAGTAGATACTGGTAGCACGCACTCGATTGTAACGAGAAGAATTGCCAACAGAATACAAAGGTATGTGACGATGAGTCATTTGCCACTCAAAATTATGAATGGCACCACTCTTACGTTGAAGAATCGCGTTTGTTGGAACGACATTAGAGTTCATGAAGACTGTTATCTTACAAGATTTAATACATGGGTATGCGAAAATAATTACCTACCGTACGACGTGGATATGATCTGTGGAATGGACATGATTACTGCATTTGGTGGTATTTCTGTATTGAGTACTGGTGAAATTTCCTTTTTGAAAAAGGTGGATACTGGCTGCGCAGCGGCTACTGTTGAGAATGACATCACCGAGAGAGACTTCACGGCAAGATTCGACAATTCAAAGTGGATTGTCAAATGGGAGTGGCTCAATGTCCCCCCGTCTGCGCCAACGTGTAAGGCAAACTATCATGTGAAAGAGTGCGATCGTGATGATTTCCAGAAAGATGTGTGCACATGGATAGAGGAGGGTGTTCTAGTGGAGTATGATAGAGTACAACACGGCGGGATTGAGAGCGTGATTCCACTTATGGCTGTCCGACAAGAGAAGAAGAACAAAGTATGATCTGTCCTTGACTACCGATGGTTAAACCGCTACATCAAAAGCGCTCCCGGAAACGACACAGCAATATGCGACGAGAAGCTGCGTGATTGGCGTAGACTTGGAACATCCGTGAAATTGTTGGATTTGCGGAAAGCATATTTGCAGATTCACATTGACCAATCTTTGTGGCGCTATCAGGTTGTGAAATTCAACGGTAAAAAATATGTGATGACTCGCCTCGGATTCGGTGTCAACATTGGTCCCAAGGTGATGACGAAAATCTTGCAGTACATACTGGAACAAAATGATCGTGTGCATCGCTCAGTCGATCACTATGTTGATGATATTATTGTCAAATCCAGTGAGATTGATGTTTCTGATGTGAAAGCGCATCTCAATCGATATGGATTAACCACAAAAGACCCTGAAGAACTTAATGGCGGCGTGTGCTAGGCTTGCATGTGAAGAATAATGGAAATCAATTGTGCTGGACGAGAGATGGTTATTTACCTAGGATGCCTGAGGTTGTGACGAAGCGTGAAGTGTACTCGCTATGCGGTCAATGGCTGGGTCATTTTCCTTGTGCCGGGTGGTTACGACCCGTTTGCAGCTGGCTGAGGCGCGAGTGCAGTATAGAGGAGAACGCCGGAGAGTGGGATGATACCGTAGCGCCCAACGTAAAAGAAATGGTCGAGGCTATAACCAACAAGTTGAACGCGAAGGATCCGGTTGCGGGAGTATGGTGTGTGAATGGAGAGCATGCAGAAGTATGGTCGGACGCCAGCAACATCGCCTTGGGTGTCGTATTGAAAGTTGGAGATCACGTTGTTGAAGACGGTGCTTGGCTGAGAAAGAAGAATGATCACACACATGTGAATGTCGCTGAACTTGATGCCGCGATAAAAGGTATCAATTTGTCTATCAAGTGCAAGATGAAGAGTGTGGAGATAATTACAGACTCTACAACTGTGAAAGGTTGGCTGAATAGCATCGCTGAACAGACGCATCGTCCCCGCACTCATGGCATATCGGAGATGCTCGTGCGACGCCGGCTAGAAGTTTTGGCTGAGCTGATTTACACCTATAAACTTCAAGTGAAAGTACGGCTAGTGTCATCTCAAGAAAATATTGCCGACGAGTCAACTCGAGTTTCTCGGGATATTTTGAAATATTCCAGGACGTCTGGTCTGTGCTGCGCGGGATCATTCGAGGATGTGGTGAATCTGCATGAGAATACCGGTCATCTTGGTGTTGACAGAACTCGCGAGTTGTTGGTGGAAAATGGGAAGCCAGTTCCGAGAGCAGTTGTTAACAGCGCCATTAGTCAATGTGAGAATTGTGCTATAATTGACCCTGCCCCTAGAGAAAAGTGGAAGGTAGGTCAGCTGTCAACCGACAAGTTGTGGTTGCGACTGTCAATGGATATAACATACGTCAGCGGCCATCCGTATCTAACATTGATTGACTGCGCATCCAGATTCACCATTTGGAGGAAGCTTTTTAGTGAAACAGCTCGCGCCATTTTCGATACTCTAGAAAACGTGTTTTCTGAGTTTGGACCACCACACACCCAATTGTTCGACAATAGTCCAACCTTTATGAGCGCGACTATCAATCAGTTGCTGCTGTTCTGGAACGTTACCTCGCAACAATGCTGCGCGTATCGCCATCAGGGTAATGGGATAGTTGAACGAGTGCGCCGAACTATAAAGCGGATGGTGGAACGGTCTTCTCGTTCGGTATCAGAGATGATGTTTTGGTACAATTCCACCACCAGCAGTGCTACCGGAGAGAAGCCATTTGTCAGTGTTTTTGGTTCGGTGCCCAGTATACCAGGTGTTGGAAATGGAAGGCGACTTGAAAACACACAGATGAAGCAAGAATGGACAAAGAATGAATGTCGGCAAAAAAATGAAAATCCGTTTTCTGCAGGTGATGCCGTGTTCTTGAAACCGAGAAACCCGTCATGCACGGCTCGCTGGACTGGTCCACACAGAATCTCGCGCGTACCCAACAGTTGGTCGGTGGATTTGGGTGATGGTATATCTAGACACGTTAGTCACGTAAGAAGAGTGAGTGATGATTCACATACTACAGAGGAAAGTCCTGCAGCTTAGCAAGAGTCTAGTCAGAGCGCGGAAGAAAGCAATGTGGGAGATGAAGCAATCGCGCTCAGGCCGAATGTCAACAGTCGGGTGTGGTATAACAGATTACGCGATCGGTCTGATCTTCAAGCGCCTCTGCGTTACCGGAACTGACTTGGGGTGGTGTGAGAGATTGTGTGCGCTGTTATACTCCGCAAATGCTTTTCAGTTGTGGTTGAGTCATGTATGTGTCTATATACGGTGTATGCATGTATGTGTGTGTGTGCATGCATGTGTTCGTGTGAATGCACTGTGCATTGCTTGCAGAATTGTCATTTGATACGTGTATGTGTGATCTGTATGGCTGTATCCGAGTGAATGATGCGTTGTGAGAGAGGAGAGGGCAGTTGGTGTTGAGTGAGAGGAGAGTGACGTGTGTGTGTGTGTGTGTGTGTGTGTGTGTCTATACCATTTACAAATTGAATTGATCCAAATGAAATCTGATTTGATCCAAATGAAATCTGATTTGATCCAAACGAAATCTGATTTGATCCAAATGAAATCTGATTTGATCCAAATGAAATCTGATTTGATCCAAATGAAATCTGATTGATAAAATTAAACCTTAATTGAAAAATGAAAACAAATTGTATCTAAATGTAATGATTGGCTGTTAATTATGCAAGAAATAATTTGTATTTGTATATAATGATATATATTTTCATAACTTTTGATATTTCCTATTTACATCTTACATTTTGTATTACTAATTTCAAACATCCCAAGTTATGAAGGGAGTACTGGATTGATTAATTAAAAGTAGGTGAAAATATTGAATATAACGAAATATAATGATGGAAAATTTAGTATAATACATGATGATGATGATATCGTGGCCTAGTTTGGTTTGGTACATTCTATTTTGCGAAATAATCAGAGTAACAAGATTTGATGTGAATGAATCAATTTTGATGCCAATTTATACAACAAACGGTCAAGACAAGAGACAAAGCACAGCAATGAACACAAGACAGTAAATTTTTCAAGATATCTCCACGAGATCCTCTTGTTTTATTGCTGCTGAGAAATACCGCTCCACCCTGTTGGTGAAACCGTGCAGCTGCGTCTGGTCAATTTGGCTGATGCAATCCAGCGCTATATTTTCCAGCAGCTGCATCCTCTGCTCGGCCAGTGAGAGGGTAGCGTTTTCTCTAGCAGTGAGGCTCGACAATCGAGGTATTTCTTCTCTCAGCCTTCTTTTGATGTGACTCTTCAGACAGCTCCACAGCAGCTCAATTGGATTCAACAGGTATGAATATGGAGCCATTCGGAGAAGCTGCACCTCATCCTGCTGTCCAAATATCTCCTCAATGTTGCTGTGTGCTGGAGCATTGTCTATGATGATGGTGGGCTGGTGAATTTCGGCTTGGCGACATTCGTCTATGAGACAACGAAACCATTCCGCACAGTTTGGTTTCTTGAATGAGCCTCTTTGCGTGGATATCAATACGAGTCTGGAACTCGTCATTGCACCGATTATGTGCAAGTTTGCTCCTTTGCTAGATGGCTGCACTACAGACGCCCTTGTTCCCACTTTTGATCTTCCTTGGTTCCGCCTACAAAACAGGTTGAAGTTGGTCTCATCGACCCATACGGGAGTGCGACCTTCGGACCGGATGCGAAAAAGTTCTTCTATATATGTCGCCCTCTTCCTTTTGTTAACTTCGCTGTTCATTGCGCTGACGACAGGCCGTACTGTTTTCAGAGAAAACATTTCTCCATCGAGCCAATTTTTGATGGTGTTTATGCACACCTGACATCCGTGCGCATCATTGATCTTAATTTGTAAGTCTGCCAATGTGATTGAAGGCGATTTCTCCACTTCGGTGATGAGAGTGTGTATCATTTCAGGAGTTTTTTTTGCGTAGTTACCTCCCCGACGTTTCGGTAAGTCCTGATTCTTCCTCAACCAATGATACACAGTCTTGATTTTCACTCCTAAAGTATTAGCAACATTTTTCCAATCATTCTCATTGTGGTATGCTTCCATAATTCTTTTTCTATCATTTTCACTGATTTTATTGTACTTCATTATTACTTTTGCACTATTAACACTAGCGAACTGATAAGTTGTATTAAGTACTATTGTCAAATATAACATGGCGTGCCTGAGCAAATTTCTGCTCAATCGACATAAAGTTGCCAAATCTTCTTATTTTTAATATAAATACGCTTGTTTTCGATGTTTTATACCCAAAAAAATCATTTTTCTGATTAAAGCTTAATTTTTTCACTTATGTTGAACTTGGATCAAATCAGATTTCGTTTGGATCAAATCAGATTTCATTTGGATCAAATCAGATTTCGTTTGGATCAAATCAGATTTCATTTGGATCAAATCAGATTTCATTTGGATCAAATCAGATTTCATTTGGATCAATTCAATTTGTAAATGGTATAGTGTGCAGGTGTGGTGGTTTTGTTGCAGAGTACGACGTTGTAGCTTCTCTTGTACTATCTCATTTTGTTCACCGCTTGTTTGCTTGTGTTAATAAATCACAACCATCATGCTGGAAATTTTGTTTTCTACAACACGGTATAATTTTTTATTTTCCAAAGTGTATTAAAAAAAGTTACGGCGGTGTGAAGTCAAAATGACAAAGTCAAAAAGGCAAAATTAGCACTGAAAAACGCGAATATTTTGGTCAATATTCCGCTGTCTATTCCTCATCAACCAGCAAAGTTAGAGATATGAAAATTATACTATTGTGTAGAGAAGTTTTTGTTCTACAAGAAAAGTTATAATTTATACCCATAAATGATACAACAAACGTGTAAAATTGGCAACATTCTCAAACACATCCAAAATTGCACTTGAACACTGGGAGACTAATATTAATTGATTTTTCTACCTATTTCTCAGGAACTATTTGCAACACATTAAAATAAATTATACCATCGAGCCATAAATTTTGTTTTCTACCATACGGTATAATTTTTAATTTTCCAAAGTGTATCTGAAGGAAGTTACGGTGGTGTAAAGTCAAAATGTCATGTTGCCAATTTGACAGCTATTATGCGCACTTGCGATTACACATGAATATACATTGATTTAATTTCACTGAAGTCCAATCACAATTTACGCACTTGCGATTACACTGGAATATACTACTGTGTAGATAATTTTGTGTTCTACAAGATAAGCTATAATTTATACCCACAAATGATACAAAAAGCGTGTAAAATTGGCAAAATTCTAAAATACATCCAAAATTACACTTGAACACCGGGCGACTAAAATGTATTCATTTTTCTACTATTTCTCAGTAACTATTTGTTACACATAAAAATATATTATACCATCCTGCTAGAAATATTGTTTTCTATAATGCGGTATAATTTTTAATTTTCCAAAGTTTATCTGAAGGAAGTCACGGCGGTGTAAAGTCAAAAGCACATATTACCAATTTGACAGCTATTATGCGCACTTGCGATTACACAGGAATATACACCGATTAAATTTCACTGAAGCCCAATCACAATTAAGAATGCATCATATTAGCTCCAAGCATGGATGGTGTGGTTTTATTGGGTTCAGCTTAATTAATGCTACACTATACTGAATAGAAAGGCTTTATTGTCCTCAATATTTACACATGAATTGTTCCGCCCGACGGGCGGGTAAAATACTACTGGGAACAAAGTTAACTACTGAATTTTACTGTATAATTTAATTGGTTTAATTTCAAGCTGCATAAGCTTAAGTTACATAAGCTTAAGTTGCATAAGGATATGGGTTGTAATATCATGCAAAGACAACTATATGAATATGCTGGTTTAGCGGACGCATAAATCTGGAATTATAGAGATGACAGAAGGTTTCATTGTTTTGATAGTGAATTACTACACACGAAGGATGGGTGTGAACTTGAGCAGTGTTGAGGAAAAAAACTTCGTCAATAATTAAGACAAGAATTTACAAATTTATATTTTTCTATTGGATAAGCTTTTTGCTTTTTGATTCATTATATTCTATTTATAGTTCCGCACGACTGGCGGGCTTAAATACGAGGCAGTTCGAGGGAAAATATTTTGCCACATCTAAAATAAAAACATTCACATTTAGACTTTTCTATTGGTATAAGACTTTTTATGCGTTTACTTTTTCTTTTTTAATTTCTAATAATTTTTTTTCATTCAATATTCATTTTAATTTATTTATTGCTCTGCAAAAAGGGCGGGTTTTAATGCTAGATGGTGATGTTGAGTTATAAATATATTTGGAAAACATTATGATAAAAAATGAGTCATTTTTCATTGTTTTGTGTCAGAGTTCTGAATTATTCAGCAAGACGGGCAGGTTTAAATAGGATTATTTTTTGGTTTACTCTTTTCTTTATTAATTCATATTTATTTTCTCTTATGAATTGAATACAAATTTACTAGTATGAACTGTTTCGCACGACGGGCGGGTTTACATGCTAGAATTTTCATTGTTTTTGTGGAGGCGTGCAAGTTGCGTTGAGTGTTTGTGGTTGGGCATTTGTATGTTTGCGAACGTGTTAGTGTGTCCTGTTGTGTGTGTACGTTTCACTCGTCTGTATGCGTGTCTGGTGTGTATGCTAGTCAAGTGTATGTCTGTGTGTAGTTAATCTTGGGTCAGTGATGTGTGTACGGTGTGTATGTGTCTACCGAACTAGTATGTCTGTGTGTATCCTTTTGTATTGTTGAACGCGGTTAGGCGTGTGTGTGGAAATGTGACCGTGTGAATGTTCATTTGACCATGTGAAAGGTCACATGACCGAGATTATATAACACGGCACACTGCCGGTCAACTGGCATTCGCTCGGATTCGCTCGCATTCGCTGGTATTATCTTGTATTGTGATCTCGCCTGCAATAGACTTTTCTCGCCGTGTCTTCCTCGTTTTCAATGTGGCTTCACGACGCCACATACTGGTGACCCCGACGTGATCATTCTTCGACGCCTACGAGGTTCACATCTTCCGTGAGTTTTGATTTCTTCATTTCATCTTTTTCCTTTAAATTTCTTTCTTCATTTAATTTACCATTTCATTCTTTTCTGTTCAATTTGTTCACAAATTTAACTTTCATTATGGCGAGCGATAACGCCGCCCCATTTCCCACTAAAAACGGGGCCGAAAGTACACCAGTGGTCGACGTTTCCGCTTCTCCTGTGCATGGCGTGACTATTAAGCCACCGCCTTTCATGGAGAATTGCATGGAAGGCTGGTTCGCAATCATGGAGGCACAATTTCGCCTCCAGCGAGTGTCGGTAGAGTCCACAAAATTCTACCACGTCATCGCAGCTCTGCCCCCGAACGTGGTGTGCAGTCAGTCCTGCTACAATGGAGCAAGAGTCATACTCACAGCTCAAATCCGAGGATCTTCAGACTCTCGAGAAATCCAAAACGGAGCTGTTTGAGGAGCTCATTTCTAGCACTGTCATGACTGGTCGACCATCTGTCTATCTTAGTGAGCTGATGGCGCGTGCACGCAAAGTAAAAGTGACGGAAGATTTAGTTCTTCACAAGTTTACTCAGGCGTTACCACCAGCACTCGGACCGGTCTTGGCTGCACAACAGCAGACTCCGCTGGATCAGCTCGGCAAGCTGGCAGACGAGTTGATGCCGCTGGTGCCGTCACAGTGCTTGGCCGCGCCCGGTATGTTTACCCAGGCAGCGACCACTCATCGCCGCGGACGACAGCAGGAGAGAGTATCAAGCGCCAGATACGGCATAGGACTGCAGCCTTTTTCATTCCGACCAACGCCCGAAAGTGTGTCGTGGTCATATACCTTTTGGCGCCGCTGCACGCACGTGCAAGCCATGGTGTCAGTGGCCACGGAAACCAGCAAATCTAGCGATGCAACCATCATCCAGGGCCTCCTCGCCGGTGCCTGATGATGATGATGATACGTGTATTATCAGGCCATGAGAAAATGCATGAGCACGTTGTTGCAACAATATAATAACGAAAGACATGACGGGTAATAAATACAATACATACACTAATAAAAACACATTATTAATTATTAATGACTAGACGATACAAATACAATACAAGTATAACACCATACAATTGCACTACCCAATTAAATATTCTTAAATAAATTATGCCACACTTTCGCACTTGCAATCTTCAAGCAGACCGCAAGAGATTTGCCAGCGAAACTGCAGTCGTCTTCCAGCTGTTGGAAGTATGTTTTCGTGAGAGCACCTCCCACTCTGAGCGGCTCTGAGGCTTTGTTGGCGGGCGCACACACAAGGACCAGTGACGTATTCGGGTGGGTGACAGCGTGACGGAGTAGAGCGATGCGTAGACGGCGTATCATCTGGCTGACAGGTCGACTCGCAGATTTATTGTAGAGCACGTCGTTGGATACCAGCTGTGGGTAGCCGAGATTGCAGCAATACCGGAGCAATGCGCGATGACCGGCGTCGACTTCGTTAGACAAACTGCCAGACAACACCCATGTGTCGCTTACGTACAACAGAACAGACTCAACACATGCCCTGAACAGTTGCACTTTCTCCGATATTGCTGCTGATGATGCCCAAAATCCGTGGAGTTTCCGTGCAGCAATCCACGCCAGTGCTCTTCTTCGTCTGAACGCCGACCGACTGTCCTTCAGCTGACTGCCCAGATAGGCAAAGTCCTCGCAGACGTCAATGCGGTCTCCGTTCGAAGACACAATGCTGTCAGATTTTTGCACACCCACTAACAGCACCTTGCACTTGGAGGCATTGAGCTGCAGACCCACAGACGCGGCGGCCGCCTCCAGTCTGGCCAGCTGTTTTTGAGCGTCGGCGATGTTGTCCGACAGCAGCGCCAGATCGTCGGCATAGGCCAGAGCTGCAAGCTTCACCGCAGGTCGCCGCTGACAGAGCCGCCTTCTCACAGTGAATGCCTGCTCCTGCCGGATGCTACACCTCATGATGTAGTCCATGACTACAACGAACAAGTACGGTGCGAGAGTGTCACCTTGTAGTACACCGCTTGACGTCTCAAACTGCTCGGTGTACTCGCTGCCGACCCTGACCTGTGCTACGGTGTTGGTGTAGAGGCTCATTATGGCGCTGACCAGTGTGTTGTCGACTCCGTAGGCGAGCTAGATGGACTGCAGTGACCCACGGCTTACTCGATCGAAGGCTTTGAAAAAGTCGACAAACACAACACACAGTGACTTTTTTCTCATGCGACAGGTGTCTATACAAACACGAAGTGTGGCAATTTGTTCAGACGTGCACCTGTGAGGTCTGAAGCCCGCCTGGACATTCAGCAACCTTTCTTCTAGTATTCTCCTTATGCGCTGCAACAAGACTCTGTTGCACAGCTTGGCTGCAGCACACATCAGAGAGATACCACGCTGGTCGCCGAGTGCTGTACTGCCTGGGTTCTTCGGTATGCACACTATGTGCGACGACAACCATTCCGATGGAGGATCAGCTCGCTGCACTACCGCGTTGATGTGTGGTAGGAGCAGAGACGCCAACTGAGGCAGTTTCCACACTTATGACGGGATGCCATCTTTTCCGGACGACTTGCCTGTAGCCACTGTGCCGCACGCCCGCTTCAGCTCTGCGAGGTTGACCGCCATTGCTGTGCTGAGAACTGGCAGTGTGCTGTGTGGTGATATTGAACCGAAGTCCAGCAAAAGAGAGCACACATTTGACATTTCAGTATTGAGTATGACACTGAAGTGTGCTCGGACTTTGTTCAGGCGCTCACTGGGGTTCTCCGCATTGAAAAGTGATGGGTGCTTGCTCTTCCGCCCCGTAATTGTGTTAATACACTGCCATGCCGCTGCACCCCTCCCATTCACTCTGTGTCGCTGTATTTCGTTTACCACGCTGTCGATAAGCTCTTTACGCCGCCGCTCGTAAACATCATGAAGAGAGTTTGTGTGGGAGACTGACCCTTGTTTGGTGCTGTGCAGTATTTTCACGCGCTCTGTCGCTATGGCAGAGTCGTCCCACAGAGCGTTCCTGGGCCCTCGCGCGCGTGAGGGGAGGGTCACGTCGGCAGCATATAGGACCGACTTAGCGAGGCTGGTGTAGCTTCCGTCGCCCTGTCTTTGCTGATTGATTACAGCGCCGATAAACCTCCTGCGCGCTGCCGGTTTTCTCAGTGTTGACCACTGGATTTGACGCTGTTGTCTGTGTTTGACGCCCATCCACAGGCGCAGGCTCAGTGAGCACAGTAGCATGGCGTGGTCCGATGGAATGCAGCGAGGACGAATTCGGGAGACTCTACGCAGTATGCGACACCACTGGCGCTGAACGAACACATAGTCCAGTCGAGCCCTGCGGCAATTGGGTCCGAATAATGTCGGAATATGGCTTTGCCGTTGCCGCATGACTCCATTTGCAGCGATCAAGTCGTTGCTAGCCACGAAATCACTCACTGCGTCGGTGTGCGTTGATTTTGACTGCGGAAAGGTATGCTTGTTGTTGACTCCAGTTTGTAGGTCGGCCTTGAAGTCACCGACAACACAGGTGATCGCCGGTGCCTGCCGATAGTTCCCGTCCGTCGACCCCGGAAAACTAGATCAGCAGGCCATGGTAGCTGCATCAGGTGGCCTGCCGCTTCTCACAGTAGCAGCTCGTGTCGGCACCAAATGGTTGTCCTTCATTGTTGACACCGGAGCAGGCGTCTCCGTCCTTCCGCGGACCGACGTAAGCATACTGTCGCTCCTGCCAACATCAGTGCGGTTATCGGCAGCCAATGGCCAGCCCATGACAGTACACGGTGAGGTTCGTGTCGACATTGTGCTGCAGAAGCTGCGTCGGAAGTTCACATGGACATTTGTAGTATCCGACGCAGTGTCTCCATTGCTGGGCCACGATTTCTTGCGCCACTTTAAACTCATAGTCGATTGTCATCACAACTGCATTCGTGACACCACAACCTCGCTGCGAGCGCCGGCTAAGGTAAGTGGTGCACAACCAGCTGGCCTTGTCGTCAACGACTTGAGTAATTTTCCTCATACTGTGCGCACGTTGATGTCTGCGTATCCATCGCTACTTGCACCACGGTCAAACAATATGACTTCTATGCCTGTTCAGCACAGTATTGACACGGGCAGTGCCGCACCGGTCTTTGCTCGTCCTCGCCGACTGACGCCCGATAAAGATAACGCCGCTCGATATGCTTTCGAAGATCTCTTAGCGTCCTGTGTCGTCCGTCGCTCTAATTCGCCGTGGGCTTCTCCGCTTCATATGGTTGCTAAGAAAGCACCCGCCGAGTGGCGCATCACGGGATACTATCGGGCGCTCAATGTCAAGACTGTGCATGACAGATTCCCGATCCCACATATCCAGGATCTGTCAGCACATTTAGACGGCATGACAATATCTTCCAAATTGGACCTACTCCAGGCATATCATCAGGTTCCGATGAGTGAAACCGACATACCGAAAACCGCTGTAGTGACTCCCTTCGGTTATTTGAATATTTGTGTATGCCGTTGGGTCTGAAAAACGCCGGAGCCACCTTTCAGCGCATGATGAGTACGATACTTGCCCACCTGTCGTGCACATTCGTTTATCTAGACGATGTTCTCGTGTTCTCGGTTGACGAGCAGCAGCACACGCGCGACCTGGCAGCAGTATTTGACGTTTTTGAAAGACATGGTCTCCGATTATCTCTGGACAAGTGTTGTTTTTATAGATCCGAGATTGACTTCCTAGGTCACAAGATCACTGCCGACGGTGTTTGCCCGCCGGATTCGAAAGAGAGTGTCATTAATGATTTTCCTTTACCTTCTGATTCTGCTTCACTGCGTAGATTTCTGGGCATGATAGGTTTTTACCGCCGTATGATTCCTGGTTTCGCGATCCATGCTCACCCTTTGTCTGAACGCAGTAGAATAGAGCCAAATTCAAAAAGCCTTTCGCTCACTGCAGACGATATAGCTGCGTTTGAAGGCGTCAAGCGAGCCCTGAGTGACGCATGCACACTACCTCATCCGAAAGCTAACTGTGATCAACTTCAGCTAGTCACCGACTGCTCATCGACGGCTGCTGGCGCTGCAATTCACCAGATTGTGGACGGGGTGCCTAGGCCCATCTCGTTTTTTTCGAAGAAGCCTTCTGTCGCGCAGCGAAAGTACTCTGTATACGACCGCGAGTTGTTGGCCGCTTATTACGCCGTGGGACATTTCCGTCATTTCCTGGAGGGGCGAGGGGTAACGCTGCTAACCGATCACAAACCGCTCGTCTCGGCTTTTCGCAGTCCTCGCATGGCTAAGTCAGACAGACAGCAGCGGCATTGGTCATATATTACCGAATATGTGGCCGATGTTCAGCATGTTCGCGGCGCCGAGAACGTGGTCGCAGATTGCCTTTTGAGAGATGTGAACGTCGTCGAATTGGAAGCATTTGATCTGCCCGCCATTGCGCTTGTCAGCTGGATGATTCCGATGTTATGAATCACGCCGACAGCCTGAAGAAGTTCAACTTGTCCGATGATGCCGTACTACTGTGTTATACAACAACGCCTCATCCTAGGCCGTTTCTACCGCAGAGATGCCGGTTTCACGTGTTCCAGCAACTGCACAATATTGCACATCCTGGAGTTCGCGCCAGCACACGCGTGATAAAATCCAGGTATGTATGGCCTCACATGGACAAAGATATTAAAGATTGGGTACGTAGTTGTACTGCCTGCCAAAAATCAAAGATAACGCGCCACACAAATTCGCCACTGTCGCAGTTTGATCTTCCTAGCGCACGATTCGAGGTGGTGCACTTAGATCTCGTCGGGCCTCTGCCGCCGGCGGTTACATCTGGTCACTCATTTTCCACGCCGTTCAGATACATACTGACATGCGTCGATCGTGCAAGCCGCTGGCCCGAGGCGATGCCACTCACTGACATCACTGCATCATCTGTCGCCAACGCCTTCTTCACGGGCTGGATTTCGCGTTTCGGTGTCCCACTCCATGTGGTAACGGATCGAGGAACCCAGTTTGAATCTGAACTGTTCGAGGAATTATCCAAACTGGTAGGTTTTCATCGTGTTCGGACGACCGCCTATCACCCCCAATCTAACGGCATGGTAGACCGTCTTCATCGCGTAATTAAAACAGCTATCATAGCCCGTGAAGAAAGCTGACTTTTGGCTCTTCCGGTCGTCATGCTGGGGATCCGATTGCTGCCCGCGTAGGTCCGGTTTTTCGCCATTCACGGCCGTTACTGGTGGATATCTGCTGTGTCCTCGGGTGCCAACAGGCGACAATGTGTCCATTAAAGCACAGCACGACTTCGTGGGCGAACTCAACAAGAGAATGTGGGAGATCGACTTTCACAGTTTGTCAGCCGGCACGTCACACAGCACTCCGACATCCTACGTGCCAGCGCAGCTGATGACATGTGATCATGTGTGGTTACGTGTCAATTTTGTCCGCCGTCCACTCGAGGCACCTTATCGGGGCCCTTTTCGCGTCGTATCCAGAACGCCGAAGGTTTTCACCATCGCTCTGCCAGCCGGCGGGTCAGAGTCCGTCTCGATAGATCGTCTGAAGCCAGCCATCGTCACTGCTGCGTCAACGGTCAAGGCCCCTTCGTCGCAGCCTCGTCCGGTTCCACGTGCACGTGATACGCCCGCCAGCACCACTACGACACCGCCTGTTCCTGTACCTGCTCCTCGTGCATCGCTACCAGAGACAATCACTACCAGATGCGGTCGTGCGGTTAGATTCAAGACAACACCGGATTTTCACTATTTTTGATGATTTTGTATTACTGATTTATCGTGTGTTTTATTCAGGACTTGTCCATGCAACGGGTCATGCTGCTGATAAATATGGTGTGTGTTTATCTTGACATGTATCACTTGGACCTGTCGTGGTAACTGTCATTTGCACATTTGGATGTTCGAATGTGTGAGTATATTGTGTCTATATTGTGGGTGTGTGTGACTACGTATGAGTGTGCGCACATGTATATGTATGATTTGTATGTGGTGGATTTGTATTGATACGAACCCTTATTGTTCACGGTATTGCGACCGACCTTGACAGTGAGTGTTATATCGGTCACCTCGGTTGATGGGAGATTTTGTGCTGTGTTTATATGCGTATTACACATGGGCGTAAATCCTGGGGGGTATGGGGGGTATATATACCCCCCGACAAACTGTCCGGGGGGATGAATATGCAATTATACCCCCCGATAATTCGGCTGAGAATTCGTGAAATGCTATCTATAAATGCCCACAAAAAGAGTGTGTTCATATCTAGGACTGTTCGCAAAAAAGCCGTGCAAACAGTGCATATCGTTACTTTTACAGTAGAACAGTATACTTTTTAGCTTTGCAAAGGGTATCCTTATGCATCACGGCACGTGTGCTCACCCATGATCCAATCTACTATTACGCACACGCGCATACATACAAGAGCCCAACCCAAGACATGATCGTATGGACAATACACCAATATCATCTGGTGGACGGGCACGGGTCAATAAACAGGCCAGCTGTCTTCTGCATCATGCGCGTGCGTTTTCATTGCATGAACGGCGATTGCGCCTCCGTTTTTGGCACTCAAATGCGAATGATTGCAGCTGTGTGTGTAGTCGGTATTGTGTTGTTGGCGTGTTAGCAGTCAATTGGCAAGCTCTGACATACAATTGGCAAGCTCTGCTCTTACATTTGTCGCAAGGTGCACAGGTATGTTTTCTAAATTCCTGTATGTATTAATTAGAAATGAATCATTTATGAAAAAAAGTTTGCATTAAGCCAGTGTCAAAATGGGTAGTTGCGAAAAAGGTTCCTGGAGAATGAATGAATATATACCTCTGGAAATATCTTCCGGGCGATGAAATTTCGCATCGTTATGTCAGGTTAGATTAGATTCAAGGTATACCCCCCGATAACTTGACTTGGCGAAGGATAAGACATATACTGTAAATACCGGCCATTAAACCAGAATTTTCTTCCAAAATTGTACTCCATATTTTAGATGATGGGCTTAATATCTAGAGTTATATATGGTCAAAACACTTATTCTACGAAAGTTATATTCATCCATAGGAACCAGCTGTAATACATGATGTATTAGATCAATCATAATAAGGTACAAATATGTGCAAAAGTTTGATGAAGAACGTAAACTAACACGTAAATGATAGGAAGTAACATATTTTTCAACAAATTGTATATAGGATCAAATTCACTTTTTAACAAATACTACCAGATAAAAGTTTATATTTTGGGTTGGCTTAATTTAGCGTACTACTAAAAGCCGAATATTTCAGACATGAAAGGTGGCACGGGCTTAATGGCCGACACGTGGGGTGTACCTTCGATGTTTCAACCGAGTATATACGAGTATAACTTCACGTATATGACATCGGAGTTATAAGAGGCATTCATTCCCTAGAAGATTTACATGATTGATGATTATTCCAGTGGTTTATGAGGGTAATCATGCCTACCAGCTTGGACGCGAATATCCGCTCATTCATCTCGCTCACTGTGTCATCAATATCACCTGTGTGTGCGTATCTTATTGTTTACCAACAAGGTCATCTAACAGCGATGTATGCAAGGAAATTGCCCACGCACATCTCTTGTAGTTATGCAATGACAGGAGCGTAGATACTAGGGGATGTAAGGTGTATCACCCCAATTTCGGGATTTCTACCCGATTATTATTTCCCGAATGTACATGTCCCTATGAGCAAAATTATACAAAAGTGATCTGCCAAGATAGTAGTTGAAGACGTAGTTACCCCACTGATTAAGTAACAATACATATTTTTGAAAATTAGATGAATATGAGCAAAAGTGATATCGTACTGTGCTACTAAGCGTAAATAATACCTTGAGCTGAGTTTTCCTTTCATGACATTATATTTCATCCATAGCATGTAGCCATCTCTTCAAGTAGCGGTCCCAGACGTTATTTTTACGGTGCTTGGGTCAAGTTTTATGCATATTTTTGGATGATTACTTATAAATAACTATTAACATTGTGCTCACCATTATAACATAAGTTTTTCGTTCACAATGTTTGCCTGCAGATTTCGGTGTGAGCATTGGAAATGTCTGAGAGTGGTGGTAAAAGAGCGGATATAAGAAAATATTTCGGAACCTCTGTGTCGAATAATGATAAGTCCCGAAATAGATCTGGGACCAGTTTTCTCGCTGCTAAAAGTAATAGTGAAGCTGCTGAGCCCAATCAAATGGCAATGGTGGACAGTGATGGTACATCAGTTGAAGCTGCTGAGCCCAATCAAATGGCAATGGTTGACAGTGCTGGCATAAAATTCAACAATACTCCTAATCAACCAAATGTCAACGACATTCCACCACTACGAACAAAAACACAGCGCATATATTTCCAGAACAAATGGTATCCAATCTACAATTGGAACCATTACGAGCCAAGTTTGAAAAAGATTCTGTGTTTTACCTGTGCCAAAGCGCACAGTATGGGCTTATTCACCGTAAAGTTTGGGCGATCAGTGGAAAAAACCTTCATTAGCCGTGGATTTGGCAACTGGAAAAAAGCACTGTGTGAGCTCCGTGAGCACGAGGCTTCCCATCAGCATAGATTTGCCACCTCCCAGTTGTGTGCGGTGGAGAAAAAAACCGGTGCACAGTATCATTGATGACGGCAAAAGAAAGCAGCAGCAAACAGCATACACTTGCCTGACAAAACTGTTCACTTGTGCTTGTTACCTGCTGCGTCACGAACTGCCGTTTCGTGGCAAGGATAAGCTGGAACGAAACTTTTACCAGCTTGCAAGTATGATTGCTGCTGACGACAATGAGCTGAGGTGTCACATGCAGAGGACAACCAGCTTCGTATCTTCCAAAATACAGAATGAAATCATCGAGATTTTCTGAGGATTTACTGAATCATATACTGAGGATTTTGGCAAAATCAATCAAAGAGGACCAATTATTTGGAGTTATTGTTGACGGAACACAGGACATATGTGGCATAGAACAAGAGTCCATCTGCATCCGGCATGTTGATGATTACCTGACAACCAGCGAGTCCTTTGTCGGAATGTACAATAGTCCAAACACCACGGGTGAGATTGCCTGCAAAGTGGTATTTGACGTACTCACCAGACTCATCCTTCCGCTCTCAGCTTTAAGAGCCCAAACATACGATGGTGCTGCAAATATGAGCGGTGCGTATAAGGGATATCAAGCGAGAATATTTCAGCAGCAGCCCCTGTCCATGTACTTTCATTGTGGAGCTCACCAGATCAATCTGATCATGCAGAAGGCCGTAGATGTTAGCGTCTGTGTACGTGACGCTATACAGTGGGCGCATTAGCTGGGAGTGCTATTGCACAGGTCTGGAAAGTTCAATGTTAGTACAAGTGCTACAAAACACTATCTTATCTAGCAATGACAATTTCCTAGCATCGTATAGTAATTTTAAATATTTGCATCCAAGTGTTGGAAAAAATTGTGTCATCATATGAGCACATCATATCAAGTATTTGGAATGACTCACCATATTTTGGTTTTTCAGAGCATTAGATGTAGTTGACAATAATATACAAATGAAGTAGTCATCCGAGGCAGATAAAACGCAAAACTTGCACGTATGCAGTAATTGTTTATATGTTTGATGCGATTCAGAATGCAACTTTAAACGAAAATCGAACAAACAAATTCAACTTGAAACAAGCGCATGTTGATGTCTTTATTGCAGTCAATGTTCAAAGAGATCGTGGTGTCTACGGGAAACCCCCCTGCTCGTCAAATTCGGCCACTGTGTCCGACTCGTTGGTTGTGCCGCTCACAACCCGTCGTTAGTGCCATTAAGCAATACCGCTTGATTTTAGACTCTTTGGCTGAAATGGCTGAAACAGGCAGCGGCGACGCTAGAACAACAGCAGTTGGCCTCCATGACAGATTCAGCAAAGGAGTGACGTTTCTGGAATTGTGCATTGCTGAAAAAACTGTTCAAGTGTTAGAGCAGTTGAGTCGTGGACTTCAAGCCAGATCTGAAACTCTTTCAGGTAAAATTCTAGTTTTTATGCCTCCTAAACTTGTGTTGTTCCACTTTGAACACCATTCTGGTTACAATATTACGTTAATTTGGTTATTGACCATATCGTATTGTGATTTCCCACTAGATTACTATTGCAATAATTTAAACGTTTACTTTTCCAGGGATGGTTGAAGCCGTGAAATCGACGATCACCCAGCTAGATTCATGGAGGAGAGAGGAGGAATTCGGCGCAATGTATGATTATGCAGAATCACAAGTGAACTATCTAGGATTGGAGGACATTATGCAGCCTCACAAAAGGAAACTGCCACTCAGATTCGGCGTAGATGCAAAATCATACCTCCCAGATACTGCTCGCCAACATTATAAAATGCAGTATTTCGAGATGCTGGACTGTGTCAGGACGCAATTGAATGACGTACTGGACAGTAGAGGCCTAAACCGATATATAGAACTTGAAAAAACGATTACCACAGGAACGGTAAATGAAGCCGTTGTATCTCATTACACGGAAATAAATCTCGAACGACTGAAGTTTCAGCTTCCAATGTTTATCGGCACCACAAAAGCTGTGTCTGTTGGTTCTGCTCAAGATGCCTATCGAGCGATGGAGACGGCTTCTAGAGCTATGTTTTCTGAGATGCGGACATTGTTGAAGCTGCGTCTTGTCTGTCATGTAACAAGTTGTGAGTCAGAAAGAAGTTTTTCTGCCCTCCGTAGGCTCAAAACATTGCTGCGAAGCACAATGTCGCAAACACGTCTGAACCACATTGCCCTAGCTCATGTACACAAGGATATTCTCGATTCAGTTGATATAAATGTGATAGTTAGAGAATTTGTCAGAAGGTCTGAGCAGCGGATCTCTCTGTTTGGCTCTTGCTAAATAGAGAGATATTCATCACCAATATCTATGATAATACTATGAAATAACATGCTATAATGTGAAAAAATGTCTTATATGTTGCTCTTGTTTTCTATGTGTTAACCACTATGTGTTTTTGCTCACCGTGTGTTGATTATATGAAACATGGTAAAATCAATATGTTTGTTTGTCATCACCTTTATTTCCGTTAAATACGTTTGTGCTAACACCTGTGATACTGTTCAGTCCGATAGTAGTGTGTGTCCGGTACCCCATGTGTGTGTGTGTGTATATGTGTGTGTGTGTGTGTGTATGTGTTAGTCCATATAATATACTTTGTATTGAGGTATATGTGTGTTGAAATTGAATATGACAAAGTTAGTTGAGGGTGAATTGAGCAACTTTGAAAACTAATGCATGATGACCATCATCCCCCCGAGCTTCGACACAAATTTACGCCCATGGTATTACATGTGTCGCATCGTTCGCGAATTCGTTCGCGAATGTCAGTGAATTATCACTTGTTATTTGTAGTTTACGTCAAGTGTTTACTGAATTGCGTGCTATGATATGACGGCGTTTTCATGTGAATGTTGGGCATGTTATATTTTGCATCATGTATATTGTATTTTGCATCATGTCTGCTATTTCTCTCGTCATAACTGTATTTTGTACTGAATTTTTACAATAAAATTCATATCAAATCCATAAAATATAATGAATACAAATTGAAAACCAAAAAATGTAACCTGTAAATATCTTAACCAATAGAAAAGTCTAAATGTGAATATTTTTGTTCATATTTTGACAAATATTATCCCTCAACCCGCCTGATATATAAATCTGCCCGTCGTGTGGTATAATTCAGAACACAAACACGAAACAAACAATGAAAGATGATGAAATCTTTTCATCAGAATGTTTCCAAACTATATTTATTACTTAACATCATTCCCCAATATCATTTGCTTAAGTATTATTTCACTTTTACCGCTATCATATTTATTGTTAAAATTTATATATTTTCCGCTATAACTAAAACCCAATATAACCTGAGTCAAACCTACCAACCCAACCCAACCATCCAATCTTGACCGCTCTCAGCCTAGTCTGAGGTGATTTAACTTATTAGTTTGTGATCACAAAATATACTGATGCGATCATAATTTGTAATCAGAAGACTGAGATTATATACCCCAGGGGTCCCAAACACGCGGCCCACCAATACTTTTCTCTCAACCCGCCAATATAGTATCGGGACCAAACTGTAAGGCAGCTAAATTCACATTTGTTGCATAATGCGATATAATTATACACCATTATCATATTATCTCATAATTCCCGGTTAATGCTTTCACTAATGCATCATATTCATACAGTTGTCATTTTTTGGATTACACCGATATTACAGCCCTTGATATTACAGCCGATATTATATTATGCAATCTATATTCTGCTACGTATTATTCCTAATACATATATCATCAGATCGCAAAATATATTTAAAGGTTCACATCATTCTCCAAAATCATATGCTTGAGAGCTATTCTACTTTTATCGCTAGAATATTTACTGCTGGCAAAATATCATATACCTCGCTATCATTTAAACCCACTCTTTATAGATACATTTAATTCGCCCGTCGTGCTGAACAGTTCATAAAATATAATTAATATTCAATTCATATAAAAATTAGTGCAAATTGAAAAAGAAAACAAACCCACAGGAAAGTTTTAGCCAATATAAAAGTCTAAATGTGAAATTTATGTTTCAATTTAGAAAACATGTTTTTCCACAACTCGCCTCATATTTAAAGCTGCCCGTCGTGCGGAATAATTCAGAACTCAAACACGAAACAATCACAAAGAAAATTGATGAAAAACGATTAATAGAAAAAGACAAATTTGTAAATTCTTGTTTTAATTATTGACGATGTTTTTCCCTCAGCACTGCTCAAATTCACACCCGTCCTTCGTGTGTAGTAATTCAGAAGTGTAACACTATCAAAACAATGCAACCTTCTGTCATCTCTATAATTCCAGGTTAATGCTTCCGCTAAAACAGCATAAGTTGGTATTACATGATATTGCAACCCATATCCTTATGCAACTTATGCTTATGCAACTTGAAATTAAACCAATTAAATTACACAGTTAAATTCAGTAGTTTACTTTGTTCCCAATGGCGTTTTACCCGCCCGTCGTGCGGAACGTTATTGAGGACAATAAAGCCTTTATATTCAGTATAGTGTAGCATTAATTAAACTGTACGCAATAAACCCACACCATCCATGTTTGGAGCTAATATGATGCATTCTTAATTGTGACTGGGCTTCAGTGAAATTTAATCGGTGTATATTCCTGGGTAATCGCAAGTGCGCATAATAGCTGTCAAATTGGCAACATGACATTTTGACTTTACACCGCCGTAACTTCCTTCAGATACACTTTGGAAAATTAAGAATTATATTGTATTGTGGAAAACAATATTTCTAGCACGATGGTATAATTTATTTTTATGTATAACAAATAGTTACTGAGAAATAGTAGAAAAATGAATTAATTTTAGTCGCCCGGTGTTCAAGTGTATTTTTGGATGTATTTGAGAATTTTGCCAATTTTCCACGTTTTTTGTATCATTTGTGGGTATAAATTATAGCTTATCTTGTATAACACAAAATTCTCTACACAGTAGTATATTCCTGTGTAATCGCAAGTGCGTAAATTGTGATTGGACTTGAGTGAAATTAAATCAGTGTATATTCATGTGTAATCGCAAGTACGCATAATAGCTGTCAAATTGGCAACATGACATTTTGAATTTACACCGCCGTAACTTCCTTCAGATACACTTTGGAAAATTAAGAATTATATTGTATTGTAGAAAACAAAATTTCTAGCACGATAGTATAATTAATTTTAAGGTATGACAAACAGTTCCTGAGAAATGGGTAGAAAAATGAATAAATTCTAGTCACCCGGTGTACAAGTGTAATTTTGGATGCATTTGAGAATTTTGCCAATTTTACACGTTTTTTGTATCATTTGTGGGTATAAATTATACCCTTTCTTGTAGAACACAAAATTCTCTACACAGTAGTATATTCCTGTGTAATCGCAAGTGCGCATAATAGCTGTCAAATTGGCAATATGTCCATTTGACTTTACACCGCCATAACTTCCTCCAGATACACTTTGGAAAATTAAGAATTATACCGTATTGTAGAAAACAAAACTTCTAGCACGATGGTATAATTAATTTTGATGTGTGACAAATAGTTACTGAGAAATAGTAGAAAAATGAAATAATTTTAGTCACCCGGTGTTCAAGTGTAATTTTGGATGTATTTGAGAATTTTGCCAATTTTATACGTTTTTTGTATCACTTGTGGGTATAAATTATAACTTTTCTTGTAGAACACAAAATTATCTACACAATAGTTAAATTTTTATAGCTGTACCATTAATGGTTTATGAGGAATAGATAGCGGAATATTGACCAAAAGATTCGCGTTTTTAGTGCTAATTTTGCCTTTTTGACTTTGTCATTTTGACTTCACACCGCCGTAACATTTTTTTAATACACTTTGGAAAATTACATAGTATACTGTGCTGTAGAAAACAAAATTCCCAGCATGATGGTAATATTTATTCAGATGTGTCATAGGTAGTTGCTGAGAAATAGAGAAAAAAGTACAGAAAATCGGACGCGTCGAGCTTAAATATAATTTTGAATGTAGACTGAAATTTTGTCATTTTTACATATTTTATATTTAATTTTTGGATATGAATTATAGCCTACCGAGTAGAACAGAATATTCTCTACACAGTGGTATAATCTGTTTGGCTGTACCATTTCTGGTTATGAGGAGTAGATGCAGAAATATTGAGCAAAATTTTCGCATTTTTCAGGGTTCATTTTGTCTTTTCACCGCGATAACTTTTTTTGGTTTTATTTTTAAAATTTTAAATTTATCCTATCGTGTAGACAAGAAACTTTAAAACGTAATGGTATAACTTGTTGGCAGGTACACTAAGTGGTTACCGAGTAGCAGCTTGCTGAATATGGACCAAGGAGGGTGGGACAGACAAACAGACACACAGACAGACAGACAGAGGATCTCTTTTATATACTAGCATTAAAACCCGCCCGTTGTGCGGAGCAATTCATAAAAATATTGCAAATTAAAAATAAATAAGGCAAACTCATGAAAACCTTAATCAATTAAAAAGTCTAAATTTCATTATTTTTAATTTTATTTTGACAAAATATTTTCACTCAACCCGCCTCATATTTAAACCCGCCCGACGTGAGGAATAATTCAGAACTCGAACACCATCCGTTCTGGTTCTTGAAGTCAAATCCATTAGTTTTGTATATGAATTCATTCTATACGGTGAAATTGAACGTTTTTTTGCTGCCCGCGGGACATTTTTATTTCATAAAAATAAGCCATCGCTTCGTTTGCGTTTGAAGCCCATGATCATTGAACCAGCAAACCATGAACCAGCGCAATTATGTCACCTCATATTCAAGCATACATACACAGACAGACAGATAATTTCTTCTTTATGTATATATAGCATTAAAACCCGCCCGTTGTGCGGAGCAATTCATAAAAATATTGCAAATTAAAAATAAATAAGGCAAACTCATAAAAACCTTAATCAATTAAAAAGTCTAAATTTCATTATTTTTAATTTTATTTTGACAAAATATTTTCACTCAGCCCGCCTCATATTTAAACCCGGCCGACGTGCGGAATAATTCAGAGCTCGAACACCATCCGTTCTGGTTCTTGAAGTCAAATCCATTAGTTTTGTATATGAATTCATTCTAAACGGTGAAATTGAACGTTTTATTGCTGCCCGCGGGACATTTTTATTTCATAATAATGAACCATCTCTTCGTTTGCGTTTGAAGCCCCTGATCATTGAACCAGCGAACCATGAACCAGCGCAATTATGTCACCTCATATCAAGCATACATACACAGACAGACAGATAATTTCTTCTATATGTATATATATAGCATTAAAACCCGCCCGTTGTGTGGAGCAATTCATAACATGAAATTCATATTCAATTCATAAAGAAATATGAAAAATAAAAATGAAATAGGGTACACTCATAAAAATATTCATCTATGGAAAATTATAAGTTTAATTATTTTTATTTCGACAAAATATTTCCCCTCAGTCCGCCTGAGTCATTTTTGAACCCGTCCGTCGTGCTGAATAATTCAGAACTCGAACACGATCCGTTCTGGATCTCGAAGTCAAATCCATTGGTTTTGTGTATGGATTAATTCCACAGGGTAAATTGACGTTCTATTGTCTATAGTTGCTGCCCGCGGAGCATTTTTATTTTTAAAAAATACCTTTTTTAAATGAACCATTTGAAAAAATGAACTAAACAATGGAAACCTTTTTTTTAAACCCGCCCGTCGTGCGGAACAATTCATACAATAAAATTCATATTTGAAGTCAAATCCATTGGTTTTGTGTATGGATTAATTCTACAGGGGAAATTGAACGTTCTATTGTCTATAGTTGCTGCCCGCGGAACATTTTTATATTAAAAAAAATTACCTTTTTTTAAATTAACCATTTGAAAAAATGATCTAAAAACACTTTTTTAAACCCACCCGTCGTGCGGAACAATTCATACAATAAAATTCATATCAAATCCAGAAAATATAATGAATACAAATTGAAAACCAAAAAATGTAACCTATAAATATCTTAACCAATAGAAAAGTCAAAATGTGAATATTTTTGTTCTTATTTTGACAAATATTATTCCTCAACCCGCCTGATATATAAATCTGCCCGTCGTGTGGTATAATTCAGAACACAAACACGAAACAAACAATGAAAGATGATGAAATCTTTTCATAAGAATGTTTCCAAACTATATTTATTACTTAACATCGTTCCCCAATATCATTTGCTTAAGTACTATTTAACTTTTACCGCTATAATATTTATTGCTAAAATTTATATATATTCCGCTATCATTAAAACCCAATACAACCTGAGTCAATCCTACCCAACCCAACCATCCAATCTTGACCGCACTCAGCCTAATCTGAGGTGATTTAACTTATTAGTTTGTGATCACAAAATATACTGATGCGGTCATAATTTGTAATCAGAAGACTGAGATTATCTACCCCAGGGGTCCCAAACACGGGGCCCACCAATACTTATCTCTCAACCCGCCAATATAGTATCGGAACCAAACTGTAAGGCAGCTAAATTCACATTTGTTGCATAATGGGATATAATTATACACCATTATCATATTATCTCATAATTCCCGGTTAATGCTTCCACTAATGCATCATATTCATACAGTTGTTATTTTTTGGATTACACCGATATTACAGCCCTTGAAATTACAGCCGATATTATATTATGCAATCTATATTCTACTACGTATTGTTCCTACTACATATATCATCAGATCGCAAAATATATTTAAAGGTTCACATCATTTTCCAACATCATTTGCTTAAGAGCTATTGTACTTTTATCGCTAGAATATTTACTGCTAGCAAAATATCATATACCTCGCTATCATTTAAACCCACTCTTTATAGATACATTTGAGCCCGCCCGTCGTGCGGAACAGTTCATAGAATATAATTAATAATCAATTCATAAAAATTAGTGCAAATTGAGAAAGAAAAACAAACCCATAGAAAAGTTTTAGCCAATATAAAAGTCTCAATGTGAAATTTATGTTTCAATTTAGAAAACATGTTTTCCCACAACCCGCCTCATATTTAAAGCTGCCCGTCGTGCGGAATATTTCAGAACTCAAACACGAAGCAAACACAAAGAAAATTGATGAAAAACGACCTATAGAAAAAAATCAAATTTGTAAACTCTTGTTTTAATTATTGTCGAAGTTTTTTCCCTCAACACTGCTCAAATTCACACCCGTACTTCGTGTGTAGTAATTCAGAAGTGTAACACTATGAAAACAATGAAGCCTTCTGTCATCTCTATAATTCCAGATTTATGCGTCCGCTAAAACAGCATATTCATATAGTTGGCATTGCATGATATTACAACCCATATCCTTATGCAACTTAATCGTATGCAACTTGAAATTAATCCAATTAAATTACACAGTAAAATTTATTAGTTTACTTTGTTCCCAGTAGCATTTTACCCGCCCGTCGGGCGGAACAATTCATGTGTAAATATTGAGGACAATAAAGCCTTTCTATTCAGTATAGTGTAGCATTAATCAAACTGTACCCAGTAAAACCACACCATCCATGCTTGGAACTAATATGATGCATTCTTAATTGTGATTGGGCTTCAGTGAAATTTAATCGGTGTATATTCCTGTGTAATCGGAAGTGAGCATAATAGCTGTCAAATTGGCAATATGTCCTTTTGACTTTACGCCGCCGTAACTTCCTTCAAATACTTTTTGGAAACTTACAAATTATACCGTATTGTAGAAAACAAGATTTCTAGCACGATGGTATAATTTATTTGTAAGTGTAACAAATTGTTACTGAGAAATAGTAGAAAAATGAATTAATTTTAGTCGCCCGGTGTTCAAGTGTAATTTTGGATGTATTTGAGAATTTTAAACTTTTTTTGTATCATTTGTGGGTATAAATTATAACTTATCTTGTAGAACACAAAATTATCTACACAGTAGTATATTCCTGCGTAATCGCAAGTGCGCATAATAGCTGTCAAATTGGCAATATGTCCTTTTGAATTTACACCACCGTGGCTTCCTTCAGATACACTTTGGAAAATTACAAATTATACCGTATTGTAGAAAACAAGATTTCTAGCACGATGGTATCATTTATTTTTATGTATAACAAATAGTTACTGAGAAATAGTAGAAAAATGAATTAATTTTAGTCGCCCGGTGTTCAAGTGTAATTTTGGATGTATTTGAGAATTTTACACGTTTTTTGTATCATTTGTGGGTATAAATTATAGCTTATTTTGTAGAACACAAAATTCTCTACACAGTAGTATATTCCTGTGTAATCGCAAGTGCGTAAATTATGATTGGACTTCAGTGAAATTTAATCAGTGTATATTCATGTGTAATCGCAAGTGCGCATAATAGCTGTCAAATTGGCAACATGACATTTTGACTTTACACCGCCGTAACTTCCTTCAGATACACTTTGGAAAATTACAAATTATACCGTATTGTAGATAACAAGATTTCTAGCACGATGGTATAATTTATTTGTATGTGTAACAAATACTTACTGAGAAATAGTAGACAAATTAATTAATTTTAGTCGCCCGGTGTTCAAGTGTAATTTTGGATGTATTTGAGAATTTTGCCAATTTCACACGTTTTTGTATCATTTGTGGGTATAAATTATAACTTTTCTTGTAGAACACAAAATTATCTACACAATAGTATAATTTTTATAGCTGTACCATTGCTGGTTTATGAGGAATAGATAGCGAAATATTGACCAAAATATTCACGTATTTTTGCTAATTTTGCCTTTTTGACTTTGTCATTTACACTTCACACCGCTGCAACTTTTTTTTAATACACTTTGGAAAATTAAAAATATACCGTGTTGTAGAAAACAAAATTCCCAGCATGATGGTATTATTTATTTAGATGTGTGATAATTGGTTTTTGAGAAATAGAGAAAAAAGTATAGAAAAAATGACGCGTGGAGTTTAAATAAAATTTTGAATGTATTTGGAATTTGTTTCCATTTTTCGTGTTTTATATTCAATTTTTGAGTATGAATTATATTTTGTTGAGTAGAACAGAAAATTTGCTACACATTGGTATAATTTGTATAGTTGTACCATTGCTGGTTTAGGAGGAGTAGTCTTCAGAAAATTGACCAAAATGTTCGCACTTTTCAGGGTTCATTTTGTCTTTTCACCGCTATAACTTTTTTTGGTTTCATTTTTGAAATTTAAAATTTACTCTAAAGTGTAGAAAAAGAAAATTTCCAACGTGATGGTATATATTGTTAGCGGGTACGCCAAGTGATGGCCAAGTAGCAGCTCATAGAAAAGGGACCAAGGAGGGTGGGACACACAAACAGACACACACACAGACACACAGAGGATCTCTTTTATATATATAGACTAGCATTAAAACCCGCCCGTTGTGCGGAGGAATTCATAAAATGGAATTAATATTCATAATAATTCATATTCATAAAATATTCCAAATTAAAAAAGAAAATGAAAACTCATCAGTGTCTTACTCAATAGAAAAGTCCAAGTGTGAATATTTTTATTTTTATTTTGACATAATATTTTCACTCAACCCGCCTCATATATAAACCAACCCATTGTGCGGAATAATTCAGAACACAAACACGTAACAAACAATGAAAATCCTAGCATGTAAGCCCGCCCGTCGTGCGAAACAGTTCATACTATTAAATTTGTATTCAATTCATGAGAGAAAAGGAATATGAATGAAAAAAGAATGGAGTAAACCCATACAAAAGTCTAAATTTCTATATTTTCATATTTATTTTCACAAAATAGTTTGCCTAAACCGCCTCATATTTATACATGCCCGTCGTGCTGAATAATTCAGAACTCAGACACGAAACAATGAAAAATGACTACACTTCTTCATCATAATGTTTCCAAAATATTTTAATAACTTAATATCACCATCTAGCATTGAAACCCGCCAGTTGTGCGGAGCAATTCATAAGATGAAATTCATATTTAATTCATAAACATATTGCAAATTAAAAAAGAAAACAGATATACTCATTAAAATCTTACTCAATTGAAAAGTCTAAATTCAATTATATTTTTGACAACATATTTTCCTTCAGCCCGTCTCATATTTAAACCCGCCCGTCGTGCTGAATAATTTATAAAATAAAATGCATATTCAATCCATAAAATAAAATGCATATTCAATCCATAAAATAAAATGCATATTCAATCCATAAAATAAACTGAATACAAATTAAAAAGCAAAACATTTAACATTTTCCCTCGAACAGCCTCATATTTAAACCCGCCCGTCGTGCGGAACAATTAAGCCCCAACACCAATGGTTCTTTATATATAAACCAACTAATGACAACTAACTAACTAATATTCAAATGGTTCTTTATTATATAATAATGGTTTTTTATTTAATGGTTCTATATGGTACAATAATTCAGTTGTTTACTTTGTTCCCAGTAGAATTTTACCCGCCCGTCGTGCGGAACAATTAAGCCCCTGATCTATACCATTGAACCCGCGCAATTATGTCACCTCATATTCAAGCATACATACACTGACAGACAGATAATTTCTTCTTTATGTATATATATGGCATTAATACCCGCCCGTTGTGCGGAGCAATTAATAACATGAAATTCATATTCAATTCATAAAAAAATATGGAAAATTAAAAATGAAATAGGGTACACTCATAAAAATATTTATCAATTGAAAATTATAAGTTTAATTATTTTTATTTCGACAACATATTTCCCCTCAGTCCGCCTGAGTCATTTTTAAACCCGCCCGTCGTGTTGAATAATTCAGAGCTCGAACACGATCCGTTCTGGATCTTGAAGTAAAATCCATTGGTTTGTGTATGGATTAATTCTACAGGGGAAATTGAACGTTCTATTGTCTATAGTTGCTGCCTGCGGATCATTTTTATTTTAAAAAATTACATTTTTTAAAATGAACCATTTGAGAAAATGAACTAAAACACTTTTTTAAACCCGCCCGTCGTGCGGAACAATTCATACAATAAAATTCATATCAAATCCATAAAATATAATGAATACAAATTGAAAAGCAAAAAATGTAAGCTATAAATATCTTGACCAATAGAAAAGTCTAAATGTGAATATTTTTGTTTTAATTTTGACAAATATTATCCCTCAAGCCGCCTGATATATAAATCTGCCCTTCGTGTGGTATACTTCATAACACAAACACGAAACAAACAATGAAAGATGATGAAATCTTTTCATCAGAATCTTTCCAAACTATATTTATTACTTAACATCATTCCCCAACATCATTTGCTTAAGTACTATTTTACTTTTACCGCTATAATATGTATTGCATAAACTTATATATTTTCCGCTATCATTAAAACCCAATATAACCTGAGTCAAACCTACCCAACCCAACCCAACCACCCCATCTTGACCTAACCCAGCCTAATCTGAGGTGATCCAACTTATTAGTTTGTGATCACAAAATGAACCGATTCAATCATAATTTCTAATCAGAAATTTGAGATTATTTACGCCAGGGGACTCAAACACGCGGCCCACCAATACTTTTCTCGCAGTTCGCCATTATAGTATAGAAACCAAATTGTAAGACTGGTTAAATCACATTTATTGTATAATGTGATTTAATTATACACCATTTAATTCACATTTTCATTAGTGAGTCTGGATCTTGAAGCCCGTGAGTTTTGTATATGAACTCATTCTACACGGTAACATTTAATATATAAACCCACCCGTCGTGCGGAACAATTAATAAAACAAAAGTAATACATATTTAAATGCAAACAGCCAGTCTAATAGAAAACTCTAAATTGTAAAATATATACCAATAGAAAATTCCTGTTCTGAATTTGCATATTCTTATTCTAATAATTGACGACATATTATTCAGTCAACCCGCCTCAAACTTGAGCCCGCCCGTCGTCAGGAATAATTTCGAAATGAAAACACAAAATAACAATGAATTTTTTTAGTATATAAATGATTTTTTTCTCCATAATATTATCTCATAATTCCCGGTTAATGCTTCCACTAATGCATCATATTCATACAGAGGTTATTTTTTGTATTACACCGATATTACATCCCTTGATATTACAGCCGATATTATATTATGCAATCTATACTCTACTACGTATTGTTCCTAATACATATATCATCAGATCGCAAAAGATATTTAAAGGTTCACATCATTCTCCAACATCATTTGCTTAAGAGCTATTCTACTTTTATCGCTAGAATATTTACTGCTAGCAAAATATCATATACCTCGCTATCATTTAAACCCACTCTTCATATATACATTTAAGCCCGCCCGTCGTGCGGAACAGTTCATAGAATATAATTAATATTCAATTCATAAAAAAATTAGTGAAAATTGAAAAAGAAAAACAAACCCATAGGAATGTTTAGCCAATATAAAAATCTAAATGTGAAATTTATATTTCAATTTAGAGAACATGTTTTTCCACAACCCGCCTCATATTTAAAGCTGCCCGTCGTGCGGAATAATTCAGAACTCAAACACGAAACAAAGAAAATTGATGAAAAACGACCAATAGAAAAAGTCAAATTTGTAAATTCTTGTTTTAATTATTGTCGAAGTTTTTTCCCTCAACACTGCTCAAATTCTCACCCGTCCTTCGTGTGTATTAATTCAGAAGTGTAACACTATCAAAACAATGAAACTTTCTCTCATCTCTATAATTCCAGATTTATGCTTCCGCTAAAACAGCATATGCATATAGTTGGCATTGCATGATATTATAACCCATATCCTTATGCAACTTAAGCGTATGCTACTTGAAATTAAACCAATTAAATTACACAGTAAAATTCAGTAGTTTACTTTGTTCCCAGTAGCATTTTACCCGCCCGTCGTGCGGAACATGTGTAAATATTGAGGACAATAATGACTTTCTATTCAGTATAGTGTAGCATTAATTAAACTGTACCCAATAAAACCACACCATCCATGCTTGGAGCTAATATGATGCATTCTTAATTGTGATTGGGCTTCAGTGAAATTTAATCGGTGTATATACCTGTGTAATCGCAAGTGCGCATAATAGCTGTCATATGTCAATTGGCAACATGTCCCTTTGACTTTACACCGCCGTAACTTCCTTCAGATACCCTTTGGAAAATTACAAATTATACCGTATTGTAGAAAACAAGATTTCTAGCACGATGGTATAATGTATTTTTATGTATAACAAATAGTTACAGAGAAATAGTAGAAAAATTAATTAATTTTAGTCGCCCGGTGTTCAAGTGCAATTTTGGATGTATTTGAGAATTTTGCCAATTTTACACGTTTTTTGTTCCATTTGTGGGTATAAATTATGGCTTATATTGTAGAACACAAAATTCTCTACACAGTAGTATATTCCTGTGTAATCGCAAGTGCGTAAATTGTGATTGGACTTCAGTGAAATTAAATCAGTGTATATTCATGTGTAATCGCAAGTGCGCATAATAGCTGTCAAATTGGCAACATGACATTTTGACTTTACACCGCCGTAACTTCCTTTAGATACTCTTTGGAAAAAAAAAATTACACCGTATTGTAGAAAACAAAATTTCCAGCACGATGGTATAATGTATTTTAATGTATAACAAATAGTTACTGAAAAATAGTAGAAAAATTAATTAATTTTAGTCGCCCGGTGTTCAAGTGTAATTTTGGATGTATTTGAGAATTTTGCCAATTTTACACGTTTTTTGTATCATTTGTAGGTATAAATTATAACTTTTATTGTAGAACACAAAATTATCTACACAATAGTATAGTTTTTATAGCTGTACCATTGCTGGTTTATGAGGAATAGATAGCGGAATATTGACCAAAATATTCACGTTTTTGTGTGCTAATACACTTTGTAAATACACTTTGTAAAATTAAAAAGTATACTGTGCTGTAGAACAAAAATTCCCAGCATGATGGTGTTATTTATTTAGATGTGTGATAATTATTTTTTGAGAAATAGTGAAAAAAATATAGACAATTTGACGCGTGGAGTTTGAATAAAATTTTGAATGTAGATTGAATTTTTTTCCATTTTACATGTTTTATTTTCAATTTTTGGATATAAATTATAATGCGTTGAGTAGAAGATAAAATTTTATACACAGTGGTATAATTTGTATAGTTGTACCATTGCCGGTTTAGGAGGAGTAGTCTTCAGATTATCGACCAAGATTTTCGCATTTTTTAGGGTGCATTTTGTCTTTTCACCACAATAACTTTTTTTGGTTTCATTTTTAAAATTTAAAATTTAGTGTTAAGTGTAGACAAGAAAATTTCCAACATGATGGTATAAATTTTCACCGGGTACGTCAAGTGGTGGCCGAGTATTAGCTGATAGAAAATGGACCAAGGATGGTGAACACACAGACACACACACACACACACACACACACACACACACAGAGGATCTCTTTTATATATATAGACTAGCATTAAAACCCGCCCGTTGTGCGGAACAATTCATAAAAATATTGCAAATTAAAAATAAATAAGGCAAACTCATGAAAACCTTAATCAATTAAAAAGTCTAAATTTCATTATTTTTTATTTTATTTTGACAAAATATTTTCACTCAGCCCGCCTCATATTTAAACCCGCCCGACGTGAGGAATAATTCAGAACTCGAACACCATCCGTTCTGGTTCTTGAAGTCAAATCCATTAGGTTTGTATATGAATTCATTCTACACGGTGAAATTGAACGTTTTATTGCTGCCCGCGGGACATTTTTATTTCATAAAAATGAGCCATCGCTTCGTTTGCGTTTGAAGCCCCTGATCATTGAACCAGCGAACCATGAACCAGCGCAATTATGTCACCTCATATTCAAGCATACATACACAGACAGACAGATAATTTCTTCTTTATGTATATA
This sequence comes from Sacculina carcini, assembly GCA_916048095.2. Taxonomy (NCBI): domain Eukaryota; kingdom Metazoa; phylum Arthropoda; class Thecostraca; family Sacculinidae; genus Sacculina; species Sacculina carcini. Next base: position 2,668,247 of record OU696593.1, on the reverse strand, counting down.
TATATATATATATAGCATTAAAACCCGCCCGTTGTGCGGAGCAATTCATAACATGAAATTCATATACAATTCGTAAAAAAATGAAAAAATAAAAATGAAATAGGGTACACTCATAAAAATATTAATCAATTGAAAATTATAAGTTTAATTATTTTTATTTCGACAAAATATTTCCCCTCAGTCCGCCTGAGTCATTTTTAAACCCGCCCGTCGTGCTGAATAATTCAGAACTCGAACACGATCCGTTCTGGATCTTGAAGTCAAATCCATTGGTTTGTGTATGGATTAATTCTACAGGGTAAATTGAACGTTCTATTGTCTATAGTTGCTGCCCGCGGAACATTTTTATTTGTAAAAAAAATACCTTTTTTAAATGAACCATTTGAAAAAAATGAACTAAAAAATGGAAACACCTTTTTTAAACCCGCCCGTCGTGCGGAACAATTCATACAATAAAATTCATATTTGAAGTCAAATCCATTGGTTTTGTGTATGGATTAATTCTACAGGGAAAATTGAACGTTCTATTGTCTACAGTTGCTGCCCGCGGAACATTTTTATTTTTTTTCAAATGAACCATTTGAAAAAATGATCTAAAAACACTTTTTTAGACCCACCCGTCGTGCGGAACGGTTTATTCATACAATAAAATTCATATCAAATCCATAAAATATAATGAATACAAATTGAAAACCAAAAAATGTAACCTATAAATATCTTAACCAATAGAAAAGTCTAAATGTGAATATTTTTGTTCTTATTTTGACAAATATTATTCCTCAACCCGCCTGATATATAAATCTGCCCGTCGTGTGGTATAATTCAGAACACAAACACGAAACAAACAATGAAAGATGATGAAATATTTTCATAAGAATGTTTCCAAACTATATTTATTACTTAACATCATTCCCCAATATCATTTGCTCAAGTACTATTTCACTTTTACCGCTATAATATTTATTGTTAAAATTTATATATTTTCCGCTATCATTAAAACCCAATATAACCTGAGTCAAACCTACCCAACCCAACCCAACCATTCAATATCGACCGCTCTCAGCCTAGTCTGAGGTGATTTAACTTATTAGTTTGTGATCACAAAATATACTGATGCGATCATAATTTGTAATCAGAAGACTGAGATTGTTTTTTTATTGTTTATTGTTTATTGAGTTTATTGCCAATTCCATCAAACAATAACATTGCAAAATTCAACACAAAACATTAGGCTAGTGCCTGTCAAGCGGACTTTTAGACAGGCATTGATAAATAATTGAACGTGATACAGCGAAATATTGTCAAACGTTAACAGTTAACATAAACAGATAAAATAAACGGACACATTTAGACACACAAAAAATTATCCACATATATCATCACCTTTATAACCATTCATACCATAATAATCTCGCTTATGTAGCCATAAATTCACAACTTTCATATACATTTAATCAAAGTGAAAAAAGAGACAAAATGGGGAAAGTGACAAAATTCCCGACGTTTATCGCATATTTGCTAGCACATTAAAATTTATATTTCCTCACACGAAAGCCACACATATATATTTTCACACCAAATACCCCCAGCAGCATGCACTTACATACATACAATCACCTTCGTACGTACACATACGCAAATACGCGTGCAACAATAACATACACAACAACAATAACACACACAAGCACTTAATCTCACGTACAGGACAAATTATATTATTATAAGACAATATCAAGGCGGAAAGAAAGACGCAACTCAATACCCAACAACATACCCAATGTTCCAATTAACTTGCTATACCCAGATTTGTCACTCTCCGCTCTGCAAAGTATAGAGGTGTTTTTTAATATATCGCTTGAATGTGTCAACTGACATGAAGTAGCATTGGGATTTTATCCAGTTGGGTAAGGAGTTCCAAACTTCTGGTCCACGATATATAATAGAGTTTTTATACAGTGATGTTCTGTAGCTCGGAATTTTTAAGTCAAGGTTGTTCCTTCTCGTGGATTGTTGATGCCTCTGTACGTGAAATATACTTTCGTTACACTTCATTGATCTGAACACCCTTAGTAATAGGAAAAATTTGTGTACATACTTCATTTTGAGTACTTTAAGTTCACTAAATACTATTTTGGTAGTTTCTGCTCTTCTCATGAACGACATTATCCGTAGCATGCGCTTTTGTACAACACTCAATTTTTCTGTAAATGAAGGCCATGTACATCCCCAAATTGAAATACAATAGATTAATTTGGAATAGAATAAGCAATAGTATAATGACAAAAGCGCATCATGTGTTAGACTGTATCTCGTACGGTAGATGATTCCAGCTATTTTCGATAATGTTGTAGAGAGCGAGTCAATGTGATCTTTCCAATTTAAATTATCATCTACTGTTACACCCAAAAATTTGGTTGCATGTACTCTCTGAATAATTTCACCATCCACCTTTACTGCACCTATACAATGTGACAACGATCGATTTTGGAATAACATTAACTGTGTCTTTTTTACGTTTAGTTTCAGCTTGTTAGCTTTTATCCAATTGTAGATTTTGTCTAACACTGAAGAAAGTTTAGCATGCAGATTGTGTATATTTCTGTCCGAGATTACAATACTTGTGTCGTCTGCATAAATTGTGAAGTGTGCATCAGCACAATTAACAATGTCATCGATGTAGATCAAGAACAATATGGGCCCTAATATGGAGCCCTGCGGGACACCATGTCTGATAATTTTTTGACTAGAACTTTCATTATTGCATGTTACATATTGAAATCGGTTAGATAAGTAACTATTCAGCAATTTGAGAGCATTACCTCTCACTCCAATATTTTGTAGCTTTTTCGACAGTATATTGTGATTTAATGAGTCGAACGCCTTTGATATATCCAGAAATGCGGCAGCTACATGCATTTTATTATCCATTTTATTGTTAATTTCAGATACAAAATGAAGAAGGGCTGTTTCAGTTGAGCGGTTTTTCCTGAACCCGAATTGAGATTTAGTTAATAAGCCATTTTTTTCTAAATAATCAGTCAATCTTTTTGCGATTGTTTTTTCGAAAATTTTGCTGAAAACTGGTAGAATCGATATTAATCTATAATTATTTACATCAGATTTCACACCCGATTTATGTAAGGGTAGAGATTTAGCAATCTTCAACTTATCCGGGAAGACACCCTTGTACAAAGTCAAATTTATTATGTGACTTAGAGGAGTGGCTATGTGAATAGCAATCCGCTTCAAAATAGATGCAGGAATTTCATCATGACCAGCAGAGTTAGATTTTAATGAATTAATATATGATAGTACTTCTGATTCCGCGCAAGGATACAAATACATGGAGGACAATGTCGGTTGTTTGAGATAGGTGGTGATGCTCGGTCCCGATATATTAGTGTTTTCATTTGTTTTGTCTATCAAGCCAGTGAAGTGCTTGTTGAAGGTTTCAGCTGTTTCCTTCTCTTCTACCTGGTCCAATTTTATATTTCTATTCATAGCACTTTCATTATTACCCAGAATAGTATTTAACACTTTCCACGTTTCTTTTGGGTTTCCCTGTTTAACTTTCAGCTGGTTTCTGAAAAATTCATTTTTGGCAGTTCTCAACGCTCCAGTCAGTATATTTCTATATCTTTTAAATCTCTCTTTATAGGTGAGCGGCCACTTATACGCTAGTCTGCTTAGTCTGTGCTTCTCTTTGATACAGTTTATTAATCCTGTGGATAAATAGCTTGATGCTTTCTTTGGTTTGAAGTACTTCAAAGGAAAATGACATTCAAACATTTCTCTGAAAGCGTCGGAGAACAAATCATATGCTTCATTAGGGCAAACTGATGACAATACATGATCCCACTCGAAATCACTTAACTCATTGGAAAAAGATAATAAATTTTTTTGACCAAAGTCCCGTTTCAACAATTGTTTGGATTGACGCTCCATATGACTTTTCTTTTGGAAATACGACAGCACTATAAAATGATCTGATATATCACTCAATATAATGAGGTTGCGTGAGTTGTTCTCCCACTGGTTGGTCCATATATGGTCAATTATTGATGCTGAATCTTCGGTTACCCTCGTGGGTTTAGTTGTACATGACAATAAAGAAAAACTGAACATTAGTTCTGTAAATTCTTTCACTTGGTAATTTGAGCCGCCGATATTTATGTTCCAATCACCAAACAAATAAATAGCTTTAAATCTGTGAGAGAGAATGTAGTCAAATATATGATTAAGCTCGTCAATAAAATCAGAAAAGTTGCCACTTGGTGGACGATATACAGATGCGAGAAAGTGCTTCTGATCACCATAATTTAACTGAACACATACACATTCAAAGTGCGGCTTACTCGTGTTAAGGTCATTGATGGGCAATGACGACAGTTTTTCATTCACGATCATTGCTACCCCTCCTCCATGTCTATTTCGGTGCACTGAATACATATTATATTTAGGTATCTTGTACAGAGGGGCAATTTCGGCGTCTAGTCTGGTCTCTGAGAAACCGACCACGTCAAAATTTACTTTGCCAAAGTTTAATATGGTATCCACGAAACTTTGCAGATTGGAAGCAACGCTCGCAATATTCAAAGTCGCAATAGAGAACTCTGATCTTTCGTTATATCTGTCATTGACGCTGGTGTATGAGTCTACTTCACGTGTAACTATTTGCTTATCTGAGATAGTGACATAGCTTGATTCAGGGACATTTTTGGCATTAAAAGAAGAAAACAAAGGCTGAACAAATTCATCAAAACTTTTAAGCTCTGTAAACTGAGCCATATCAAATAGATATAAGATAATTTAACAGTAAAAAAAAAATTACCAGATCAGTTTTTCTTTGGAGCTCTCTTTCCTCGAGTTTGTCCCACTGCAACGGCAGATTTGACCGCTCTAGTTGCAGGAGAATCGACCACCGGCGAGGCCGCCGGTGGTTGAGTGTTGTACAAAAGCGCATGCTACGGATAATGTCGTTCATGAGAAGAGCAGAAACTACCAAAATAGTATTTAGTGAACTTAAAGTACTCAAAATGAAGTATGTACACAAATTTTTCCTATTACTAAGGGTGTTCAGATCAATGAAGTGTAACGAAAGTATATTTCACGTACAGAGGCATCAACAATCCACGAGAAGGAACAACCTTGACTTAAAAATTCCGAGCTACAGAACATCACTGTATAAAAACTCTATTATATATCGTGGACCAGAAGTTTGGAACTCCTTACCCAACTGGATAAAATCCCAATGCTACTTCATGTCAGTTGACACATTCAAGCGATATATTAAAAAACACCTCTATACTTTGCAGAGCGGAGAGTGACAAATCTGGGTATAGCAAGTTAATTGGAACATTGGGTATGTTGTTGGGTATTGAGTTGCGTCTTTCTTTCCGCCTTGATATTGTCTTATAATAATATAATTTGTCCTGTACGTGAGATTAAGTGCTTGTGTGTGTTATTGTTGTTGTGTATGTTATTGTTGCACGCGTATTTGCGTATGTGTACGTACGAAGGTGATTGTATGTATGTAAGTGCATGCTGCTGGGGGTATTTGGTGTGAAAATATATATGTGTGGCTTTCGTGTGAGGAAATATAAATTTTAATGTGCTAGCAAATATGCGATAAACGTCGGGAATTTTGTCACTTTCCCCATTTTGTCTCTTTTTTCACTTTGATTAAATGTATATGAAAGTTGTGAATTTATGGCTACATAAGCGAGATTATTATGGTATGAATGGTTATAAAGGTGATGATATATGTGGATAATTTTTTGTGTGTCTAAATGTGTCCGTTTATTTTATCTGTTTATGTTAACTGTTAACGTTTGACAATATTTCGCTGTATCACGTTCAATTATTTATCAATGCCTGTCTAAAAGTCCGCTTGACAGGCACTAGCCTAATGTTTTGTGTTGAATTTTGCAATGTTATTGTTTGATGGAATTGGCAATAAACTCAATAAACAATAAACAATAAAAAAACAATCTCAGTCTTCTGATTACAAATTATGATCGCATCAGTATATTTTGTGATCACAAACTAATAAGTTAAATCACCTCAGACTAGGCTGAGAGCGGTCGATATTGAATGGTTGGGTTGGGTTGGGTAGGTTTGACTCAGGTTATATTGGGTTTTAATGATAGCGGAAAATATATAAATTTTAACAATAAATATTATAGCGGTAAAAGTGAAATAGTACTTGAGCAAATGATATTGGGGAATGATGTTAAGTAATAAATATAGTTTGGAAACATTCTTATGAAAATATTTCATCATCTTTCATTGTTTGTTTCGTGTTTGTGTTCTGAATTATACCACACGACGGGCAGATTTATATATCAGGCGGGTTGAGGAATAATATTTGTCAAAATAAGAACAAAAATATTCACATTTAGACTTTTCTATTGGTTAAGATATTTATAGGTTACATTTTTTGGTTTTCAATTTGTATTCATTATATTTTATGGATTTGATATGAATTTTATTGTATGAATAAACCGTTCCGCACGACGGGTGGGTCTAAAAAAGTGTTTTTAGATCATTTTTTCAAATGGTTCATTTGAAAAAAAATAAAAATGTTCCGCGGGCAGCAACTGTAGACAATAGAACGTTCAATTTTCCCTGTAGAATTAATCCATACACAAAACCAATGGATTTGACTTCAAATATGAATTTTATTGTATGAATTGTTCCGCACGACGGGCGGGTTTAAAAAAGGTGTTTCCATTTTTTAGTTCATTTTTTTCAAATGGTTCATTTAAAAAAGGTATTTTTTTTACAAATAAAAATGTTCCGCGGGCAGCAACTATAGACAATAGAACGTTCAATTTACCCTGTAGAATTAATCCATACACAAACCAATGGATTTGACTTCAAGATCCAGAACGGATCGTGTTCGAGTTCTGAATTATTCAGCACGACGGGCGGGTTTAAAAATGACTCAGGCGGACTGAGGGGAAATATTTTGTCGAAATAAAAATAATTAAACTTATAATTTTCAATTGATTAATATTTTTATGAGTGTACCCTATTTCATTTTTATTTTTTCATTTTTTTACGAATTGTATATGAATTTCATGTTATGAATTGCTCCGCACAACGGGCGGGTTTTAATGCTATATATATATATATATACATAAAGAAGAAATTATCTGTCTGTCTGTGTATGTATGCTTGAATATGAGGTGACATAATTGCGCTGGTTCATGGTTCGCTGGTTCAATGATCAGGGGCTTCAAACGCAAACGAAGCGATGGCTCATTTTTATGAAATAAAAATGTCCCGCGGGCAGCAATAAAACGTTCAATTTCACCGTGTAGAATGAATTCATATACAAACCTAATGGATTTGACTTCAAGAACCAGAACGGATGGTGTTCGAGTTCTGAATTATTCCTCACGTCGGGCGGGTTTAAATATGAGGCGGGCTGAGTGAAAATATTTTGTCAAAATAAAATAAAAAATAATGAAATTTAGACTTTTTAATTGATTAAGGTTTTCATGAGTTTGCCTTATTTATTTTTAATTTGCAATATTTTTATGAATTGTTCCGCACAACGGGCGGGTTTTAATGCTAGTCTATATATATAAAAGAGATCCTCTGTGTGTGTGTGTGTGTGTGTGTGTGTGTGTGTGTGTCTGTGTGTTCACCATCCTTGGTCCATTTTCTATCAGCTAATACTCGGCCACCACTTGACGTACCCGGTGAAAATTTATACCATCATGTTGGAAATTTTCTTGTCTACACTTAACACTAAATTTTAAATTTTAAAAATGAAACCAAAAAAAGTTATTGTGGTGAAAAGACAAAATGCACCCTAAAAAATGCGAAAATCTTGGTCGATAATCTGAAGACTACTCCTCCTAAACCGGCAATGGTACAACTATACAAATTATACCACTGTGTATAAAATTTTATCTTCTACTCAACGCATTATAATTTATATCCAAAAATTGAAAATAAAACATGTAAAATGGAAAAAAATTCAATCTACATTCAAAATTTTATTCAAACTCCACGCGTCAAATTGTCTATATTTTTTTCACTATTTCTCAAAAAATAATTATCACACATCTAAATAAATAACACCATCATGCTGGGAATTTTTGTTCTACAGCACAGTATACTTTTTAATTTTACAAAGTGTATTTACAAAGTGTATTAGCACACAAAAACGTGAATATTTTGGTCAATATTCCGCTATCTATTCCTCATAAACCAGCAATGGTACAGCTATAAAAACTATACTATTGTGTAGATAATTTTGTGTTCTACAATAAAAGTTATAATTTATACCTACAAATGATACAAAAAACGTGTAAAATTGGCAAAATTCTCAAATACATCCAAAATTACACTTGAACACCGGGCGACTAAAATTAATTAATTTTTCTACTATTTTTCAGTAACTATTTGTTATACATTAAAATACATTATACCATCGTGCTGGAAATTTTGTTTTCTACAATACGGTGTAATTTTTTTTTTCCAAAGAGTATCTAAAGGAAGTTACGGCGGTGTAAAGTCAAAATGTCATGTTGCCAATTTGACAGCTATTATGCGCACTTGCGATTACACATGAATATACACTGATTTAATTTCACTGAAGTCCAATCACAATTTACGCACTTGCGATTACACAGGAATATACTACTGTGTAGAGAATTTTGTGTTCTACAATATAAGCCATAATTTATACCCACAAATGGAACAAAAAACGTGTAAAATTGGCAAAATTCTCAAATACATCCAAAATTGCACTTGAACACCGGGCGACTAAAATTAATTAATTTTTCTACTATTTCTCTGTAACTATTTGTTATACATAAAAATACATTATACCATCGTGCTAGAAATCTTGTTTTCTACAATACGGTATAATTTGTAATTTTCCAAAGGGTATCTGAAGGAAGTTACGGCGGTGTAAAGTCAAAGGGACATGTTGCCAATTGACATATGACATTATATATTATATTATATTTAAATATTATAAATATAATATTATATTATATTTATTAAATTGACATATGACAATTTATAAAAATTGATATTAATAGAAAATATTCCAAATTAAAAAAGAAAATGAAAACTCTTAAGTGTCTTACTCAATAGAAAAGTCCAAGTGTGAATATATTTATTTTTATTTTGACATAATATTTTCCCTCAACCCGCCTCATATATAAACCCACCCATTGTGCGGAATAATTCAGAACACAAACACGAAACAAACAATAAAATTCTAGCATGTAAGCCCGCCCGTCGTGCGAAACAATTAATACAATTAAATTTGTATTCAATTCATAAGAGAAAAGGAATATGAATTAAAAAAGAGTGGAGTAAACCCATAAAAAAGTCTAAACTTCTATATTTTCATAATTATTTTCACAAAATAGTTTGCCTAAACCGCCTCATATTCATACATGCCCGTCGTGCTATATATATAAGAGATCCTCTGTGTGTCTGTGTGTGTGTGTGTCTGTCTGTCCCACCCTTCTTGGTCCATTTTCCATCAGCTGCTACTCGGCCATCACTTGGCGTACCCGCTAAAAATTTATACCATCATGTTGGAAATATTTTTTTCTACACTGTAGGCTAAATTTTTAATTTTAAAAATAAAACCAATTATGCGCACTTGCGATTACACAGGAATATACTACTGTGTAGATAATTTTTGTTCTACAAGATAAGTCATAATTTATACCCACAAATGATACAAAAAACGTGTAAAATTGGCAAAATTCTCAAATACATCCAAAATTACACTTGAACACCGGGCGACTAAAATTAATTCATTTTACTACTATTTCTCAGAAACTATTTGTGACACATAAAAATAAATTATACCATCGTGCTATAAATCTTGTTTTCTACAGTACGGTATAATTTGTAATCTTCCAAAAAGTATCTAAAGGAAGTTAAGGCGGTTTAAAGTCAAAAGGATATATTGCCAATTTGACAGCTATTATGCGCACTTTCGATTACACAGGAATATACTACTGTGTAGATAATTTTGTGTTCTACAAGATAAGCTATAATTTATACCCACAAATGATGGAAAAATTGTGTAAAATTGGCGAAATTCTCAAATACATCCAAAATTAGACTTGAACACCGGGCGACTAAAATAAATTCATTTTTCTACTATTTTCCAGTAACTATTTGCTACACATAAAAATAAATTATACCATCGTGCTGGAAATTTTGTTTTCTGCACTGCAGTATAATTTGTAATTTTCCAAAGTGTATCTGAAGGACGTTACGGCGGTGTAAAGTCAAAAGGACATATTGCCAATTTGACAGCTATTATGCGCACTTGCGATTTCACAGGAATATACACCGATTAAATTTCACTGAAACCCAATCACAATTAAGAATGTATCATATTAGCTCCAAGCATGGATGGTGTGGTTTTACTGCGTACAGTTTAATTAATTCTACACTATACTGAATATAAAGGCTTTATTGTCCTCAATATTTACACATGAATTGTTCCGCACGACGGGCGGGTAAAATGCTACTGGGAACAAAGTAAGCTACTGAATTTTACTGTGTAATTTAATTGTTTTTATTTCAAGCTGCATACGCTTAAGTTGCATAAGGATATGGGTTGTAATATCATGCAATGCCAAATATATGCATATGCTGTTTTAGCGGAAGCATTAATCTGGAATTATAGAGATGACAGAAATTTCATTGTTTTGATAGTATTACACTTCTGAATTACTACACACGAAGGACGGGTGTGAATTTGAGCAGTGTTAAGGGAAAAAACTTCGTCAATAATTAAATTAAGAGTTGACACATTAATATTTTCCTATTGGATAAGCTTTTTGCTTTTTGATTCATTATATTTTATTAATAGTTCCGCACGACGGGCGGGTTTAAATACGAGGCTGTTTGAGGGAAAACATTTTGCCACATCTAAAATAAAACATTCATATTTGGACTTTTCTATTTTTTAACACTTTTTATGGGTTTAATTTTTCTTTTTTAATTTCTAATCGTTTTCTTATTAATTCAATATTTATTTTACTTTATTTATTGTTCTGCACAACGGGCGGGTTTTGATGCTAGGTGGTGATTTTAAGTTATACATATATTTAGAAAACATTATGATACAAAAGTTTAGTCACTTTTCATTGTTTTGAGTCTGAGTTCTGAATTATTCAGCACGACGAGCAGGTCTAAATATGAGGCGATTTAAGCAAACTGTTTTGTCAAAATAATATAAAAATATGGAAATTTAGACTTTATATGGGTTTACTCCATTCATTTTTCATTCATATTCCTTTTATCTTATGAATTGAATACAAATTTAATAGTATGAATTGTTCCGCACGACGGGCGGGTTTACATGCTAGCATATTCATTGTTTGTTACGTGGTTGTGTTCTAAATTATTCCGCACGACGGGCAGGTTCATATATGAGGCGGATTGAGGGATAATATTTTGTCAAATTTAAAATAAAAATATTCAGATTTTGAGTTTTTTATTGGTGAACGTATATACAGGTTATATTTTATTTACAGGTGCTTTTTTATTTGTATTCAGTTTATTTTATGGATTGAATATGAATTTTACTTTATGAATTGTTCCGCACGACGGGTGGGTTCAAATCTATATATATATATATATATATATATATATATATATATATATATATATATATATATATATATTATATATATATGCTTGAATATGAGGCGGCATAATTGCGCGGGCTCAATGGTATAGATCAGGGGCTTCAAACGTAAACGAAGCGATGGATCATGTGTATGAAATAAAAATGTCCCGCGGGTAGCAACTATAGACAACAGGACGTCCAATTTAACCGTATAGATTGAATTCATATACAAAACTAACGGATTTGACTTCAAGATCCAGAACGGATCGCGTTCGAGTTCTGAATTATTCCGCGCGTCGGGCGGGTCTAAATATGAGGCGGATTGAGGGAAAATATTTTGACAAAGAAAAGAAAAAATGATTAAACTTAGACTTTTCAATATATTACAATTTTATGTGTGTGCCCTTTTTCATATTTAATTGTTCCATATTTTTTATGAATTAAACATGAATTTCATTTTAAGAATTGTTCCGCACAACGGGCGGGTTTTAATGCTAGTATATATATATATATATATATACTATATATATAAAACAGATCCTCTGAGTGTCTGTCTGTCTGTCTGTTTGTCTGTCCCACCCTCCTTGGTCCATTTTCTGCAAGCTTCTACTCAGTAACCATTTGGCCTACACGCTAACAATTTATACCATCATGGTGGAAATTTTCTTGTCTACACGATATGCTAAATTTTAAATAAAAAAATGAAACCAAAAAAAGTTAGAGCGGTGAAAAGACAAAATAAACCCTGAAAAATGCGAAAATTTTGGTCAATTTTCTGCAGACTACTCCTCCTAAACCAGCAATGGTACAACTATACAAATCATACCACTGTGTAGAAAATTTTCTGTTCTGCTCAAAAAACTGTAATTCATACCCAAAAATTGAATATACAACATGTAAAATGGAAAAAAATTCAATCCACATTCAAAATTTTATCTAAACTCCACGCGTCCGATTTTCTATACTTTTTTCTCTATTTCACAAAAAACGTGTAAAATTTGCCAAATTTTCAAATACATCCAAAATTACACTTGAACACCGGGCGATTAGAATAAATTCATTTTTCTACTATTTTACAGTAGCTATTTGCTACACATAAAAATAAATTATTCCATCGTGCTGGAAATTTTGTTTTCTACAATGCAGTATAATCTTTAATTTTCCAAAGTGTATCCGAAGGAAGTTACGGCGGTGTAAAGTCAAAGGGACATATTGCCAATTTGACAGCTATTATGCGCACTTGCGATTTCACAGGAATATACTACTGTGTAGAGAATTTTGTGTTCTACAAGAAAAGTTATGATTTATACCCACAAATGATAAAAAACCGTGTAAAATTGGCAAAATTCTCAAATACATCCAAAATTACACTTGAAAACCGGGTGACTAAAATATATTCATTTTTCTACCCATTTCTCAGGAACTGTTTGTCACACATTAAAATAAATTATACCATCATGCTAGAAATTTTGTTTTCTACAATACAGTATAATTTTTAATTTTCCAAAGTGTATCTAAAGGAAGTCACGGCGGTGTAAAGTCAAAAGCACATATTACCAATTTGACAGCTATTATGCGCACTTGCGATTACACATGAATATACACTGATATAATTTCACTGAAGTCCAATCACAATTTACGCACTTGCGATTACACAGGAATACACTAAAGTGTAGAGAATTTTGTGTTCTACAAGAAGAGTTATAATTTATACCCACAAATGATACAAAAAACGTGTAAAATTGTCAAAATTCTCAAATACATCCAAAATTACACTTGAACACCGGGTGACTAAGATATATTTATTTTTCTTCCCCTTTCTCAAAAACAGTTTGTCACACATTAAAATATATTATACCATCGTGCTAGAAATTTTGTTTTCTACAATACAGTATAATTTTTAATTTTCCAAAATGTATCTGAAGGAAGTTACGGCGGTGTAAATTCAAAAGCACATATTGCCTATTTGAAAGCTATTATGCGCACTTGCGATTACACATGGATATACTATTGTGTAGATAATTTTGTGTTCTACAAGAAAAGTTATAATTTATACCCACAAATGATACAAAAAACGTGTAAAATTGGCAAAATTCTCAAATACATCCAAAATTACACTTGAGCTCCGGACGACTAAAATTAATTATTTTTCTACTATTTCTCAATAACTATTTGTCACACATCAAAATTAATTATACCATCGTGCTAGAAAATTTGTTTTCTACAATACGGTATAATTCTTAATTTTCCAAAGTGTATCTGAAGGTAGATACGGCGGTGTAAAGTCAAAAGGACATATTGCCAATTTGACAGCTATTATGCGCACTTGCGATTACACAGGAATATACTACTGTGTAGATAATTTTGTGTTCTACAAAAAAGGTATAATTTATACCCACAAATAATACAAAAAACGTGTAAAATTGGCAAAAGACTCAAATGCATCCAAAATTTTGTAACTTGTGTAATCGCAAGTGCGCATAATTGGTTTTATTTTTAAAATTAAAAATTTAGCCTACAGTGTAGACAAAAAAAAATTCCAACATGATGGTATAAATTTTTAGCGGGTACGCCAAGTGATGGCCGAGTAGCAGCTGATGGAAAATGGACCAAGAAGGGTGGGACAGACACACACACACACACACACACACACACACACACACACACAAGTGTATGTTTGTGTGTGGTCGTGAGTGGTTGTGTTTGAGCGAGTCCACGGTGACAGTGTCATATTAGTGAGCAGATACAGAGGAGGGAGTTGGTGTTTGCCAAGTAAGAGCGCCTAAAGGTAAGACTGTCTGTCTGTCAAAGTAACCATTATGTCTAGCAGAGGCAGACCAAGGAAGGAGCATTCCAGAAGTCCAGGAGGTATTAGTGTAAAAGAAAATGCGAGGAAAATTGAGATCATGAGTGAGGAAATCTCAAACTTAAGAGCTGTTGTTGAATCAATGAAGTCGGATAAAACAGGTAATCTGGAGGAACAGTTGGAGCAGATGGCGGAACAAATGGATGAAGTAACAAAAGAAATGGACATGACAATATTGTCATATATATTGGTATTATATATATATATATAGCTGATTTTAACACTTATATTTATGGGGATGCCTAAAAGACACAGTTCACGCACTGAAGCCTGCAGCACTCAGTCAGTAGTTGAGTACAGGCATTCAACGTGAACGTACGAATAATTTCATTGTGTCTCGAGTCTACAGCAAAACGGACAGCAATTCGAGAACACACGCTAAATATAATAATATTTTCAAGCTCTTTTACATGTTGAAAAGTATTTATGATTAGAATGAACGCCCAGTTAACAATTATATATATATTGTGTATACTATTTAGAAAATCGATGTATAATATATGTGAGTTGGCTTATATCGTATTTAATTAATGTACACATGGGACAGCCAGGCTTTAAATCGGTTTTGTATCCTAGCAAATTCTGTTGAGTGTGAAAAGTTCAGAAACTGAAAAAGACCGCAATTTTACAAACAGTCCAATACATGCTTGCATGTTTCGTTTCACATTAATTTATTTGCAAAACATATTCATTCTTTTTTCGAAAGCGTCAAAGTTTCAAATTTGACATATGTGCAATATTTTTTTGAAAATAGCCCAGAGCACTCTCTGCCAAAAATGGTCTAACCAAAAAATTAAGTAGACGTGCAGCTTTGTCTGGCCACAAACCAGATCCAAAGCTGCATACCCCCAATTCGGCCTTGATATCCAAAACCAACTACACATTATGGACAGATTACATAAGAGGGTAAAGAAGAAGCAAAATGATGAAATAATTTGGGACCAGAAGATACACATAGCAAAAAGTTATAATGCTTTTATTTTCTAGTACCTCACACACAAACTCAACCCGACACAAACTCAACCCCAAGCTAGTGATCATTTTTGACGTATAAGAGGAGGTACGCATTCTTCGTCCTCACGCTTGACTCGCTGATGAGGGACACGATGAGGCCGAACCCGCGGGATGAGGCCGAATCCGCGGGATGAGGCCGAATCCGCGGGATGAGGCTAAATCCGCGGGATGAGGCCGAATCCGCGGGATGAGGCCGAATCCGCGGGATGAGGCCGGCGGGGGGAGATGACTGTCTCTTTTTAATTTCTTTTGGTTCTTCCTTCTTCGAAGATTTCTTTTGAAGATTGTTGTGAATGCGAGATGCGAGCTGCCGCCGACAAAACAAAAATCGGCAGCGTTTGGCGGAAAACGGGAACGACGGAAAATCCTTCGACAAACAAACAAAAAAACTCCTCAAACAGACACAAATGACCTCAATTACATTGAAAATGATCTCGGAGATCAACAAAACTAAGCCTATGACCTTCTTGCATCCATTTTACCTCTAGGGACCAAGTTTCATCAAAATCGGTCCAGTGGTTTAGGAGGAGATAGGGTAAACAGACACAAATGACTTCAATGACCTTAAAAATGACCTCAGAGTTCAACAAAACCTAGCCTATGACCTTCTTGCATCCATTTTACCCCTAGGGACCAAGTTTCATCAAAATCGGTCCAGTGGTTTAGAAGGAGATTGGGTAAACAGACACAAATGACCTCAATGACCTTGATAATGACCTCGGAGGTCATCAAAACCTAGCCTATGACCTTCTTGCATCCATTTTACCGCTAGGGACCAAGTTTCATCAAAATCGGTCCAGTGGCCTAGGAGGAGATATGGTAAACAGACACAAATGATCTCAATGACCTTGAAAATGACCTCGGAGGTCAACAAAACCCAGCCTATGACCTTCTTGCATTCATTTTACCCCTAGGAAGCAAGTTTAATCAAAATCGGTCCAATGGTTTAGGAGGAGATAGGATACAAACAGACATTAAGAAAATTTGCAATCAGTGCAGGGCAAAAAAACCATCAATTCGGACCTTCGGGCCGAATTGGAAAATGCTGCAGTCGTTTCTGTTTGTCGTTTCTCGCAAACAGCGCGTGTTGCTCAACGGTAGAACGTCACAGGGGTCCGATGTAACCAGCCGAGTGCCGGAGGGATCCATACTGAATCCGTACTGAGTCCGCTCCGGTTTGACATACTCGTCAATGACCTAGCAGTGAGCTTGGGAGACTCGGCGCTACTCTACGCTGACGATATCATCAATTCTTCATTGTGTCGAGATGGCTACATATGGCCAAATTCTACATTCTAATTGGCCGTTTTTGTACCTGCTGCGGTGAATGCGAGTTGAGACTTGACTCAATCAAATGTTGAAAGCTCAGCGTTACACTCAGAAAGCAGTTGTGCTCGTGCGAGTATAAAATTGGCGGTGAAATAGTACAGACGATTTGCGTGGTTCGTGTCCTGGGTGTCATGATGAATCTAATCTCACCGTCCTGGGTGTCATGATGAATCTAATCTCACCGTCCTGGGTGTCATGATGAATCTAATCTCACCGTCCTGGGTGTCATGATGAATCTAATCTCACAGTCCTGGGTGTCATGATGAATCTAATCTCACCGTCCTGGGTGTCATGATGAATCTAATCTCACCGTCCTGGGTGTCATGATGAATCTAATCTCACCGTCCTGGGTGTCATGATGAATCTAATCTCACCGTCCTGGGTGTCAGGATGAATCTAATCTCACCGTCCTGGGTGTCAGGATGAATCTAATCTCACCGTCCTGGGTGTCATGATGAATCTAATCTCACCGTCCTGGGTGTCATGATGAATCTAATCTCACCGTCCTGGGTGTCATGATGAACGATAAACTCACCTTCGACCCTCATGCTGAAGCCATTACTCAGGTAATTGTGCGAGTAATTGGTTAGGTAATTGTGTGAGTGGTTGGTTAGGTAATTTTGCAGGTAATTGTTACCTAAAAATACCCCCTTACACAAATATACCCAATTACCCCAAAAATACCCACCCAACCCAACGTTGAAGACCTCATTCAGCACAGTTTATTTCGACCTCTCTAGATAAGCCATGAACAAATCAACTGCGCTAATCACAATGTTTTCGCTCAATTATTTACAGCAGCCATTTGGCGATGCAATTGTTACTGAAACTTTGCCGATGAAAACTTGTGTTTGAGCAAAAACATTTTCGAGCACGACCTTGGTTGTTTTTTTTATTTATTTTTATATTAATTAACGTGTGTATATACCTTTTTGAGCACCAGAAACGAAACTGATTTGAAACCTCATTATTCCATGTGTGCCCTAAAGTGACTACAACAAAAACAGCTGACATATAATATTTTCATGTAAAATAGGTGTTTTCTGTATATATATAAATGTGCTGTGTTTTTACACTACGCCATAAAAGGTTCTATTTTTAGACGCGGTGGCTTGGAAATACCTGGAAAAAACATCAAAACAACTGTGTGTGGAAGTCATGTGCTTGGCACGTGAATTTTGCAAACTGCAGCTGCACACATGTGCCAAGCACATGACTTCCACACATAGTTGTTTTGATGTTTTTTCCAGGTATTTCTAAGCCACCGCGTCTAAAAATAGAACCTTTTGTGGCGTAGTGTAAAAACACAGCACATTTATATATACAGAAAACACCTATTTTACATGAATATATTATATATCAGCTGTTTTTTGTTGTAGTCACTTTAGGGCACACATGGAATAATGAGGTTTCAAATTGGTTTCGTTTCTGGTGCTCAAAGAGGTATATACACACGTTAATTAATATGAAAATAAATATAAAAAACAACCAAGGTCGTGCTCGAAAATGTTTTTGCTCAAACACAAGTTTTCATCGGCAAAGAGTTTCAGTAGCAATTGCATCGCCAAATGGCTGCTGTAAATAATTGAGCGAAAACATTGTGATTAACGCAGTTGATTTGTTCATGGCTTAGACCCATAAAAAGTCTTAATCAATAGAAAAGTCTAAATGTGAATGTTTTTATTTTAGATGTGGCAAAATATTTTCCCTCGAACTGCCTCGTGTTTAAACCCGCCCGTCGTGCGGAACTATAAATATAATATAATGAATCAAAAAGCAAAAAGCTTATCCAAAAGAAAAATATAAATTTGTAAATTCTTGTTTTAATTATTGACGAAGTTTTTTCCTCAACACTGCTCAAGTTCACACCCATCCTTCGTGTGTAGTAATACAGAAGTGTAACACTATCAAAACAATGAAACTTTCTGTCATCTCTATAATTCCAGATTTATGCGTCCGCTAAAACAGCATATTCATATAGTTGGCATTGCATGATATTACAACCCATATCCTTATGCAACTTAAGTAGTTAACTTTGTTCCCAGTAGTATTTTACCCGCCCGTCGGGCGAAACAATTAATGTGTAAATATTGAGGACAATAAAGCCTTTCTATTCAGTATAGTGTAGCATTAATTGAACTGTACCCAATAAAACCACACCATCCATGCTTGGAGCTAATATGATGCATTCTGAATTGCGATTGGGCTTCAGTGAAATTTAATCGGTGTATATTCCTGTGTAATCGCAAGTGCGCATAATAGCTGTCCAATTGGAAATATGTGCTTTTGAATTTACACCGCTGTAACTTCCTTCAGATACACTTTGGAAAATTACAAATTATACCGTATTGTAGAAAACAAGATTTCTAGCACGATAGTATAATTTATTTTTATGTATAACAAACAGTTACTGAGAAATAGTAGAAAAATGAATAAATTTTAGTCGCCCGGTGCTCAAGTGTAATTTGGGATGTATATGAGAATTTTGCCAATTTTACACGTTTTTTGTATCTTTTGTGTGTATAAATTATAGCTTATCTTGTAGAACACAAAATTATCTACACAGTAGTATATTATTGCGTAATCGCAAGTGCGTAAATTGTGATTGGACTTCAGTGAAATTAAATCAGTGTATATTCATGTGTGATCGCAAGTGCGCATAATTGCTGTCAAATTGGCAACATTACATTTTGACTTTACACCGCCGTAACTTCTTCCAGATACACTTTGGAAAATTACAAATTATACCGTATTGTAGAAAACAAGACTTCTAGCACGATGGTATAATTTATTTTTATGTGTAACAAATAGTTACTGATAAATAGTAGAAAAATGAATTAATTTTAGTCGCCCGGTGTTCAAGTGTAATTTTGGATGTATTTGAGAACTTTGCTAATTTTACACGTTTTTGTATCATTTGTGGGTATAAATTATAGCTTATTTTGTAGAACACAAAATTATCTACACAGTAGTATATTCCTGTGTAATCGCAAGTACGCATAATAGCTCTCAAATTGGCAATATGTCCTTTTAACTTTACACCGCCGTAACTTCCTTCAGATATACTTTGTAAAATTACAAATTATACCGTATTGTAGAAAACAAGATTTCTAGCACAATGGTATAATTTATTTTTATGTATAACAAACAGTTACTGAGAAATAGTAGAAAAACGAATAAATTTTAGTCGCCCGGTGTTCAAGTGTAATTTTGGATGTATTTGAGAATTTTGCCAATTTCACACGTTTTTTGTATCATTTGTGGGTATAAATTATAGCTTATCTTGTAGAACACAAAATTATCTACACAGTAGTATATTCCTGTTTAATCGAAAGTGCGTCAATTGTGATTGGCCTTCAGTGAAATTAAATCAGTGTATATTCATGTGTTATCGCAAGTGAGCATAATAGCTGTCAAATTGGCAACATGACATTTTGACTTTACACCGCCGTGACTTCCTTCAGATACACTTTGTAAAATTAAAAATTATACCGTATTGTAGAAAACAAAATTTACAGCATGATGGTATTATTTATTTAGATGTGTGATAATTAATTTTTGAGAAATAGAGAAAAAAGTATAGAAAATCGGACGCGTGGAGTTTAAATAAAATTTTGAATGTAGATTGAATTTTTTTCCATTTTACATGTTTTATATTCAATTTTTGGGTATGAATTACAGTTTGTTGAGCAGAACAGAAATTTT
The DNA here is from genome assembly GCA_916048095.2 of Sacculina carcini. Taxonomy (NCBI): domain Eukaryota; kingdom Metazoa; phylum Arthropoda; class Thecostraca; family Sacculinidae; genus Sacculina; species Sacculina carcini. Next base: position 2,647,704 of record OU696593.1, on the reverse strand, counting down.
TCTACACAGTGGTATAATTTGTATAGTTGTACCATTGCTGGTTTAGGAAGAGTAGTCTTCAGAAAATTGACCAAAATTTTCGCATTTTTCAGGGTTCATTTTGTCTTTTCACCGCTATAACTTTTTTTGGTTTCATTTTTAAAATTAAAAATTTAACCTACAGTGTAGACAACAAAAAATTTCCAACATGATTGTATAAATTTTGAGCGGGTACGCTAAGTGATGCCCGAGTAGCAGCTCATAGAAAATGAACCAAGGAGGGTGGGACAAACACACACACACGCACACACACACACACACACACACACAGAGGATCTCTTTTATATATATAGACTAGCATTTAAACCCGCCCGTTGTGCGGAGGAATTCATAAAATGGAATTAATATTCATAAAAATTCATATTCATAAAAAAATATTCCAAATTAAAAAAGAAAATGAAAACTCATAAGTGTCTTACTCAATAGAAAAGTCCAAGTGTGAATATTTTTATTTTTATTTTTAAATAATATTTTACCTCAACCCGCCTCATATATAAACCCAACCATTGTGCGGAATAATTCAGAACACAAACATGTAACAATCAATTCAAATTCTAGCATGTAAACCCGCCCGTCGTGCGAAACAGTTCATACTATTCAATTTGTATTCAATTCATAAGAGAAAATAAATATGAATTAAAAAAGAGTTGAGTAAATCCAAGAAAATCATTTTTAATTAATTATACCTAATTAAACCTGCCCGTCGTGCTGAATAATCCAGAACTCAGACACAAAACAATGAAAAATTACTAATTTTTTTATCTTAATATTTTAAAAATATATTTATAACACAACATCACCATCTAGCATTAAAACCCGCCCATTGAGCAGAGCAATAAATAAAGTATAATGAATATTGAATTAATAAAAAACGATTAGAAATTAAAAAAAGTAAACACATAAAAACTATTTAACAATAGAAAAGTCTAAATATGAATGTTTTTATTTTAGATGTGGCAAAATATTTTCCCTCGAACAGCCTCGTATTTAAACCCGCCCGTCGTGCGGGACTATAAATAAAATATAATGAATCAAAAAGCAAAAAGCTTATCCAATAGAAAAATGTATATTTGTATATTCTTGTTTTAATTATTGACGAAGTTTTTTCCCTCAACACTGCTCAAATTCACACCCGTCCTTCGTGTGTAGTAATTCAGAAGTGTAACACTATCAAAACAATGAAACTTTATGTCATCTCTATAATTCCAGATTAATGCTTCCGCTAAAACAGCATATGCATATAGTTGGCATTGCATGATATTACAACCCGTATCCTTATGCAACTTAAGCGTATGCAGCTTGAAATTAAACCAATTAAATTACACAGTAAAATTCAGTAGTTAACTTTGTTCCCAGTAGTATTTCACCCGCCCGTCGGGCGGAACAATTCATGTGTAAATATTGAGGACAATAAAGCCTTTCTATTCAGTATAGTGTAGCATTAATTCAAATGTACCAAATAAAACCACACCATCCATGCTTGGAGCTAATATGATGCATTCTTAATTGTGATTGGGCTTCAGTGAAATTTAATCGGTGTATATTCCTGTGTAATCGCAAGTGCGCATAATATCTGTCAAATTGGTAATATGTGCTTTTGACTTTACACCGCCGTAACTTCCTTCAGATACACTTTGGAAAATTACAAGTTATACCGTATTGTAGAAATCAAGATTTCTAGCACGATGGTATAATTTATTTTTATGTGTAACAAATAGTTACTGAGAAATAGTAGAAAAATGAATTAATTTTAGTCGCCCGGTGTTCAAGTGTAATTTTGGATGTATTTGAGAATTTGGCCAATTTTACACGTTTTTTGTATCATTTGTGGGTATAAATTATAGCTTATCTTGTGGAACACAAAATTATCTACACAGTAGTATATTCCTGTGTAATCGCAAGTGCGCATAATAGCTGTCAAATTGGCAATATGTCCTTTTAACTTTACACCCCCGTAACTTCCTTCAGATACACTTTGGAAAATTAATAACTATACCGTATTGTAGAAAACAAAATTTCTAGCACGATGGTATAATTTATTTTGATGTGTGACAAATATTTTTTGAGAAATAGGTGGAAAAAATGAATTAATTTTAGTCACCCGGTGTTCAAGTGTATTTTTGGATGTATTTGAGAATTTTGCCAATTTTACACGTTTTTTGTATCATTTGTGGGTATAAATTATAAATTTTCCTGTAGAACACAAAATTATCTACACAATAGTATAATTTTTATAGCTGTACCATTGCTGGTTTATGAGGAATAGATAGCGGAATATTGACCAAAATATTCACGTTTTTTTGTGCTAATTTTGCCTTTTTGACATTGTCATTTACACTTCACACCGCCGTAACTTTTTTTAATACACTTTGGAAAATAAAAAATTATACCGTGTTGTAGAAAACAAAATTCTCAGCATGATGATATTATTTATTTAGATATGTGATAATTAGTTTTTGAGAAATAGAGAAAAAAGTATAAAAAACGGACGCGTGGAGTTTAAATAAAATTTTGAATGTAGATTGAATTTTTTTTCCATTTTACATGTTTTATATTCAATTTTTGGGTATGAATTACAGTTTGTTGAGCAGACCAGAAAATTTTCTGCACAGTGGTATAATTTGTATAGTTGTACCATTGCTGGTTTAGGAGGAGTAGTCTGCAGAAAATTGACCAAAATTTTCGCATTTTCCAGGGCTAATTTTGTCTTTTCACCGCTATAACATTTTTTGGTTTCATTTTTAAAATAAAAAATTTAGCTTACAGTGTAGACAAGAAACTTTCCAACTTGATGGTATAAATTTTTAGCGAGTACGCTAAGTGATAGCCGAGTAGCAGCTCATAGAAAATGAACCAAGGAGGGTGGGACAAACACACACACACACACACACACACACACACAGAGGATCTCTTTTATATATATAGATATATATATATATATATATATATATATATATATATATATATATATATATATATATATATATATATATATAGTGTAAATTGTGATTGGACTTCAGTGAAATTAAATCAGTGTATTCAGTCTTGTGCCAGCCCTTGTCCTGTGCAGTCGTCTTTTTCTGTGTTCCCGCTTGTTTGCTTCCCGCGTAGCTTGAACTCGTGTGTTGTCACAATGCCGGTAAGATCGACCGATAGTGTCCGGCCGTGCTCCTGCGGCGATGAGGTGAGAACGGGCGCTCGCATCAAGTGTCCGGGGTGCGAGCGTACGTTCCATCCATCATGCGCCTGTCTTTCTTCGGCGGCTCACTCTGCCGTGAAAAAGCACAAACTCTTTTGGGTGTGCCCTGAGTGCGCTTCTGAGTTTGCGACTGCCAGGCGCGACTGCAGTTGCTCCTCTATCACTGAGCTATCGCGAAATATAGAGACGAAGCTCGTCCAGCTGAAAGAGGAGCTCCTCAGCGAAATCAAGCCCTCCCTTGGATCAACATCAGCTCCATCCCCGAACGTCACGGCGAAGACAAGGACTTCCTACGCTCTGGTGGTGACTAAGTCTAACAAGTCTAGCTCGCCGGTGAAGACAGACGCCGTTGAGAAGGCACTTGACACGGTGCCAGTGGCTCAGGCACGTCAAACGTCGTCGGGGGGAGTCGTGCTCACTTGCCACTCTGAAGCATCCGTCAATGACGCTGCAACGAAGCTGGCGAACAAGCTGGACAATGTTGAATTGACTGTCCACAAGCCCACTCCGACAATCTCGCCGAAAATCACCCTCGCCAATGTTCCTGCAGGCATAGCCCCCGACACACTCATTTCGTCTCTACGCCTGAAAAACCCCATTGTTTCTGACGCCCCTGCATCCCAGCTCAAACTGCTGTTCATATATACAGCTAAATCAGGCCTGTCTCACGCCGTCCTCGCCGTCTCACCGGATGTTCCTCGTGCGATCAAAGCAGTCGGCGATCGTCTGTTCATCGGCCTCCGCTGCTGCGCCGTCTATGACCGCTTCTGGGTGGTCCGTTGTCACCGCTGCGCTGGTTTGGGCCACCGCGCTGACCGATGTCACGACAACAACAAAGTGGCTTGCGGCCACTGCGCGGGAGCTCATCGTTCTTCCGAGTGCCAAGCTCGCGGCAGAGCACAATGCGTAAACTGCGTCCGTCACTGCCGCCCTTCCAGCCACTCGTCCTTTTCACCCAACTGCCCCTCTTTCATTGCGGTCCGCGCATCTCTCCGTACACGCACCATTGTCGCCCCTCTTTCTCCGCCATCCGCTACTCCTCTCCCTACTTCTACCACCACATCTACCCTTCCACTCCCCATTTCCCCTCGTTCTCTTTTTCCCCCACTAATCCCTCACCTAGCAAGCAATGACTAGATGGTTGTCCTGCGTTGCCGCCCACTGATCCAACCCCACCTCCTACACTTTTGTGTTCTCCTCGTCACATTCCCCCACAAACCACCTCTCACTTAATCTCCGTTGGTCTCCTTAATATCCGATCGGCCCGTAACAAAACATCATTTATTTCCGATCTTTTATCACACCTAGGTCTTTCGCTTCTCTTACTCACAGAAACCTGGCTTCTTCAAACTGATCTGCCTACCTTTTCAGCCAATCTTCCAGCTTCTTTTAAGTTCCTTCATGTCTGTCGCTCCCCTTTGAATTCTTTCAAACAATCCGGGGGTGGCGTCGGCGTTATCTTCAGTTCTTTCCTTAACCTTAATCAACTGCCTGATATATCATTTACCTCTCTATCTTTTGAATATATTGCACTTTACCTTTCACTACCTGCATCACGTAGGCTCGGCATAATCCTTATATATCGCCACAACAATCCAGGTTCTTCTTCACAATTCATTTCAGATTTTGACACTCTCATCTCTATTATATTTGAAAAATTATCCGACAATTTCATTCTTCTTGGCGATTTCAATTTCTGGGCAGATTCTTCTTCACTTCATACACCTACTCAAAACTTTCTTTCCCTGCTAAATTCCTGGGATCTTTCAGTCCTGAACTCAGGTAGCACACATCTATCCGGTCATTCCCTCGATCTAATCATCTGCACCGAAGCTTCTGCTAAATTTATTCCTCCTGGTTTGCTTACTTATCCTCCCGATCCCACGATTTCCGACCACAGTCTGATATCATTTAAATTGTTTCTTAAACGCCAGGAAACAAATCCTTCACCGAAAACTCTTTTCACATGTGATTACAAAAACTTTGACTCATCCATTTTCAGTTATCTCGTGTCAATTTCTCTTGCTCCCAACAACTATCACTTCCTGTCCCCTTCATCGCTGCTACCCTTCTTCGACAATTCACTATCCATATTTAATGACACATTATTCCCATTGCGTCGTTGTACCACCAAACCTTCATCTTCACCCCAGCCGTGGTTGACTCCCGAACTGCGCCGCCTTCGTGCCAATTCTCGAGCTCATGAGCGTTCCTGGCGACGGTTCCGGACCGACGCTAACTGGTCTATGTTTTGTCAGGCTCGTAAATCTTTCCTATCAGCCCTTGATGCCGCAAAGTCTCTTTTTTATCGTTCTAAGCTTTCTTCGTGTACTTATTCTTCCCGCTCCAGATGGTCGACCCTGAAATCTATCACTGGCTCATCGAATTCTAGCCCTTGCTCAATATCTGCTTCCTGTTTTTCATCCTTCTTTCGAGACAAGATTGCCACGGCCAAATCCAAATTACCTCCGTCCTCCCTTCCACTATCTTTTCCTTCTTCAAACACCTCTTTATCTTCTTTCTCTCCAATTTCTCCAGCCATGACTGCCAAATTTCTTAAAAAACTTCAATCCTCCAGGTGTCCATCTGATCCAATTAACTTCCGGGCTCTTTCCGACTCCATCATACTCTTTTCCCCATTTCTTACTCATCTGGTGAACACTTCTTTCCTCCACGGTACTTTCCTGGCCTCTAAACACGCTGTTATTTCTCCTATTCATAAAAAGCCTTGCCTGGATACTAGTACTCCATGTAGTTATAGGCCTATTTCCTTGCTTCCACTACCTTCTAAGCTTCTGGAGGCTGCCATCCTTCCTCAACTCCGCCCTTGCATACTTTCTGCCCTAGACCCCTGTCAATCCGGTTTCGTCTCTAATCACTCAACTGAGACTCTCCTTCTATCTTTATTGAACGACATCTTCGCTTCCTTTTCCTCAGGCAACTCCGTAATATTCATCTCTCTAGATTTCTCTTCCGCCTTTGATCTCGTTGATCACTCGATTCTTTGTAAAGATCTTGCCCATATTGGTGTATCTTCTTCAGCTCTATCTCTTCTAACTTCCTATCTTACAAATCGTTCATATACAGTTCGCTGCAACTCCGAGTTTTCCTCTCCTCTTCCATTGGATTCCGGTGTCCCTCAAGATTCTCTTCTCGGCCCTCTTCTGTTTAATCTGTATATTTCATCCCTCTGCCCCATACTCCGGTCTTACCCCATATCGTTTCATATATATGCAGACGATATACAGATTTACTTCCCCTTTTCCTCCTCAAAAATTGGTCTAATTTCTCAACTTCTATCACACATCGCTGCCTGGGCGTCCTCAAGAAATCTCCTTTTGAATCCTGAAAAAACTGAATATTTCTTATTTCACCCTCCCAGGATTGCTCCTTGCTCTGTCAACTTGCCTCTTTCATCTCATATTCGTAATCTGGGTGTTGTTCTTGATCCCTCTCTAACATTCTCTCAGCATCTTTCAAAAATTACCCGCCTCTGTCGTTTCACCTTGCGCCAATTCTACCCGATCCGCTCTCATATTGATATTGCGTCTGCTCTCCTCTTAGTGAACTCGTTTATTTTTTCTCGTCTCGACTATTGTAATTCCTTATTCTTTCATCTTCCTAAGAAGTCCATTCGCTCTCTTCAATCTATCATCAATCTTTCTTGTCGCTTCGTTCTTCGCCTTCCTCCTAAGACACCCACCTCCGCTCATATCCGAGAACTCGGCTGGCTGCCAGCTCTTTCAAGGATACAATATAAGGTGTGTTGTATTGTATATAAACTCCTCCACTCATCTTCTCCTCCCTCGTACTTGCTCTCACTTCTTACCTTCTCTGATCGTCCTTTCAGCCGCCGTCCCGCACCTCTTGTTTGCCCTCCCGCCGACCACTTATCAAATTGGTCCGCGAAGTCTTTCTATTTTTCTGCCCCCCGATTATACAACTCTCTTCCTCCTCATATCCTTCGTCATAAATCATATTCTTCCTTTTCCTCTGCGCTACATAAGTACCTGCTTTCTCTTCCGTCGCCGCTTACACCTCCTTATAGATTGCACTGACACTACCTTTGTATATATATCTCCATATTATCGCCATTTATATACTCTTACTAACAATACTGCACTTTGTGTTCTGGTTTTCCTGCTGTGTTTTTTATTCTGTTTTTTTTTTTTTTTTTTTTTTTTTTTTTTTTTTTTTTTAAGCACAAAATAATTCGGTGTTTATCTTCCCTGTTATATTTTTGTCCTTGCTAGCTCTTGTTTTCTTCTTTCTGAGCTCCCGTTTTGATGTAATTATTATCTTGTATATCTATATTTCATGTTTATCGCGACTTTGTTGATTCGTGCGCTATATCAAATACACGCTTGTTCTTGTTCTTGTTCTTGTATATTCATGTGTAATCGCAAGTGCGCATAATAGCTGTCAAATTGGCAACATGACAATTTGACTTTACAGCGCCGTAACTTCCTTCAGATACACTTTTGAAAATTAAAAATTATACCTTATTGTAGAAAACAAAATTTCTAGCACGATGGTATAATTTATTTTTATGTGTAACAAATAGTTACTCAGAAATAGTATAAAAATGAATTAATTTTAGTCGCCCGTTTTTCAGATGTCATTTTGAATGTATTTGATAATTTTGCCAATTTTACACGTCTTTTGTATCATTTGTGGGTATAAATTATAGCTTATCTTGTAGAACACAAAATTATCTACACAATAGTATATTCCTGTGTAATCGCAAGTGCGCATAATAGCTGTCAAATTGGCAATATGTGCTTTTGACTTTACACCGCCGTAACTTCCTTCAGATACATTTTGGAAAATTACAAATTATACCGTATTGTAGAAAACAAAATTTCTAGCACGATGGCATAATTTATTTTTATGTGTAAGAAATAGTTACTGAAAAATAGTAGAAAAATTAATTAATTTTAGTCGTCCGGTGTTCAAGTGTAATTTTGGATGTATTTGAGAATTTTGCCAATTTTACACGTTCTTGTATCATTTGTGGGTATAAATTATAACTTTTCTTGTAGAACACAAAATTATCTACACAGTAGTATATTCATGTGTAATCGCAAGTGCGCATAATAGCTGTCAAATTGGCAATATGTGCTTTTGAATTTACACCGCCGTAACTTCCTTCAGATACATTTTGGAAAATTACAAATTATACCGTATTGTAGAAAACAAGATTGCTAGCACGATGGTATAATTTATTTTTATGTGTAAGAAATAGTTCCTGAAAAATAGTAGAAAAATTAATTAATTTTAGTCGTCCGGTGTTCAAGTGTAATTTTGGATGTATTTGAGAATTTTGCCAATTTTACACGTTTTTTGTATCATTTGTGGGTATAAATTATAACTTTTCTTGTAGAACACAAAATTATCTACACAGTAGTATATTCATGTGTAATCGCAAGTGCGCATAATAGCTGTCAAATTGGCAATATGTGCTTTTGAATTTACACCGCCGTAGCTTCCTTCAGATACATTTTGGAAAATTACAAATTATACCGCATTGTAGAAAACAAGATCGCTAGCACGATGGTATAATTTATTTTTATGTGTAACAAATAGTTATTGAGAAATAGTAGAAAAATTAATTAATTTTAGTCGCCCGGTGTTCAATTGTAATTTAGGATGTATTTGAGAATTTTGCCAATTTTACACGTTTTTTGTATCATTTGTGGGTATAAATTATAACTTTTCCTGTAGAACACAAAATTATCTACACAATACTATAGTTTTTATAGCTGTACCACTGCTGGTTTATGAGGAATAGATAACGAAATACTGACCAAAATCTTCACGTTTTTGTGTGCTAATTTTGCCTTTTTGACTTTGTCATTTACACTTCACACCGCCGTAACTTTTTTCATACACTTTGGAAAATAAAAAATTATACCGTGTTGTAGAAAAAAAATTCCCAGCATGATGGTATTATTTATTTAGATGTGTGATAATTAATTTTTGAGAAATAGAGAAAAAAGTATAGAAAATCGGACGCGTGGAGTTTCAATATAATTTTGAATGTAGATTGAATTTTTTTCAATTTTACATGTTTTATATTCAATTTTTGGGTATAAATTATAATGCGTTGAGTAGAAGATAAAATTTTATACACAGTGGTACAATTTGTATAGTTGTACTATTGCTGGTTTAGGAGGAGTAGGAGGAGTGGTTTTATTTATAAAATTAAAAATTTAACCTACAGTGTAGACAAGAAAATTTCCAACATGATGGTATAAATTTCAGCGGGTACGCCAAGTGATGGCTGAGTAGCAGCTCATAGAAAATGAACCAAGGAGGGTGGGATAAACACACACACACACACACACACACACACACACACACACACACATAGGATCTATTTATATATATAGACTAGCATTAAAACCCGCCCGTTGTGCGGAACAATTCATAAAAATATTGCAAATTAAAAATAAATAAGGCAAACTCATGAAAACCTTAATCAATTAAAAGGTCTAAATTTCATTATTTTTAATTTTATTTTGACAAAATATTCTCACTCAACCCGCCTCATATTTAAACCCGCCCCACGTGAGGAAAAATTCAGAACTCGAACACCATCCGTTCTGGTTCTTGAAGTCAAATCCATTAGTTTTGTATATGAATGCATTCTATACGGTGAAATTGAACGTTTTATTGCTGCCCGCGGGACATTTTTATTTCATAAAAATGAGCCATCGCTTCGTTTGCGTTTGAAGCCCCTGATCATTGAGCCAGCGAACCATGAACCAGCGCAATTATGTCACCTCATATTCAAGCATACATACACAGACAGACAGATAATTTCTTCTTTATGTATATATATAGCATTAAAACCCGCCCGTTGTGCGGAGCAATTCATAACATGAAATTCATATTCAATTCATAAGAAAATATGGAAAAATAAAAATGAAATAGGGTACACTCATAAAAATATTAATCAATTGATTAATATTTCTTGTATATTATCAACACACCTGTAGTAATGTCCGCTCCTTGCGTGAACGATGTGATAAGCGCCATGTTGTCTTTTACTCTTGATACATGACATGCGACAATACAATACAATCAATTGAAAATTATAAGTTTAAATAATCTTATTTCGACAAAATATTCCCCCTCAGTCCGCCTGAGTCATTTTTAAACCCGCCCGTCGTGTTGAATAATTCAGAACTCGAACACGATCCGTTCTGGATCTTGAAGTCAAATCCATTGGTTTTGTGCATGTATTAATTCTACAGGGTAAATTGAACGTTCTATGGTCTATAGTTGCTGCCAGCGGAGCATTTTTATTTTTAAAAAAATACGTTTTTTCAAATGAACCATTTGAAAAAATGAACTGAAAAATGGAAACACTTTTTTTAAACCCGCCCGTCGTGCGGAACAATTCATACAATACAATTCATATTTGAAGTCAAATCCATTGGTTGTGTGTATGGATTAATTCTACAGGGGAAATTGAACGTTCTATTGTCTATAGTTGCTGCCCGCGGAACATTTTTATTTAAAAAAAAACTTTTTTTAAATGAACCATTTGAAAAAATGATCTAAAAACACTTTTTTAAACCCACCCGTCGTGCGGAACAATTCATACAATAAAATTCATATCAAATCCAGAAAATATAATGAATACAAATTGAAAACCAAAAAATGTAACCTATAAATATCTTAACCAATAGAAAAGTCAAAATGTGAATATTTTTGTTCTTATTTTGACAAATATTATTCCTCAACCCGCCTGATATATAAATCTGCCCGTCGTGTGGTATAATTCAGAACACAAACACGAAACAAACAATGAAAGATGATGAAATCTTTTCATCAGAATGTTTCCAAACTATATTTATTACTTAACATCATTCCCCAATATCATTTGCTCAAGTACTATTTCACTTTTACCGCTATAATATTTATTTTTAAAATTTATTTATTTTCCGCTATCATTAAAACCCAATATAACCTGAGTCAAACCTACCCAACCCAACCCAACCATTCAATATTGACCGCTCTCAACCTAGTCTGAGGTGATTTAACTTATTAGTTTGTGATCACAAAATATACTGTTGCGATCATAATTTGTAATCAGAAGACTGAGATTATCTACCCCAGGGGTCCCAAACACGCGGCCCACCAATACTTTTCTCTCAACCCGCCAATATAGTATCGGGACCAAACTGTAAGGCAGCTAAATTCACATTTGTTGCATAATGCGATTTAATTATACACCATTATCATATTATCTCATAATTCCCGGTTAATGCTTCCACTAATGCATCATATTCATACAGTTGTTATTTTTTGGATTACACCGATATTACAGCCCTTGATATTACAGCCGATATTATATTATGCAATCTATATTCTGCTACGTATTATTCCTAATACATATATCATCAGATCGCAAAATATATCTAAAGGTTCACATCATTCTCCAAAATCATTTGCTTAAGAGCTATTTTACTTTTATCGCTAGAATATTTACTGCTAGCAAAATATCATATACCTCGCTATCATTTAAACCCACTCTTTATAGGTACATTTGACAGCTATTATGCGCACTTGCGATTACACAGGAATATACTATTGTGTAGATAATTTTGTGTTTTACAAGATAAGCTATAATTTATACCCACAAATGATACAAAAGACGTGTAAAATTGGCAAAATTATCAAATACATTCAAAATGACATCTGAAAAACGGGCGACTAAAATTAATTCATTTTTCTTCTATTTCTGAGTAACTATTTGTTACACATAAAAATAAATTATACCATCGTGCTAGAAATTTTGTTTTCTACAATACGGTATAATTTTTAATTTTCAAAAGTGTATCTGAGGGAAGTTAAGGCGCTGTAAAGTCAAATTGTCATGTTGCCAATTTGACAGCTATTATGCGCACTTGCGATTACACATGAATAAACACTGATTTAATTTCACTGAAGTCCAATCACAATTTACGCACTTGCGATTACACAGGAATACACTAAAGTGTAGAGAATTTTGTGTTCTACAAGAAGAGTTATAATTTATACCCACAAATGATACAAAAAACGTGTAAAACTGGCAAAATTCTCAAATACATCCAAAATTACACTTGATCACCGGGCGTCTAAAATTTATTCATTTTCCTACTATTTCTCAATAACTATTTGTTATACATAAAAATAAATTATACCATCGTGCTAGAAATTTTGTGTTCTACAATACGGTATAATTTGTAATTTTCCAAAGTGTATCTGAAGGAAGTTACGGCGGTGTAAAGTCAAAAGCACATATTACCAATTTGACAGCTATTATGCGCACTTGCGATTACACAGGAATATACACCGATTAAATTTCACTGAAGCCCAATCACAATTAATAATGCATCATATTAGCTCCAAGCATGGATGGTGTAGTTGTATTGGGTACAGTTTAATGCTAATGCTACACTATACTGAATAGAAAGGCTTTATTGTCCTCAATATTTACACATGAATTGTTTCGCCCGACGGGCGTGTAAAATACTACTGGGAAAAAAGTTAACTACTCAAGTTGCATAAGGATATGGGTTGTAATATCATGCAATGCCAACTATATGAATATGCTGTTTTAGCCGACGCATAAATCTGGAATTATAGAGATGACAGAAGGTTTCATTGTTTTGATAGTGGTACACTTCTGAATTACTACACACGAAGGATGGGTGTGAACTTGAGCAGTGTTGAGGAAAAAAACTTCGTCAATAATTAAAACAATAATTTACAAATTTATATTTTTCTATTGGATAAGCTTTTTGCTTTTTGATTCATTATATTATATTTATAGTTCCGCACGACGGGCGGGTTTACATACGAGGCAGTTCGAGGTAAAATATTTTGCCACATCTAAAATAAAAATATTCACATTTAGACTTTTCTATTGGTTAAGACTTTTTATGTGTCTAAGTCATGAACAAATCAACTGAGCTAATCACAATCTTTTCGCTCAATTATTTACAGCAGCCATTTGGCGATGCAATTGTTACTGAAACTCTTTGCTGATGAAAACTTGTGTTTGAGCAAAAACATTTTCGGGCACGACCTTGGTTGTTTTTTATATTTATTTTTATATTAATTAACGTGTGTATATACCTTTTTGAGCACCAGAAACGAAACCAATTTGAAAACTCATTATTCCATGTGTGCCCTAAAGTGACTACAACAAAAAACAGCTTATATATAATATATTCATGTAAAATAGGTGTTTTCTGTATATATAAATGTGCTGTGTTTTACACTACGCCACAAAAGGTTCTATTTTTAGACGCGGTGGCTTGGAAATACCTGTAAAAAACATCAAAACAACTGCATGTGGAAGTCATGTGCTTGGCACATGTGTGCAGCTGCAGTTTGCAAAATTCACGTGCCAAGCACATGACTTCCACACACAGTTGTTTTGATGTTTTTTCCAGGTATTTCCAAGCCACCGCGTCTAAAAATAGAGCCTTTTGTGGCGTAGTGTAAAAACACAGCACATTTAAATATACAGAAAACACCTATTTTACATGAATATATTATATGTCAGCTGTTTTTTGTTGTAGTCACTTTAGGGCACACATGGAATATGAAGGTTTCAAATCGGTTTCGTTTCTGGTGCTCAAAAGGTATATACACACGTTAATTAATATAAAAATAAATATAAAAAACAACCAAGGTCGTGCTCGAAAATGTTTTTGCTCAAACACAAGTTTTCATCGGCAAAGAGTTTCAGTAACAATTGCATCGCTAAATGGCTGCTGTAAATAATTGAGCGAAATCATTGTGATTAGCGCAGTTGATTTGTTCATGGCTTATCTAGAGAGGTCGAAATAAACTGTGCTGAATGAGGTCTTCAACGTTGGGTTGGGTGGGTGTTTTTGGGGTAATTGGGTATTTTTGTGTAAGGGGGTATTTTTAGGTAACAATTACCTGCAAAATTACCTAACCTAGCACTCACACAATTACCTAACCAATTACTCGCACAATTACCTGAGTAATGGTTTCAGCATGTGGGCCGAAGGTGAGTTTATCGTTCATCATGACACCCAGGACGGTGAGTTTAGATTCATCATGACACCCAGGACGGTGAGATTAGATTCATCATGACACCCAGGACGGTGAGATTAGATTCATCATGACACCCAGGACGGTGAGATTAAATTCATCATGACACCCAGGACGGTGAGATTAGATTTATCATGACCCCCAGGACGGTGAGATTAGATTCATCATGACACCCAGGACACGAACCACGCAAATCTTCTGTACTATTTCACCGCCAATTTTATACTCGCACGAGTACAACTGCTTTCTGAGTGTAACGCTGAGCTTTCAACATTTGATTGAGTCAAGTCTCAACTCGCATTCACCGCAGCAGGTACAAAAACGGCCAATTAGACACTGTAGAATCTGGCCATCTGTAGCCATCTCGACACAATGAAGAATTGATGATATCGTCAGCGTAGAGTAGCGCCGAGTCTCCCAAGCTCACTGCTAGGTTATTGACGAGTATGTCAAACAGGAGCGGACTCAGTACGGACTCAGTATGGATCCCTACGGCACTTGGCTGGTTACATCGGACCCCTGTGACGTTCTACCGTTGAGCAACACGCGCTGTTTGCGAGAAACGACAAACAGAAATGACTGCAGCATTTTCCAATTCGGCCCGAAGGTCCAAATTGATGTTTTTTTTGCCCTGCACTGATTGTAAATTTTCTAAATGTCTGTTTGTATCCTATCTCCTCCTAAACCATTGGACCGATTTTAATTAAACTTGGTGCCTAGGGGTAAAATGGATGCAAGAAGGTCATAGGTTGGGTTTTGATGACCTCCGAGGTCATTTTCAAGGTCATTGAGATCATTTGTGTCTGTTTACCATATCTCCTCCTAAGCCACTGGACCGATTTTGATGAAACTTAGTCCCTAGCGGTAAAATGGATGCAAGAAGGTCATAGGCTAGATTTTGATGACCTCCGAGGTCATTTTCAAGGTCATTGAGGTCATTTGTGTTGTTTACCCAATTCTTTCTTACCACTGGACCGATTTTGATGAAACTTGGTCCCTAGGGGTAAAATGGATGCAAGAAGGTCATAGACTTAGTTTTGTTGATCTCCGAGGTCATTTTCAAGGTAATTGAGGTCATTTGTGTCTGTTTGAGGACTTTTTTTGTTTGTTTGTCGAAGGATTTTCCGTCGTTCCCGTTTTCCGCCAAACGCTGCCGATTTTCGTTTTGTCGGCGGCAGCTCGCATCTCGCATTCACAACAATCTACAAAAGAAATCTTCGAAGAAGGAAAAACCAAAAGAAATTAAAAAGAGACAATCATCTCCCCACGCCGGCCTCATCCCGCGGATTCGGCCTCATCCCGCGGATTCGGCCTCATCCCGCGGATTTAGCCTCATCCCGCGGATTCGGCATCATCCCGATCCCGCGGATTCGCCCCTCATCCCGCGGATTCGGCCTTATCCCGCGGATTCAGCCTCATCCCGCGGACTCGGCCTCATCGTGTCCCTCATCAGCGAGTCAAGCGTGAGGACGAAGAATGCGTACCTCCTCTTATACGTCAAAAATGATCACTAGCTTGGGGTTGAGTTTGTGTCGGGTTGAGTTTGTGTGTGAGGTACTAGACAATAAAAGCATTATAACTTATTGCTATGTACATCTTCTGGTCCCAAATTATTTCATCATTTTGCTTCTTCTTTACCCTCTTATGTAATCTGTCCATAATGTGTAGTTGGTTTAGGATATCAAGGCCGAATTGGGGGTATGCAGCTTTGGATCTGGTTTGTGGCCAGACAAAGCTGCACGTCTACTTAATTTTTTGGTTAGACCATTTTTGGCAGAGAGTGCTCTGGGCTATTGTCAAAAAAATATTCCACACATGTCAAATTTGAAACTTTGACGCTTTCGAAAAAAGAATGAATATGTTTTGCAAGTAAATTCGTGTGAAACGAAACATGCAAGCATGTATTGGACTGTTTGTAAAATTGCGGTCTTTTTCAGTTTCTGAACTTTTCACACTCAACAGAATTTGCTAGGAATCAAAACCGATTTGAAGCCTGGCTGTCCTATGTGTACATTAATTAAATACGATATAAGCCAACTCACATATATTATACATCGATGTTATAAATAGTATACACAATATATATATATATATATATATATATATATATATATATATATATATATTTGTTAACTGGGCGTTCATTCTAATCATAAATACTTTTCAACATGTAAGAGAGCTTGAAAATATTATTATATTTTGCGTGTGTTCTCGAATTGCTGTCCGTTTTGCTGTAGACTCGAAACACAATGAAATTATTCGTACATTCACGTTGAATGCCTGTACTCAACTACTGACTGAGTGCTGCAGGCTTCAGTGCGTGAGCTGTCTTTTAGGCATCCCCATAAATATAAGTGTTAAAATCAGCTATATATATATATATATATATATATATATATATATATATATATATATATATATATATATATATATATATATATATATATATATATAATAGCATTAAAACCCGCCCGTTGTGCGGAGGAATTCATAAAATGGAATTAATATTTATAAAAATAGATATTCATAAAAAATATTCCAAATTAAAAAAGAAAATGAAAACTCTTAAGTGTCTTACTCAATAGAAAAGTCCAAGTGTGAATATTTTTATTTTTATTTTGACATAATATTTTCCCTCAACCCGCCTTATATATAAACCCACCCATTGTGCGGAATATTTCAGAACACAAACACGAAACAAACAATAAAATTCTAGCATGTAAGCCCGCCCGTCGTGCGAAACAATTAATACAATTAAATTTGTATTTAATTCATAAGAGAAAAAGAATATGAATTAAAAAAGAGTGGAGTAAACCCATAAAAAAGTCTAAATTTCTATATTTTCATAAAAAAAATTTCACAAAATAGTTTGCCTAAACCGCCTCATATTCATACATGCCCGTCGTGCTATATATATAAAAGAGATCCTCTGTGTGTCTGTGCGTGTGTGTGTGTGTGTGTGTGTGTGTGTGTGTGTGTGTGTCTGTCTGTCCCACCCTTCTTGGTCCATTGTCCATCAGCTGCTACTCGGCCATCACTTGGCGTACCCGCTAAAAATTTATACCATCATGTTGGAAATTTTTTTTGTCTACACTGTAGGCTAAATTTTTAATTTTAAAAATAAAACCAATTATGCGCACTTGCGATTACACAAGTTACAAAATTTTGGATGCATTTGAGACATTTGCCAATTTTACACGTTTTTTGTATCATTTGTGGGTATAAATTATACCTTTTCTTGTAGAACACAAAATTCTCTACACAGTAGTATATTCCTGTGTAATCGCAAGTGCGCATAATAGCTGTCAAATTGGCAATATGTCCTTTTGACTTTACACCGCCGTAACTTCCTTCAGATACACTTTGGAAAATTAAGAATTATACCGTATTGTAGAAAACAAATTTTCTAGCACGATGGTATAATTAATTTTGATGTGTGACAAACAGTTACTGAGAAATAGTAGAAAAATGAATTAATTTTAGTCACCCGGTGTTCAAGTGTAATTTCGGATGCATTTGAAAATTTTGCCAATTTTATACGTTTTTTGTATCACTTGTGGGTATAAATTAAAATATTTCTTGTAGAACAAAAAATTCTCTACACAATAGTATAATTTTTATAGCTGTAACTCTGCTGGTTTATGAGGAATAGATAGGGGAATATTGACCAAAATATTCGCGTTTTTAGTGCTAATTTTGCCTTTTTGACTTTGTCATTTTGACTTCACACCGCCGTAACATTTTTTTAATACACTTTGGAAAATTAAAAATTATACCGTGTTGTAGAAAACAAAATTCCCAGCATGATGGTATTATTTATTTAAATGTGTCATAGTTAGTTGCTGAGAAATAGAGAAAAAAGTACAGAAAATCGGACGCGTCGAGCTTAAATATAATTTTGAATGTAGACTGAAATTTTGTCATTTTTACATATTTTATATTTAATTTTTGGATATGAATTATAGCCTACCGAGTAGAACAGAATAATTTCTACACAGTGGTATAATCTGTTTGGCTGTAACATTTCTGGTTTATGAGGAGTAGATGCAGGAATATTGACCAAAATTTTCGCATTTTTCAGGGTTCATTTTGTCTTTTCACCGCGATAACTTTTTTTGGTTTTATTTTTAGAATTTTAAATGTAGCCTATCGTGTTGACAAGAAAATGTCAACGTAATGGTGTACATTGTTAGCGAGTTCACCAAGTGGTTACTGAGTAGCAGCTTGCATAATATGGACCAAGGAGGGTGGGACACACACACACACACACACGGAGGTTCTCATTTATATGTATAAATGCTCGAAACTAATGCTCGCTCAAAACTACAATACTCGCATATACACAAATAATGTACAACGAAAGACACACAAATGTTTATATATACACAACACAAAACCACAGAAATAAAACTCGAAACAAACACAATTAAAAATGGTGAAAACTTTTCATCAGAATGTTTCCCAAACATATTTAGAACTTGATATCATTCCCCAACATCATTTGCTCAAGTATTATTCTGCTTTTACCGCTACCGCAGCTTTAACCGCTATCATATATTTCGGTATCATTTAAACCCAATATAACTTGACCCAAACCTACCAAACCCAACCCAACCACCCCATCTTGACCTAACCCAGCCTAATCTGAGGTGATCCAACTTATTAGTTTGTGATCACAAAATGAACCGATTCAATCATAATTTTTAATCAGAAGGTTGATATTATCTACGCCAGGGGTCTCAAACACGCGGTCCACCAATACTTTTCTCGCAGCTTGCCATTATAGTATAGAAACCAAATGGTAAAACTGAGGGTGGGACAGACAGACACACAGCCCAAACAGTTCATTCTGTTGTTTAAATACTATATAAGACATGTACATACACAAATGGTATGTTTTAATGAGTATAATGGTTAATTCCAGTATTTATGTCTATATTATATTGTCTATGTCTGTATTATGTCTAAATGTGTGTCCGTATGCAGTGCTATGCACACGCAGGATGTCTAGCACCACACACGGACACAATGTTCACACGTCTTCCAGATACAGGCTTATCGAGTTTATGTGGACAATACATGAGCATATACTACATTGTACAACTTTACAACTGACAATTATTCCGGATAGTGTGAAATAATTGTTCTAAAAGTTATCTTATATTAAAGTTATCTATCTTAAAAATTAAAAAGTTGCGCTAAAAACAAAAAGTTGCATTTATAACTTATTTAGTACTTATTTCAGATCAATAAAATATCGATTTTTGGGCTCCTTATGACAAACAGATTATATGATACAAAAGTTGCATTTGCAACAAAAGGTCACCCTAACTTTATATATTAACTGAGCTGTGTGTGTTTATGTGTGTGGGTGTGTTTGTGTGAATACGTGTTGGTGTGTATGTGTATGCAAATGTGTGTGTATGTGTAGGCGAGTTTCTACATGACTGGTTTATCAGACGGCAGGTGTGAGCCACAAAGACCACAAATACTTGGGCAAATTGAGTTTTGTTCTCAGAATCGCAGCGCACCTCAAATGGCCAGTGTACGCGATATAGCTGAATTTATCATGGTCATGTGGGTTTTCCAGTTGAACAGCGTGTATGCATGCTTTCTACCCAAATATGGCCCTGAGTAACAGTCTTAAGAATATTTTGCCGCGTGATACTAGAATAATGTGTGCTGCTGAATGTAGATATATTGTTTTCTATTATCATGAAAAACCTCCCGTTGTGCGGAGCAACTCATGCAATAAAATGTATACTTTATTAATAAAAAATATTGCAAATTAAGAACAGTAAACTCATAAAAATCTGAACCAAATGTAAAATCCATATTTAATCATTTTTGTTCTAATTTTTACAAAATATTTTCCCTCAATAAAATATTATCACTCAGTAAAACCATACCATCCATGCTTGGAGCTAATATGCTGCATTCTTAATTGTGATTGGGCTTCAGTGAAATTTAATCGGTGTATATTCCTGTGCAGGGTTTGAAAAAAAACAGTTAAAAAAAAAAATCATGGATTTTTTTTTAGAAAAAACCAAAAAAACATTTTTTTTTGGTTCATTTGTTTTTTTACACTTTGCACGTACAAATAAAAAAGGATTGTACCATTCTATTTAGTATATAGTTAAACATACTATAGTACCACTTACCAAGAGTTTTGTAAATATTTAAAAAAGAAAAAAAATCATAAAAATGTACACACTGGATCTTGAATTTCACCTTGTAGCATCTATAGGAAACGGAAGTTTTAAACCGCTTCCAATTGCGAAAACAGTCGATTTTAAACACCCACATATGTTAACAAAGTCCAAATCCAAATACCCAGTGGCCTTATTTATGAAAACCTAGTGACTAAAAATTGTTTTGTCAATGGAGGTTAATTCATGTTTGTTTTCAGGGTAAACACATTTTTTTAACTCAGATGTTTCCAAAAATAGTGTTTTTCATAGAAACTCAAATGTTTTGTCGTAAAAATATAGGATTTCTCATAAATACCAACTACAATGCTTCTCCAGCAGAAACCAAAAATGTTAATAACAATGTTTCCCATATCGTGCAAAACCTTAAAATCATGTCAAAAAGTAATATTTATTAAGATTTAAAACTGCATTAATGAACTCATTTACTGATTCTGAAAATATTTGATCATTCCTATATGAGAAAAATCATTTCTGTTAAAAAATAATTGAAAAAACATGTTTTAAAAAAAACCTGGTTCAAACCATGGTTTAAACCAAATGGTTTGAACCAAACAAACCCTGTTCCTGTGTAATCGCAAGTGCGCATAATAGCTGTCAAATTGGCTATATGTCCTTTTGACTTTACACCGCCGTAACTTCCTTCAGATACACTTTGGAAAATTACAAATTATACCGCATTGTAGAAAACAAAATTTTCAGCACGATGGTATAATTTATTTTTATATGTAACATATAGTTACGGAGGAATATTAGAAAAATGAATATATTTTAGTCGCCCGGTGTTCAAGTATTAATTTTGGATAGATTTGAGAATTTTGCCAATTTTACACATGTTTTGTATCATTTGTGGGTATAAATTATAGCTTATCTTGTAGAACAAAAATGCTCTACACAGTAGTATAATTTTTATAGCACTAACTTTGCTGGTTTATGAGAAATAGATAGCGGAATATTGACCAAAATATTTGTGTTTTTCAGTGCAAAGTTTGCCTTTTTGACTTGTCATTTTGACTGCACACCGCCGTAACTTTTTTTAATACACTTTGGAAAATACAAAATTTATACCCTGCTGTAGGGAACAAAATTTCCAGCATGATGGTATACTTTATTTAGATGTGTGATATTTAGTTGCTGAGAAAGAGAGAAAAAAGTATAGAAAATCCGACGCGCTGAGTTTAAATATGATTTTGAATGTAGATTGAAAGTTTGCCT
Organism: Sacculina carcini; assembly: GCA_916048095.2. Lineage (NCBI taxonomy): Eukaryota > Metazoa > Arthropoda > Thecostraca > Sacculinidae > Sacculina > Sacculina carcini. The sequence goes on along the minus strand of OU696593.1, from coordinate 2,625,960 downwards.
TTTTTACATATTTAAAGTTTAGTTTTTGGATAATAATTATAGCCTATCTTGTAGAAAAGAAAATTTACTACACAGTGGTATACTCTGTATAGCTGTATCAATAGTGGTTTATAAGGAGTAGATCATAGAATATTGATTGAAATTTTCGCATTTTTCAGGGTTCATTTAGTGTTTTCACCGCTATTACATTTTTTGGTTTAATTCTTAAAGTTTAAAATTTAATTCATCGTGTAGACAGGACAATTTCCAACGTAATGGTATAAATTGTTAGCGGTCAAATCAAATGGTTGCTGAGTAGTAGCTGACAGAAAATGGACCAAGAAGGGTTGGACAGACAGACACACACACACACACACACAGACACACAGAAGATCTGTTTTATAATTATAGTTACTGATATGCATATGTGCATCGAATGTGAAATAGTTCTTTGTGTGGTTCGTTTCGCTAGGAGTGTGTTCGTGTGTCTATATGAAATTCAGTGTCCAGTAGGCTTTTACACGCTTTCACTTGGATGTGCGTCTGTGTGCTTTTTTGCAGCATACACTCACGTGTTTATCGCGTGATGCGCACGTGATTGTCACGTGAGGTGCACGTGGTTGCTTGTATGACGCCAATTCCACAAAAAATATTTGGTAAGATACAGTATGAAGTACATTGTCATTTTGGGGTTGATTGGTCTAAATTTTATATTGACCAGTCTCAGTGAGCTTGTGTGTTTGGCCGTCGTAGAGGGCGCCACTGTGTGCTGACACAGCTTTCAAGAAGTCATGCCATGTTCTGCGGCGCAGTAGCTCGCTTGGTTTCGTTGGCGTGGTTTTGTCGTGGTGTTTTGTGCGAACGTTTCAATTGCTGCTCATTCAACCTTGTCTGAAAGTTTCAGCTGTACCAGGTGGGTTTTTTGTGTGTTGAAAACATTTGCGGCTTTGATAACTTGTTTGTATATATTTCTTGTATGTCATTAGCTGAGTTAAAAATATATTGCTACGTATTACAAAATTATTTTCTTGTCATAATGAATCAGGAATGTGTGTATAGATTTGGCTCCTATGTCAAATATAATATTTTTTAGCTGCAACAGACATTAACAGATATAAAAGGTGAACAGACACGAAAAGCCAATCCAATCTAGCCATGTTGTATTCCTGCATCCGCCACTGATATTAGGAACCTTGCTGAATCTCTTTCAAAACACGTGGTGTTTGTACTCTCCACAATCTTAGTGGTTTAGGTGGAAGATTACTTTTCGTGGATTCACTGTATCGCACACACACCTATGACCTTATCAGCGGCATAGGCGTGGCTAGGTCGAAGTAACTAACTTTGTATCTTTCAACGAAACGACAAATGTGTATTTTTTATCAATTTTTGTTCATTTATTTGTGTCTTAAGTGACTTTCTGACATTTAATCTAGTGGAACGACTGAAGTTGTTCACACTAAAGTGTGTACGATTTCTGTATCCGCCACTGCTTGCATATATTGATCTTAGATCTTCTAATATTGCTCATGTCACCACCTACATTTTGAACCAGTTGAGGGTAGGGACAATTTTTTAGCTCCAAAACTACAAACCACCTAGTTACGCCACTGATGCTTCTTCAACGAAATTCTGCTGTCAATCGTGTCGGTGCAATGCCACCTAGATACGGGACACACCTTTTTGAGCTAAAACGATGAGTCAACGTAAGCTAAATAGGCTCCGCCAACCGGATTAGCCCAGGCGCACCGATAGGGATGGGGCTCCGCTCAGTGCGGCGAGAAATTTGTGAGCCGTCATTGCAGAGAATGAGAGCAACGCTTCAATTTCTCTGCGCGCTGCTTAGAATTTAGTGAATTTCAAGGCGTAAAGTAGCCTAGATTGTTCTTGTCGTTTTGAGATTGAGCCTCGTTCGAGCCTTTTTCTAAACATGATTTATAAGGCTCTTTGGCGTGTTTTAGACAGTAGAAAATAGAAATATATGTTTATTGATTTCATTGGAGTGTTAATAAATCATTAGACATTCATTGCTTCACTTCGAATTAGAAATATGCTGATTTAGCTCGATTTTATGTGCTGGGATTCCGATGTTCGACAAAGAACAACTTTTCAAATATGATTAAGGCTCTTCTAGTGTGCAATTTTTCATATTTTTGAATTATTTGTATTTATTTAGGTTTTTGTCTCGCCGACAAAACAATGATAATTATTATACCTAAGTAACATTCATTATTGCAGTATTACTTTTTGAAAGTTATATTTATCAAAGCTAATCAACGCACTGTTCTAGTGTTACTTTTGACAAATGGCTTTTCGTTGATAGGTTAGGTTAGGTTGGTAAGGTTAGGTTAGGCTGGTTAGTTTAGGATGGGTTGGTTAGGTTAGCTACACTTTCCGCCGTTAGAGAGCGCTAGTATCGCAGTTGACGTAGCGCGCCTGTTAGCTCCGCCTCCATTTTGTTTAGCGCACTTTGGAGCGATGCGCAAATAGGGTAGTGCCGATTACATTAAATAACACTACAGAGAGCATGCTCAGCAGACGCCGATGAGTGTTCAAGATCAGCCGTTGCGTCGCGGGTCGCGCAAGCGCGTTCGTCCACGACGCCTGACCGTGAGCTGGACTGATCGAACATACGACGCCAACTGGAGGGGAGGTGTGCCGTATGTGTGTGCGATTGTGTGCATTATATATGTTGTTTACATTGGCTACACCCGTGTGTCGACGAGTGCGGTTTGTTGGTGACAAAAGGGGTTGTGTGATTCACGCGGGTTTGGTTGCTGTGTTGTTCTTTGATCGAGTGTATAGCGTGTTGTTTAAATACATTGTGGTTGAGTATATGGCGCATAATTTATATAAAACACCACCCAGCAGTAAATGGTACCAGATATCAGTCATGTGTTGTACCATGCATGCTGGGGAGGTGACCCTCTCTAATACGTCCTTCGTCCTTGTGGCGTCATAGCGTGGAGAGGGTCGGTTCTGCGGTGGCAGCGAGCTGCACAGGACACACCTGTGTGTTCATAAGCTTCGACTTCTTCCCGTGTAGCAGCTGCCACTTAGGCCTTTAACCTTAACCTCGAGAAAACGCAACATAAATGTACCCTAAAAGGATCCTTATGAAGACAAATTTCTTCAAGAATGGAACCATTGAGCCACACCATAATACTGTTATACGCGTGGTTCGAGACACGGATATACCATGAACGTTTATTCTGCGCGAACTTCAATGAACACATGTACTCCGAGCTCCTAACGCAACTGCCCGCTTTGACAAATCAACTTACAGACCACCAACAGCACGTGCAACACAGCAACATACACAAATCAACAACGTACATACATGCAACATAACACCACCGGAATCATGTTTCAATTATGTGACCGCGCGTCTTTTCACGGTCTGCGCGACTCGCTGTGGTCGCTCCATCAATAACAATACCCTCTTTTCCACCTCGTCTCCGTTCCGATGTCATTTTTACGACAGACCACCAAAATGTGGTCTAACATCGCAAATATACATACCAATAACATAGCCATCAAAAAGTAAGCGAAAACCCATAAATGAATGTATTAAATTAAAGATTGCAACAGTGTCCTTTATGTTGCCTCGCACAACTCAGAAAAATGAGACGTTTAAGTGAAAATTAACCAAATACTCTTAGTAACTTGTGAATGTCAGAAAAAGTCAAAAGTAAAAACCAAGCCAATCTCACTATTTGACAAAACCCAGCATTTATATTCAAGTAACATATACAAATACATTTAGATACAAATAATATATGCAAACAACAACGAGACAATTAAGTAACGTGGGACATGGTTAACATATATATTAATATTGATTTAATGTTTTTGTAAAGAGCTGTTATAATATTTTATCATACACTTCTCAACGTTTAAAGTTTCAAATTTCCTTTCTGGCAGAAATTATTTAGCGTTATGGATCTCCCGATAGCTGCTGATGTAGTTTGGTATTTTTGCAGAAAATAGTACGTAGTGAGAGATAATAATTTGTTGATTATGCTGTTATTTTTTAACAAATTGCTGTTTTAGGCGTTTTTTGATGTAGCCGAATTTTCACACGCATCGTTGATGATGTATGTGTCTGTTTAATGCTCAATTTTGAAAGTCGTGCTATTTGACCAAAAACCGTAATAAATTTACCTAATGACAAGAAAAAGATATAAAATTAACCCAAATATGAAAGGGTAACCTAAAAGCACAAAAATTAACCTAAGAAGAAAAAGTGAACCTTTGTTAGCCTAATAACATTTTAATAATTACCGCATATAAGTTTTTATGGTCATTTAGGTAGCTTATGAAAAAGTGACTTTTAGGTGAAGAAGTAACTTTGAACAGCGCTAATTGAGTACGCAAACACCCGAAAAAAATATTTTGGAAAACATCCCAAAGCTGGTCGAAATGTCTATAAATGCGATGAAAATGGGTGTATTTGTTAGTTTTCCATATTGTTGGTGTTGTATTATTATGTAATATGTATATATCTACTTGCTGTCTTATTGTCATTTCTTTGCGTTTGATATTGTTCATTTGCAGCGCATCTGAAACTGTATATATATATATATATATATATATATATATATATATATATATATATATATATATATATATATATATATATATATATATATATATATATACGAGTACATGTATATGTGTACTCGATACTCGAGTACTCGTATATGTGTGTGTGTGAATATTTGGGTTTTTAACACATACTACCTTACATTAACTTATAACAAAGTCAGTCGAATAATTTTATCAACGAAGGAATACACTTTATTTAGAGTGTTATGCAAAATTAAAATTTGAAAACTAATTTCTTCCAGCACGGCTTCTTTAATCGTATCATAGACCAACTAATTTACGTCGAAACTTAACGTGCATGGGCTTACAGTTGTCCAAAATTCAAAATCAAGCCGCCCAAAGCGTTATCATCAATGAAAATAACCCAATATTTGCCAATGTGAATATTTCAGCAGAGCAGAAATATGTTAGCCTACGCATCGATACTTGTATGTCTCTTACTGCAGGTGAGAGTTATCCAGTGGTTCTAAACTTGGAGCTATTCAACCCCACACGTTCCATACATGCGCTCATCGAATCTTTTGTATTTGAAGTATTAGAAGTGAAATCACAAATCATGTACGATCAAGACAGTTACAAAAGACTTCACGAATCATACGAGTGGGTGAACCAAACCGCCGAACTCATGAAACTGGTTCACCGAACCCAAGGGGTTGGATCAAACCCAGGCTTAGAACTACTGGATTAATTTCTGGACAATGTAACGATCGGTATATCAAACAAATTCAAAAACAGGCCACATATCAACACTTGAACAAGACTTCATTGCGTACAAATGAGTACAATCGACCCTCCAAATAGTGGACTCGAAGAAGCCGGGAAAAATTGCGCTATTTGGAGCTTTCCTCAAATTGAAGGTGTGATGCAGCAATGATTATTAACCCTTTTACTGTATATCGTTAATTTTTGCACACAATATTGCCTTATTATCTTTAGCTGTTTGCATCTTTCTGAAATGATTCCACCAAAAACAATTTTATATCACAGAAATTACTCAGGTGTGCGGCGTTCTACTCCGTACACCATGGTTTTGGTAGGCTACAGTTTGAATGGTAGCGAAAACATAATCGGATTGACAGGAATCAAACGCTAGATATATGATCTGAGTTTAGGAAGGATGGCGGATTTAAGGAGCATAAATGGAAGAAGTAATATTAGCCTATAACACTGCTCAACAATTGCTCTTACATTTGTGAGAACGGGGTGAGGTAATGGATATTGGCCCGAGCGACTAACCTATTAGCTTGCCGAAAAGTTGTCTTTCGGGCAGTCCTCGACCTCGTAGTCACGTCGATGGCAAGTCGGACGAGGTAGCACGGCACAATCAACTCTAAGACTGCACTACGCACGCCCCTGACGAAACGAAGACTGTCACGATCTAGTTAACTTGGCGACCACTGAATGACGACATGTCACTAGGCAACCGCTGTTAACTTGACTTGTCACATGACTTATACAATTGTCCGACCCGAATGACGATTGGTTGGTCTATTCGCGATTACATACCCACCAGCCAATCGGCAACGAGTTGCGAAATCGGGCAAGGAGTTGCGTCACTCAGGCCAAGACAGAGGAGGGAAGTGAGACAAAATACAAATGACTTATTAAACATAATCATACAAACATTAAACATATTTCTCACACGTTCTTATCAAACAGTTAGTATTATCGATTTTTCACATGATTTCATATCCGACTTTAGTTAATTTGTCAATATTTCTTTTAACGCAATAAATTAATTAAATTTTTCATCATCATCACATTGATGTAGTCTATCATGACAAGTATGATAAATATAGCTTGTCAAAACTTAAATATAGCCAGATAATGAAATAGAACATGCAATATGTTATAAATGTATTCCAAGTTAGAATTTGACATAATTTCCCAAATAAACAATGCTTATAATCTTAATGCAGTTGCACTAAGTGTGAAGCGAAAACTATCTCAAGATTTAATTGATAACTGCAAATGTTGTCATAATTTGCTATTGTTATTGATGTTTGGTGTTGTCATAATTGTTATTGTATGTTTGGTGTTGGTGATGTTTGGTGTTGTATATTGATGTTTGGTGTTGTTGTTATTGTCAACAGCTGACACTCAAATGCTACTCGGCCGAAACAATCAGGTAATTATTACTATAATTATTAATAACAAGCAAATCCAGTAGCATGGGAAGAGTGCAGGCACCCTGGGGTGGCCCTGAGTTAAAAGATGTACTGCAATATCTACAATGTATATCTACGAGTGTGTGATACATTGCAAGTATTTCAAGGTCGTGACATGTGCTTCCAGAGATCTTATTTCCTGAACCAATATGTTATTGGAGTTGATGTTTGATTCATAAACTATACCTAGTAAGCCTATTTAAATTTTGATTGGGAGACAATATCAGAGTTAAATATCTTTTTATCCTGCAATTTGTGTGACAAAATTGGTATTTTTCTGGCTTTGGTGATTTGAAAGGAGATAACTTTGCAAACTGCTGCTTGCAATGAGACAATGCTGAATTGCAACTTTATCTCTTCTAGCATTGTTTTGTTCTAATGCTGGCTGGCTGGCCTAATGATATTCAATCTATCTGAACAAGTCGAATGATCGACGCTTGCTGCCTCCATTTTCTAGCTGACTTTTTCACTTCCTCGCTCTTTGTGCGTAAGTTCTTGTAGCTTTGGGCTTCTGAACATTGTCCGTGTGTGTGTATGTGTGTGTGTATGTGTGTGTGTATGTGTGTGTGTGTATGTGTGTACGTGTGTGTGTGTATGTGTGTATGTGTGTATGTGTGTGTATGTGTGTGTGTATGTGTATGTGTATATGTGTGTGTATGTGTGTGTGTGTGCTTTCGCTCTTGTCGTTTTCGAGTATATCATCTTTGTCCATTTAGTCGTGCGAGTATTTTGTTCATCGTACTAGATCGTGCTAGATACTACCAATAAGATGATGACATGAGAGAAAGGTTAAAGGTTAAATCTAAAGACCTCAAATGAAAGCTGCTATACGGGAACAAGTTGAAGCTTATCAACACACACAGAGGTGTGTCCCGTGCAGCTCGCTGTCACCGCATGTCATCACATCCGCCGAGTTAATGATGATATTATGATAAAATGATAAGACCTTAAGATGATGATAAATGATGATTTGAGATGACAATCAGATTATGATACACTGAGAAACTACCAATAAGCTGACTGAGTCTTGTCTGGCACCCCTTGTAAAAGGTATTATTATACAATTAATATAGCTTATACATAAATTACTAATTGTTAAGACTAATTATTGTGCATGTGTGTATGTGTGTGGCAGTGTTCGAGCAATAACCTACAATGTCGGGCAGCAGTCGTCACGAACGTGCTTGAATTATCGTGGATTGCTTGGTCTCAATTCCGGCGATCAAACCGATGTATACGCCATCGGGTATATGCCGCCTCTTTGAACAAATAATCACACAATATTAACGTTGAACGAATTTTTCACATACCTTTAAACAGTGGTTCTCAGTCCTAGGTTCCATGGAAGCCTAGCGGCTCGGTGAATCAGTTCCAGGGGTTGGTTCAATCAGTTTTATGATTTGTGACGTCAAACTCAGATTGGTCATCATTGGCTGGAGTTATAATCACGCCACATCGCTTGTCCTTGATATCTGTTCTGCAAGCAACTCGATCCATTCAGTGGTAGCCTACTTGTGTGACTGTCTTGATTGTACGTGATTGGTGATTTTTTCATAATACTTTAAGCAGAAAGGATTCAACTAATGCATTTCTCGATCTTATGTGCAATGCCTCCAATAAGGTTAAAAACGACTGCATTCGAGTTATATAGATATAAGCAATGCAGAAAGAATAGCCGCCAATATTAATTGAGATTTTCACAATCGAACAGTTAAACTCACTGTTGGATTGAATCATTGAATTTCATCTACAGTTTTCAGGAGCTCAGTTTTTGGAGTAACAGTTTCTTCGGCTGGTTATTATCGTCAGACACGTGGTATCTCGATGTCAAGTGAGTCCAATTCAGACACACACATTCGAGACGCAACATTCTCACTTCAACTGTATTCAAAGCATGCATTTCCCACGACGTCCAGGCGCTGGGACAGTGATAAATGCACATATAATGTGATTGAAGATTAATTATCAGCAAAACGACAAGGAAGATGTTTATATCGTGATTCGCCTCCACCATGAGGGAGAAACAAAGATGTATATACATACACATACACCCATATACACACACACGCATTCATGCACACAGACAAACATTCATGCGTAAAAACGGCAACCATGCTGCATGAATTCATATATATATATATATATATATATATATATATATATATATATATATATATATATATGTGTGTGTGTGTTGTCAGGGCAACGCTAAGTACGGTTGAGAGACAGTCTTATGAGGAATTGGCCTGTGAGAATACCTATGGCATGAAGTTGTGTATATTTGTCAGCAAAAAACACGCACGTAATGTGGCACTGGTGGCCACCAGCGTGCTACGTCTGGGATTTCTCGGAATATTTGTGAGTAGAAATTCGAGTAATTTCTCAATGACGTCAATAGGTCGCTACAGTGAAAGATATATGGAATGTATGAATATCTATTCCTGTGATAAGACGCATTTGCTAAACGTGTGCGGGGATTTCTGCAGAAAATAAATTGACATATATTTTTCATGAATATGTAAAGAAAATACATGACCCCTATGCTATATAATTTTTCCTGATAAATAACCTATTGCTTAGTGTTCTTACTTACTATCGTATAAACCAGTGCTTCTCAAACTATCTGATGTGGCGGACCGGCAGGGTTTTTTTCAATGTGTCAGGGACCGGCAAGTGAAGCAATATTCAGTAAATATTCAGTTTGACTACTGTTTCTTTCTTTTCTAGAAAATCTCCACGTACCGGTAGACGATGACTCGCGTACCGTCACCGGTACGCGTACCACACTTTGAGTAGCACTGGTATAAACAGTAACAGCTTAATATATACAGTCTGCGAAGAAATAGATTTGAATCGAATTCAATAATGGATAGAGGTGCAGAAATAACTCGAGATTGCTGGTTTGAAAATGGTGTTGAAACTGACAAATGTGAATAAGCGCTGGTTTGAGTGAACACACCCTCGTATCACTGCTGTCGCCAGGGCAACAAAGGGGCGGTGGGTGTATCACTGTGCGTGCACGGGCACAGTGTGTGTGTTATCAATAGCCACCTCGCACCACACCGTGGTCAGCTGGAAGATCGCATTGATCAATACCATGCCATCGTAAATGGGCTAAAATTCGGCTCATCATCGCAGACGCCTTTGGAACACAAGTGAGTCTGGCTTAACCACTTGACTCCTGTGAAACTTCACTTCTCATTTCAACTTCACCTTCATGTGTAGAAGACAACAAAAAACTAAAACAGACAGACATACATTTACGGAGAGGCGCGCGTGGGGCAGTGATGCCCATGCGGTCTACAAGACGTCACGCCATGACGATGATCAAGTGTGACTGTCCAACACGCATCCACATTCACACCGTCACATACCGGAGCACGCCCGGTCACGCACTCGCTCACACCCACACACACACACGCACAGTTCAAACCAGGGTCTGAAAAAACGGGGTTTTAAAAACAAACACCATTTTTTTAGAAAAAACAAAAAAACATTGTTTTTTTTTTTGCTTTTTACACTTTGCACACACAAATAAAAAAGGATTGTGTCATGCTGTTTATTATATATTTAAACACATTTTAGTACCACTTACCAAGAGTTTTGTAAACATCAAAAAAAGAAAAATATGAAAATCATAAATATGTTTACACAGGATCTTGAATTTCACCTTGTAGCATCTGTAGGCAACATAAGTTTTAAACCGCTTCCAATTGCGAAAGCAGTCGATTTTAAACACCCACATATGTTTGCAAAGTCCAAATCCAAATACCCAGTGGCCTTATTTATGGAAGCCTAGTGACTAAAAATCGCTTTGTCCATGGAAGATAATTCATGTTTGTTTTCAGAGTGAACACAGTTTTTATAACTTAAGGATAACTCTTTTTAACTCTGAGGTTTCTAAAAATAGTGTTTTTCATAGAAACTCAAATGTTTTGTCGTAGAAATGTAGTATTCTTCAAATATTACCAACTACAATGCTTCCCCAGCAAAAACCAAAAATGTTAATAAAAACGTTTCCCATATCGTGTAAACCCATGAAATCATGCCAAAAAGTAATATTTATGAAGCTTTATAACTTTATCAATGAACTCATTTACTTATTCCTGAAAATATTTGATAAGAAAATTAATTTCAGTCAACAAAAAGACAATTTAAAAAACGCATCTTTTTTATATAAAAACCCACTTGGTTTAAACCATTTGGTTTAAACCAAACAAACCCTGGTTCAAACAATCGCATACAGACACTGTAGCGACCAATGAGCGACGAGTTGGTCACTTGCTCACCGCCGCGGGGCATGAACACTTGGCTAACACACACATATCATAAAGGCAAACCCTCACACAATCAGGTACACTACCACGCTCACACACTCAAACATAATATCTCATTGTCTCTCTCACTCACTGTATACAATCACACCACGCCTTGTCATTTATCTGTTCCACAAAACATATCCTATTTTTTCTTCTTTCTGTCCACCGTTGGTATTACTTCATTTTACACGATTTTACAGAATTTTCTACTCGTTTTAGGTTTTATTAATATATTTTCCTAACTGTTTTGCTGATTGTTGCGATAAATAACGTACTTGTGCTTATGTCTGTATATCCATGTCTGTATACATGTGTCATGTCTATAAGAACAACTATGTGGAGGAGTGTCAAATCCAATACAATACATCATTTGAATGTGTATGATCACGTTTGTTGCTGACAGCTTGGTCTTATGGCTGGGCGATCTCAACTTCCGGCTTACTGACATGAATGAGAATGAACCGAAGACCAATCAAGAGTACATCGAGAGTGTTATGCAGACGATCCGTAGTGGTGGCGACTTTCAAGAACTTCTCCGGCAGGATGAGCTGACGCTGGCCAAGAGAGCAGGCCAAGTGTTTGACTCATTTCAGGAGGAAAAAATCACTTTCCCGCCCACCTTCAAGCTGATTCCTGATGCTGAGTGCGACTCGCAGGAGATTCACTATAACGAGCAGTCAGTACAATTACGTCAATCAAATTGCTCACTTACATATTCATCCGATTAGTTTAATCTGGATTTGTTCAATTAAGATACTGAGTCATTTCGGGGAACGCTTGGCTTGACCTCTTGCCGAATATACAGAGCCGTAGCAACCGCCTCTCGAACCCTGCGGCCGGGGGCCCGAGTGTTGAGGAACTCCGTTGCCTCACGTACGATACTGAAAAATATCTTAAAGAAGCGCATAAAAGTCCGTAACTCAATGGAGTCCGTAACTCAACGGAGTCCGTAACTCAATGTATGGCTCGTAACTGCATTTTCCCAAGGTCGGACTTCTATTATAACAGTGCTTTACTTACTGGGATCCCATTATACTTTTCTTGTATAATGGGAGCCTCGGTATTGCCTTCAGGGAGGCATAATGTCTCGCATAGACTCTGGTCATATTAATTCATACGCAATTAATTATTATTATTATTATTAATTACAGGCAAATCCAGTAGAATGGGAAGAGTGCAAGCACTATTACCACCCTAAGGTGGTCCCATGTACCGGAAGCGCCCAAAAGATTCAGAGAGAAAGAGAGTTCGAAAAGAAAAAATTATAGAAACAGAATTGAAAAAGAAAATAATGAATAAATAACAATAAATAATAAACCATCATCCGATAACACTTCACAATGTCACTCCGCCCACGTTCATCAATAAATAACAGCAATCAACAATAAATATGTGATTCAGTAAATAACAACCATCAATACATAACAATAAATATTAATAAGTGTGTGTGTGTGTGTGTACACACACACACATGTTTATGTTTATGTTCTATGCTTTCTTCTAGGATTCTCTTTTGCGGCGATTTTAATCTTTGGCTGGATGCCCCTCATCTCAAATCGTGTTCTTCTTCGTTTTTTTAATTTATATCTTCCTATGGCTTAGCAAATCATGTATGCGGTTCTACTCATGAACATGGTCACACCCTCGACATAGTGCTCTCATTCAGTGACTCCCCTATTTCTATCAAGGATTTCACTATCTTCCCTATTGATTCCTCTGTTTCAGATCACTCCTTAATTGAATTTTCCGCGCTTATTCCTCTCAGCTTAAGATCGCATAAAACTGTCACGTTTCTAGATTATCTTACTGTTGACTACGACTCTTTATGTAACCAGATATTTTCTTTTTTCAATTGTGATTCGTTTTGTTTCTTACCCCCTTATGATCTCTGTAAATATTTCAACTCCTGTCTTGAATTTCTTAGAGATCAGTTTGTTCCTGTTAAGAAGTTCCGTTCCTCTTCATCTCTTCATAGTCCCTGGTTCAATAGTGAAATTCGTAGCTCCAAAACTTCTCTTAGACGACTTGAGCGCCATTGGTTGCGTCTGAAAAATGATGCATCATGGCAATTTTATTGTGTTGCACGGCGTCACCATCATATATTGTGTGAGGACGCCAAAAAATTCTATTATAATAATAAAATTTCCTCCTGTCTCAACAGTAAATCCCTCTGGAATATTTTCAATAAACTCCTAGGTAAATCTAATACCCTTGTGTTTCCTGATAGTGACCCAACTCGCCTACCTTCACTATTCTCTCATTTCTTTGAGAATAAAATTTCGAATATATGCTGTCGTTTCCCTCCTGCTACATTGTCTTTTTCTCCCACCACCTCCGCCATTTTTCATTCTTTCCTTCCGATTTCCATCTCTGATTGCAGGCTACTACTGAGGCGTGTGCACACTCGTTCTTCCTCCCTGGACCCTATTAACCTTGCTCGAATCCCCAACTGTATTGAGTTACTTCTTCCTTTCATCACCTATTTTATCAATTCGTCTTTCTCTCTCGGTGAATTCCTTGCGTCTAAAAGCGCAAGTATTCTCCCTATCCTGAAAAACCTAACCTTGATCCCAATTGTTTGTCTAACTATCGTCCTATCTCTAGAATTCCTTGGCTATCCAAATCGCTTGAAATGGCCGCTTATGTCTAGATTTCGGACTACCTTGAGCGCCATGATCTATTTCTCCCTGAACAATCAGGCTTCCGTAGTTTTCACTCAGCAGAAACCTCGCTTCTCTTCCTCTATGACTAATCTTAAATCTACTCTTGCTTTTAAGGATGTTCTTCTCATTCAACTGGACTTCTCTGCGGCTTTTGACACTGTTGATCATCTAATTCTACTCAATACTCTATCCAACCTAGGTATTTGTGGCGCTGCACTATCATTCTTCCGCTCTTATCTTCTTTCACGATCTCAGCTTGTTTGTACCAGTGATTCTTGTAGTGAGTCTTTCCCACTCTCATACGGTGTCCCACAGGGGTCCGTCCTAGGCCCTCTCCTTTTTAATATTTACTTAACCTCCATAGGTGAAATCCTTCATCGTCATGATGTCACTTTCCAAATCTTTGCGGATGACATCCAAATTATTCTCTCGTCTGATACTATTTCCCAATCTTCTGTTTCTTCTCTCTTGGATGACATTGAAACCTGGTCTTTGTCCCACCATCTCAAGCTCAATCCGGATAAGACAAAATTTATCCTTTTTCAATCTTCTAGAAGTTTAACTTGTCTATCTGTTCCTCTCTCTAAATCTGTTCGTAGCTTAGGTGTCTTGCTAGATGATTCTCTTTCTTTTGAACCATACATCTCTGATATCATTAGGGTATGTAACTTTCACATTAGGCGAATCTATTCTATCCGTAGATGTTCAACTGTCTCTGCTGCTTTCAAACTGGCTAATTCTTTCATTCTCAGTAGGGTGCAATACTGTTGCTCGCTCTATCTTTCTCTGAACCACCGCCAGCTTCGCAAACTTCAATCTGTTATTAGTAAAGCTTGTCGTCTAATCTACAATCTCCCTGCTGGCTCTCATGTCTCTCCCTATCTACAAAAATTGGGACTTCTTCCTATTAAGGCGCTTATTGACTACCGCATCTGTTTGATCATCCATTCCAATCTTATTCTCCGTAAGCCATCGTACTTATTTGAACTTCTATCCTTCAAGAAATCTACTCGTATACTTAGGTCAACTGATGATTCTCGTCTCTTATTGGAGCCTGCTCTCCTTCTAGACATTCTCGCTATAATTGCTGTCTATCTATCTTAGGACCCCGTATTTACAATAAGCTGTCCCCAACACTGCGTTCTATCACTTCTATTCCTCTTCAAAAACACTCTAAGAATTTTTTTTTGTTGAAGTCCTATCATATCTTGGTTAACATTGTGTACACTAGCGATGAATATATGGTGTGATTTTCTCTCTGCTCTCTCCCTCTCCATCTTTTACTTTGTGAATGCATGCATTTGTGTTAGTGTATGTGTTTGTGTGTGTGTGTGTATGTGTGTTCTTACCGAGCTGTTCGCGCAGGAATGAGTCAGAAGCTCGTGTCTCCTGCCTTCCAGAGATCATAATTTTCTTTGAATTTACTTGTTGTTTGCTGTCCTATTATAATTTGCGGTATTCTATTCCAAAAATCTATACTACGTTGAGGGAAACTGTACTTCTTTATATCTTTTTTGGCTCTACTTTTTTGAAGACTTAGACTCTAAGTCTTCAAATCGGGAGGCATTGGCTGCCAAGAATTTACTGTCAAATGTGGGGGAAAGTGGTTTTGACGAAATCATCAGTGATGTGGTAAAGATAGTGAATAATATCCGTGCAAAAGCAAAAAAGAGTCGCATGTTTGAACAGCTTTGCAAAGAAATGGATGCAGAATTTTCTAAGCTCCTACTTCATGCAGAAGTTCGTTGGTTGTCTTGTGGCAAAGTGTTGAACAGATTTCTAACACTAAGAGAAGAAGTGTGTGTATTTCTGACAGAAGAAGAAGACGAAAGGGCTGTCAAGCTCCAGGACAACTACTGGATTGCCAGATAATCATACATGGCTTGTATCTTTGAGAAACTGAATCAATTAAACCTATCCCTTCAAGGCTTTGTTGGGGATATTTTTGATGTCACTGGCAAGATTGAAGCTTTCAAGTTAAAGATTGGGTTATGGAAAAGAAAAGTTGAAACTAAGGACTTCGGTAGTTTCTCCTTCCTTGATCAGTTCGTGAAAGAGTGCAACTGGGAAGTGCTATCTCCTTCGCTGGAAGAAAATATTAAGGACTTTGTTATTTTTCATCTGGACAGTCTGGAAAAGAAGTTTAGTATCTATTTCCCTGATCAAGAGGCAAGAGCACTCGAAGAATGTATGTGGATTGTGAACCCCTTTGTCTCAGCTAATACCAGATTAGCCAATCTGGAATCATTGACACCTACTTTGCTAGAACTGTCCACTGATTTTGCACAGAAGTCATCATTCCATGAATTCTCCTACTATGGATATTTCTGGTGCTCACTTTTAGGAATTCCAGAGTACCAAGAACTTGCACGAATGGCCATGACTTATCTAGTGCGGATGCCAACAACATATCTGGCAGAGAAAGGCTTCTCTAATCTGGTGGATATTAAAACAAAAAAGCGAAACCAGTTACAAGATGTGGATTATCTGATGAGGGGGGCACTGGAAAGTGAAATAAAACCTCGCTTTGAAAAGATTGTTGGAACAATGCAGCAGCAACCCAGCCACTGAATATAAAACCTTTTTAATTTGCTGTTTTATAACTTGTGTGTATACAATGTGATATTCCATTTGTTTTTTTTCAAACCATTTGAAAAATCACATTATTTGTACATTTAAAAATAGAAATACAAAAGGTATACACATATAATTATATTGTTTTATTATACAGTTACCACCTATATAATTGTTTAGGACCAAGTAGCTATTTTTTATATTTAAAATAGAGGCCTAATACTTTTATTTATATATTTTCGGTCTTAAAAATAAAAAAACAATGTTACTTTTATTTTATTTTATTTTTGCCGACGGCGTTAGGGTACATGAATTTTTCAAGAGCTCCCGGAAGGGTGCATGATCTTAGAAAAGGTTGAAGAACACTGACTTAGAGCATGTAAACGTGTGGAACTGGTCGGCTGGAACAGACTGGTATTTTGAATATTTTCTTTGCCTGTCATATATCTATATATAGCTATCACATTTCGTCTGACTCTTCTTTCTTATAGTGTAGATAGGTTCAATTTTCTCAGTCTTTCATTGAAGCCTAAATGTCTTGTCTCGTGTGATATTTTTGTAGCTGATCTTTGTACTTTCTCTAGTTTTTCCTTGTGCTTCTGTAAATGCGGACTCCATGTTGTGACAACGTATTCTAGAGATGGTCTAATGATAGCTATTATTAACTTTCTTAACATTTCGGCGTTGAAATATGTGAAAGCTTAATAAGCTTAAGCTATGTGAAAGTTTTAATATGTGCAATTTTGCAATTTGTCTTTTTCACTATTTCGGATATATGGTTTTCAGGAGACAGCTTGTGATTCATTATTACTCCAAGGTCTATTTCTTTTTGCGAATCCTGTAATGGTATATTATTCATGATTTAAGAATAGTTTGGTCTGAATTTACTAGTCCCAAATCGTACAATTCGACATTTGCTTGTATTAAATGACATTTGCCAGTGATCACTCCACAGTTCCAAAGTTAAAAAGTTCCTGTTCCTGAGTTAAAAAGTAGTCTTGGTTGAGGTCGATCAAATCTTTTTTCAGATGATCAGATGTGTCATCAATGTAAGGGCTTTTCCAATTGACTTTACAAATCAAATCGCCAGTAATAATCAAGTCTTTTTCACCTGTTTCAGTTTTTGTCAGAACCTCTCTTATACTTTTGATTGTATTTTCTCTTACATTTTTGTATTCATCCAATTTTCATGCACTGGTCTTTGGTGCCATATAAACCACAGCAACAGTTACTCTGAAGTCCATCATGATTTCTACCGCAATCAGTTCTGCGTTTTCATTCGCTAGATCACATTTTTTACTCGCAATTTATCTGCTGTTAGGATCATTACACCTCCACCAGTCTTACTTTGCCTGTCTATTCGCCATATGTTGTAGCCTGTACAACTTAGTACTTCATTGTTAAAATTTTGACACATTTTTGTTTCAGTTACACATATAACGTCTGGTCTATTTTCTTCAATATGATCATTGAACTCATTCAGTTTTGATACAAGACCATCTACGTTTGAGTAGATGATATTCAATCCTTTGTTTCTGTATATCTTTATGTTGGGTTCTCTTTTTTCTTCAGATACCACTTTTTTACTTGTAGTCCCACTACTTTGTAGAAAAAACATTTTCTTCCTCTTCTGTTCTTTGCTTATTTTTTCTTTTGCTACATTCAGCAGTTCTTTGATTTTTTCTCTATCTTCTTTGCTCAAATGTGGTGAACGGTCCACATACAGAAATCAACTGGTCTTTATATTGACAGCGCTTCAGCTCTCGGTAGAATCAGTCTCAAACGAACTTATATACCGATACACACCAACACACATACTCATTCAGATATACACCGTCAACACACCCTCGACAACCTGAGGCACACACACACGCATACACACACACACAGGGACGCGCATATACAGACACGAACATGACATACTGAACCATTGAGACACGCTCATTCACACACAGTTCACACATACACACTCTAGCAAGTTACACACACACACACACACACACACACACACACACACACACACACACACACACACACACACACACACACACACACACACACACAAACATACGGCTCACATTGTGTTCTACAGAACCACCACAATACATGCCGCCCCAGTTGCGGAGCACACTGACAAGGTCGCACTTGAGGTGCGGATAAGTGGACAAAGCATGCCAGCGGTACACATATACAATGAAAATCATGCAATCAATACAATACAATACAATCATATACAATACAATCATGTCATTCCGTGCTTCTGATACCTGCATAGAAATAACTGCAGACAGGTGACCATACAAAACAGCATGTGTGAACATAACAGAAATAGTAATTACATAACACGCGCAAGTACATCATGGGAAGTCCTGCAAATATCACTGTTGAATAAAATTAGCATCTAGTGAATATTCACACAACACATACAACAACATTTCACTGATAAAACATCAAACATATACAAAGTCTGGATCAGCACGGAAACGCACCTTGCGTCCTGAACGTGTACTTTTCGTGGACTGCAGCAGCCCTGAGCCAGTGCGGTCGGCAGTCAATAACTGCGGACCAGGCGTCGACAGAGCAGTTTAGTCATTTGAGATAGTTACACCAGTCGGCGATTGTGTGTTCCTGCTTTGACGTGCTCTCGCAGAGGCGGTGGTATCGGGTGCAGTTGGTTCACTTGAATCATTCTGCACGCAAGACGGCCCGGACAGCACAGAGCGAGGCTTAGTATGCTGGTACTGTGATGGTTGCGGTAAGTAAGCCGGTTTCAGTCGTTCTATGGACACCGCGTCAATTTCTCCAGTAGGTAACTCGATCTGAATCACATGTGATGTTCGTTGTACCACCCGAAATGGGCCACGATATGGAGCCTCCAGTGGCTGTCGAACTCTATCTACGCGAACCCACACGTGTGTACAGGTAGACAAGTCGCGTGGCACATACGTCGCCTTGGTGCGATGTGCGCTGCCAGCTGACAGTGAGTAGAAATCTATTTGGCGCATATGCCGCACCAGCTGCTGCACAAAGTCGTGGCGCTCTGCTGATGGTGACGCCGGATCTATGCTGACCCGCGGACATAAAAGTTGTGCACCTGTGATAGCTGTGAAGGGAGAGAAACCCGTCTCAGCCGGCAACATCCGAATACCCAGCAGTACAGCAGGTAAAGCGTTCATCCACTCCTGTCGTCGGGCGACGATGGCGGTTTTCAACACTCGGTGTACTCTCTCGATTAATCCATTTGACTGCGGGTGATATGAGGTTGTTCTCAATCGGTGAAAGCCGACAGTCCGCGCCAATGATGTCATGAGTGCAGCTTCGAATTGGGGGCCACGGTCTGTTATTATGTGCAGAGGCACACCAAAACGAGACACCCATACGGAAAAAAATGCACGTGCGACAGACTCGGCAGTGATACTCGTTTAAGGCGCTGCTTCAACCCAACGAGACGCTCTATCGATGCACGTAAGCAAGTACCTGTACGGTGAAGCAAATGTGTGGCCAGGTGCGGTACATGGCGGCAGCGGGCCGACAATGTCAACATGAACCACCTCAAATCTGGAACACGGCATCGAAAATGGCGAGAGTGGTGCTTTCGTGTGGCGGTGTACCTTGGATTTTTGACAATCCAGGCAAGATTTCACCCACAATTTCACATCTCTGTCAAGGCCGGGCCAAAAATACCTAGACTTCACAAGTCGCACACTGCCTTGCATGCCTGGATGTGAGAACTCATGGAGCTGTTTAAACACAGTCAGTCGGCATTCCTTGGGCAGATACGGTCTCGGCTGCATCGACGAAGTTTCACATAATAGGTTAAGATTGTCATTCAATTGAACAATTTTTAACCTCGATTTCAATGACTGCACTTCATCGTCTACGCTCTGAGCCTTAGCTATACTGGGTAGATCACAAACATCGACACTCACACTGTTGATGTTGCGTGATAAGCAATCGGCAACGACATTGTCAGCACCTCGTACATGGTGGACATTTGAGACGTACTCGGTGATGAAGCTCCAGTATCTTTGCTGTCGATCAGATTTGGCTGATTTTGTGCTTCTGAAAGCACTTTCCATGGGTTTGTGATCCGTAAATAATTCTACATGCTGGCCCTCGAGCAAGTGACGAAAGTGTTGAACTGCAAGATAAGCTGCCAACAATTCACGATCGTACGTGGAATATTTTCTCTGGTTCTGAAAGTTTTTTGGAAAAAAATGATATTGGTTTCGGATGGCCTTGCACTAGTTGATAGAGCGCAGCACCTGCAGCATATCCAGAACAGTCAGTCACGAGCTGGAACTCTCTACTTTTCATACACGGATGGACAAGTGTGCACGCTGACTGCAACGCTTGTTTAGTCTCCGTGAACGCAGCTTCTGCCTCCGAGTTCCATTCGAGACATTTGGATTTCGGTTGAAGTCGCAAAATCTCTGTGAGAGGAAACGTAATATGCGCAAATCGCGGCACCATTCTACGAAAAAATCCTACCATGCCAAGTATGCGTCTCAGCTCAGCTGCGTCTTTTGGGAGAGGCAGGTCCATGATGGCTGACACACGTTCTTTGGGTGGTGACACACCTTCAGCTGACACATGGTGACCTAAAAATTGGACGTGTTTTTGGTAAAATGTACATTTTTCGGGAGCCAGTTTTAGTTTGTACCTGTCAAGTACTGCAAAAACGGCCTCCAAATGCTTCTTGTGGTCTTCTTCATTTGGAGAATACACCAGAACATCGTCTAAATATATAAATACACAATTCAATTCCCGAAAAGCTGAGTCCATGAATCTTTGAAAGGTGGCTCCTGAATTTCTCAGTCCCATAGGTAAATACAAATATTCGAACATTCCGAAAGGTGTTGTGACTGCCGTCTTAGGAATGTCTTTTTCTTGTACTGGAATGTTATAATATGCACGAAGGAGATCAATTTTGCTAAAAATTTGCATACCGTGCAATTTGGATGAAAGATTTTGAATGTGTGGAAGCGGATAGCGATCTGGTATTGTTTTTGTGTTTAGCGCACGATAGTCGCCTGTAATTCTCCACTCACCTGGTGACTTTTTCGGGACGAGGTGCAGAGGTGATGCACAAGGTGAGCAAGACGGGTGCACGGTGCCATTTTTCAGTAGAACGTCGAATGCTTGTTTTGCGGCTTTTTCTCGCTCCGGAGCTAGACGCCGCGGTGAAGCGTACACTGGTGTGGCGCTGCCTGTTTCAATGCTGTGAACAACCAGCTTCGCTGCAGGGGCGTTTACAGGCGGTCCACTCGGTGCAGACGATATGACGGACTGATACCGTTGGATTATAGGGCGAATTTCTTTTGGAAAAGCGGTCAAGTCGTTGATGATGATGCCACATGAAAACGTTGATGACCTTTTGCACGACACGGCCAGCTCAGTGTTTGAATCACGCAGCTCGCACCTCCCGCAGTCTACTATCAAGTTGTGGTGCGCCAGGAAGTCCGTCCCCAGAAGAGGAGTGACAATGTCGGACACGACAAACGTCCAATTGAATGTTCGCCGCAGACCATGAATTTCGATCTGTAGTTGCAGTTGACCATAGACAGGAATTGTTTGACCGTTGGCGGCGGTAATTCGAACTGGCGATGGGTCTAGATGTCTGTCTGCCACCAGGCGTCTCGGCATGAGTGACACACCAGCACCTGTGTCTACGATGAATGTCACTGGGCGAAGAAATATTCGCGTGGCGACTTGTACTAGTGGCAGATGAGTGGTCGCTTTCACGTTCATCTGCCTACTCAGTTTTCCGACAAAGATGCTTGGCGCGCCGGTGACACAGTGCGAGATGACGGCTCTAACTTGATCCCAGGTCTTTTTGTAGGCCATTTGCACCATACTTTGCATGTGCGAGCCTCATTTCCAAAGTAAATGTGTGCTCTACACACTTGTGGTCGTTGAGCATCGAAAAATGGACGCAGCTCCCTCGGTATCAAGTAATGGCTGGTACTGGTTTGATTTCGTGGCGAGGTGTACCCTCTGCTAGAGCGAGCTACTGTCGTCCCCATACTTTCCGATTGTGCCGCAAAACACGGTTCTGTCTGTATCAGCGGCACCAATTCGTCTGCTATTGGGCCCATGTGTTCGATTTTCAAGTCCTGTTGCGCCGCTAAGGCTGCAGCGACGGCCGTAGGCAAAGATTTCAAGAACTTATACTTCACTATGTCTTCACCTGCACCAGCTTTTTGCGCTATCCTCTGAAGATCTGCCAGCGCCATCTGTCAGACGGTCGACCTGGTAGTGGCATTCTCGACATCAGTTCTTCGATCACTTCAGCTTTGGTTTTATCGAATTTGTTCTGCAAAGGCTGTTTGAGCTCCGAATACTTGTGACTAGCCAAAACTTGTGGACTGAGTCGGGCGGCCACATCTGGAGACAGTGCAGCCATCGCATGAAAAAAACGTGTTTCTTCCGATGTGATTCTGGCTAGATGAAATTGTGCCTCCAGAACAGCACTCCATCCAGCCACAGGCTCTGGCATGAACGGAGGTGGTTTTACTCCCACATGGGCAGAAACAAACGGACTCGAAATCTGCTGCATTGAATCTGTGAGCTCACCTGAGTTCTGCATGCTGATAGAGTTGACGACTGAAATGAGTACAAGTTCAAATAGGTGTCGCAAAAGATGAAGCAATCACTCGGGGTACCAAATGTGGTGAACGGTCCACATACAGAAATCAACTGGTCTTTATATTGACAGCGCTTCAGCTCTCGGTAGAATCAGTCTCAAACGATAGGATAACACGAACTTATATACCGATACACACCAACACACATACTCATTCAGATATACACCGTCAACACACCCTCGACAACCTGAGGCACACACACACAGGGACGCGCATATACAGACACGAACATGACATACTGAACCATTGAGACACGCTCATTCACACACAGTTCACACATACACACTCTAGCAAGTTACACACACACACACACACACACACACACACACACACACACACACACACACACACACACACACAAACATACGGCTCACATTGTGTTCTACAGAACCACCACACAAACATCTACTAATATTCACATTTTCCATTTGTCCGACTCTTTGAGAGTTTTTGCACTTCTGATCACTTCTTCCACTTAGTTCGAATTTACATAGGTCACTTTTAGAGGTCTGTTTATGTTTTTTTCGTCTGCGCCCAATCTGGTAAATCCTTCAATGCAGTGTTCGATTTCGATTCGTTTCCTGTTAATGTTTTCATAACATCCTTGATGTTTGCCGCTTCTGATTTGTCTTTGTATATCCTGTTCTTGATGTCTTCTTCTTCGACTCCAAAGAAGACGACTGATTTGTTCACATCTACTGTTTGCTTGATCAGCTTAGGATTGTTACGAATTATTTCAGTAACCTCTTTGTTCATGTTGAAGTTTGAGCTTTGTTTTTCAATTCTGTCGACATCTACTTTTACAGATTGAGCAACCACTTCGGCATTTTTAGTCCTGTCTTCCTTTCGCTTTACTTTTTCCTGAAGAGCCTGAATTACTCTATCTTTGTGTTCATTTTCTTTCTTCAGTTGATAATTTTGGGCTCTCACTTCCTCGATGGTTTCTTTCATATTCATCAATTCTTCCTCTATCTCCCTGATTTTAGCTACCATATTATCAAATCTGTCTTCCTCACCTTTCTTTTTGTCTCTTTTGGCTTTGTCACTCATTTCTGACTCAAACTTTTGCTGCAACTGGTGTTGGTCCGTCAAGGTCACCGTTCACAGGTCGCTCGTTTACACACAGCGTCCACCACAACCAACAGTCAACACACACCGATCACAGGTCACTCGCTCAAACACAACCGTCCACCACAACAGCCACACAACAAGTGTGTGTGTGTGTGTGTGTGTGTGTGTGTGTGTGTGTGTGTGTGTGTGTGTGCAGCGCCTTAGAGACCCTCTAGGTGTAGGGCGCTATATAATTTTTTCCATAATGTAATGTAATGTGTCTGTGTGTGTGTGTGTGTGTATGTGTGTGTGTGTGTGTGTGTGTGTGTGTGTGTGTGTGTGTGTGTGTGTGTGTGTGTGTGTTCTTACTAGTTGTCTTGTCTTGTCTTCGCAGGAATGAGTCAGAGGCTCGTGACTCCCGCCTTCCAGTTGTCATATGTCTTCTTGAACAGTTGTGTCGTTGGCTGGTGTACTATGTCGCTTGGCAACCTATTCCATCTATCTACTGCTCTATTTGGGAAACTATATTTTGGATGTCCTTTTTTATCCTGCGTTTTTGTAGGCCAAAACTGATTTTTCTATTAGATTATTAGATTTTGAGAATTGAAACAGCTTATGATTTTCCATTTTATCCTTCCCCGTAAGACATCTATAAACTGAGATTAAATCCCCTCTAACTCTCCTTTCTTCTAGCGTTGTCAAACCTAACTTTTTTAGTCTGTCGAAATATGTCAAACGTTTGAGGCTTCCTAAAAATTTTGTGGCTGATTTCTGTACCTTCTCCAGTTTTTTAATATGTTTTTGTAAATGTGTGTGTGCATGTGTGTGTGTATTTGTGTGTATTTGTGTTTGAAAATATGTAAATTATGTGAACAGACGCCGACCCGCGTGGACTGATCGCATATTGTACTGGACGAACCCAGAGGCATGCGGTCTTGATGTCTCCACGCGTGATTATCGAAGCCACCGAGACGTGTCTGTATCAGACCATCGTCCAGTGTCGCTTGTTGTGAACTTACAGGTATTGTCCATTTGTGTTTACGCTGACAGTAACTAAGAAATCTCAATTTCTCCACTCCACGCACGCAATTCCTCCACTCCACACAACTTCATAGCCCCCTGCCCTAAGTCAGAGTAGAAGCCACTGGTATTTTGTCATTGTGTTTATGCCTTGCCTGGTAGTGGGAGTGTCCGATATTGGTGGTAACACCGCACATACACGTCCTCGTGATACAGTTATTTCACAACGACCAAAATTGTACTCTATGCACGAATATTCGTTCTGTATGCTGATCATTTTCCAAGAATTACATCGTTTTTCAATTTTTTCATTGTATAATTCTCAAGTGTGGTCATGTATATGAGCTCAGTTCAGTTGTGTTAAACTTGACATGAGGATTTCTCATTGAGGATGTTTTTACAATATCGTTTCTTGTTGATTTGTAACAGATTGGTGAAGACACTCAGATGAATTAGCAAACAAGCACTCGGGCTAATTCTGGAATAAGCACTCGCACTAATACTGGTGGAAGCACTCGGGTTAACACCGGAGGACGCAGTTAATCCTTCATTTGAAAAATGTCCTTCTGGTGCGCTTTGCTGTTATATCATATTCTATTCTCGTAGTCAGTGTAGTGTAGAGCTGCAGACCGCCACCTAGTGTGTACCTGTAGAACCTGTATAGCACGTATTGTGTATGTGTGGCTGAAGTCTCATTTGATTCAGATAACTTCACGCATATAGGGATGTTTTACGTAGGCATGTGCATTTTTGTGTTTGAGCTTGTCTCTCTTTCTCTCTCTCTGTATGTGTGTGTATGTGTGTGCGCATGTTTTTCGTTTTCTGACAACTTACGTTATATTTTAAGTGGCCTTCCTGTATGTTTTCTCTGATCTGGTGGTGGGTTCTATATATACGAGTTGTTTTTGAACTTATTGAGTAGTGTTAAAACT